>CM053027.1:178715498-179140416 GCA_028564925.1 Lithobates sylvaticus | reverse complement strand
AAGAAGGGGGAATGGAGATGGGAACCATGGGGTAAGGGAGAACGAGGAGGGGGGTGGAGGTGGGTAGGGGATGGGTAGAGGAGAACTGGAGTGAGACGGGGGGGAATTCTGGTCTGTATAGGGATAAAAAAAGGATTAGATGGGGGTGGAGGGGACTGGAGAGGGATGGGCATGGGGAATACTGTTGGCTGGTGAGGAATAGCTACAGTACAATAAAATAGGATGTCTGTCAGGGAGGTGTGGAGGGTGAGATTCCATTAACTATTAAAGATTCAGTGTTGGGGGTGTGCAGGCTGGGGAATTCCAGCAAGTTATAGTGTTTGTGTATGTGGGGGGGGGGCATACACCTGTGTGAAGGTGGGGGGTGGTACCTGTGTGAAGGTGGGGGGTGGGTGGTACCTGTGTGAAGGTGGGGGGGGGTGGTACCTGTGTGAAGGTGGGGGGGTGGTACCTGTGTGAAGGTGGGGGGGGTGGTACCTGTGTGAAGGTGGGGGGGGTGGTACCTGTGTGAAGGTGGGGGGGTGGTACCTGTGTGAAGGTGGGGGGCATACACCTGTGTGAAGGTGAAGTGTCTGCAGAGAAGAAGACTGGGATGGGAGTGAGGGACTATTGTTTGTAAAGTGTCAGGAAAAGAATGTGTGGATGGCTGGAGACTAGGCTGAAAATTAGCAAGCAGCAAGGGTTAACATCTGGGAGAAGAGCTGTGTGACAGGCAGAGACTGATGGGTGACCTGTGTGAGGATGAAAGGAAAGCAGGACTAGATAGTGGCTGAGGTGGGGAGGAAGATGCCGGGAGGGAGAGAGACATTAGGGCAGCTGCACACAAGATACATTACAGCACTGACCTGTAGAAAAGAGCCGGCCAAAGCGAGGGGAACTTGTAACAAGAGGACCGCAGGGAGCAGTGGGAGGAAACTTCTAGGCCCCCCCATGCACCAAGGACCCCTGGGCAGTTCTCAGAGGTGCCTGTGTCTTAAGTGCCTGTGTCTTAAGGGGCCTTAAATTACATATCCACCGGCACTTCCTCCGCTCTCAGTGTCCTGACACATCCACCAGAGGAAAATAGGCAGCGCTGCTTTCAGATGCATCTAGCAGCTGAAAACCGACAGGAGGGAGAGAAATCGGCTTTCAGCTGCTAGATGAATCCTTTCTGTATTTGTCAATCCGCACCGATCTGCCTCCCTGTCCGGGCCCCTGTGTGTGCGCGGGCCCCGTACAGAAGGACCGGTGGTCCCCCCTATCAGCGGCCCTGGTGTTATGAGCATAGTGCAGCTCACAATCTGGTGCCGCCTCTCCTCCCTGCCTTGCCTGCAAGGACTGCTCGTGGACACCAGTGTGTGTGTGCAGACACCTTGCCGATTCCAGGGGGGGGCACTTGACCCCCCTTGCCTCTATCTGCGGACGCCCATGGGCTCATGGACAGAGGGATGGTGGGTGGGCTGGGATCAGGGACAGAGGGATGGTGGGTGTATGAGGGAATAATGGGCGGAGCTGCTGTACCAATCAGTGAGTTCTCACTCAGGCACAGTTTACATGACTTTGTTTCCTATAGCTAGAAATAGACATAGACAGACAGTTCAAGGAGGGAACCCTGATGGGAAACGACAAATTCAACTAGAAAAGCTCCAATTTCTGGGGAAATTGTGTGAAGTGTTCTTGCCTCCACCTACTGGAGTGGGCGGAGTAACTGGGTGGAGTGGCTTGAGTAACTGTTGTGTGGTTGGAGTGGCTGAAGTAACTGTGAAAAGTGTTAAAAAGCTCAATTTTTTAACCACTACAATACTGTGCACTTTCGCCCCCTTCCTTCCCAGACCAATTTTCAGCTTTCAGCGCTCTCGCACTTTCAGTGACAATTGCGCGGTCATGCAATGCTGTAACCAAATGAATTTTTTATCATTTTGTTCGCACAAATAGAGCTTTAGTTTGGTGGTATTTATTCGCGACTTTTTTATTTTTTGCGATATAAGTGAAAACATAGCGGAAATTTTGAAAAAAAACAGTATTTTCTCCTTTCTTTTTTAAAAGAAATCCAATAAAATCAAATTTTGTCATAAATTTAAGCCAAAATGTTTTCTGCTACATGTTTTTAGTAAAAAAAATTCCGTTAAGTGTATAATAATTGGTTCGCGTGATCACGGACATATGTACGCAAATGATCATGTACAGATGTGTGCAGGTGATCACGGACATACAGTATGTGTGCAGATAATCATTGGCACATGTTATTTTACTGGGACATATGTGAGGGACATGTGTTTTTATTATTTGGGGACATGTGTGTTTTGGGGACATGTGTGGGGACATGTGTGTTTTTTCACTGTGGGGACACTACTGGTGATCAGTGAGTAAAAAGCTGTAAAAAAAACAGCTAATACTCACTGATCACCAGCTGGCTGCAGCGATCCTCTCTCCTCTCCTCACCGACGACTTCCGTGTGAGGAGAGCCGATTGCCTAGCAACCGGCTGTTTGTTTACATCACATGATGGCTGTGATTCGACACGGCCGTCATGTGATCAGGAGGGCCAATCACCGAGCCCTCCTGCCGATCCGAGATGCGCCGTGTCCGGGTGACACGGCCGCATTGGGATCGCGCCGCTGCGCAGGCACGCGCGCGCGATCCCTCTACTTCTGAAGGACGTTCCGGAACGTCCTATCAGAAGTAGACGGCTCCCACCCGGCCGTATATGTACAGTGGCCGGGTGGGAAGTAGTTAAAAAGTATAAATAGTAAAAAAGTTGAAGAAGTCCCATCTTTAGCTGAAAGAGCTAAACATTTTATTTTTTTTGTTCAAAAATTTTTATTTTTTTTGTTCAAAAATTTTATTTTTTTTGTTCAAAAATTTTATTTTATTTTTACAAAAATTTTATTTTATTTTTACAAAAACTTTATTTTATTTTTACAAAAATTTAATTTTTTTTTGTTTACAAAAATTATTATTTTTTGTTTACAAAAATTTATTTTTTTTTCAAAAAAAATAGTTTTTTTAAATGATTTTTTATTTCATTTTTTTTTCAAAAATAATTTTTTTTTTCTAAAAAATTTTTTTCTTTTCAAAAAAATTTTTTTTCAAAAATGGTTTCTTTTTTTCAAAAAATAAACCACAAAACCACAAAGTTCCACAAAGTAATAGCACAGAAAGGGTGTTTCCTCAGACCACGACACTGCGCCCAAGAGCTGAAGTACATGTCAGTCACCTACTGCTACACTAAACCACTCCCCTGCCACCAGATCAAAACAAATAATTTTTTCAAAAATTATTATTGTTTTTTTTTTTTCAAAAATTTTATTTCAAAAAAAATTTTTTTTTTTGTCTTTTTTTTTTTTTCAAAATGTATTTTTATTGGGTGGTCATAATGTTTTGGCTGATCATGGGGTTCTTCAAAAAAAATTTTTTTTTTTTACAAAAATTATTTTTTTTTCTTAAATTATTTTTATTTTTTCAAAAAAATTTTTTTTATTTTTTTCAAAAATTATTATTGCTATTTTTTTCAAAAATTATTATTGCTATTTTTTTAAAAAATTATTATTGCTATTTTTTTAAAAAATTAAATATTGCTATTTTTTTTAAAAATTATTATTTTTTTTCAATTTAAAAAAAAAATAAATAAATAAATAAATACATACATATATATATATATATATATATATTTTTTTTTTTCATTATTATTATATTTTTTTTTTAATGGGGGGGGGGGGGTCATAATATTTTGGCTGATCATGGGGGTTTAGTCTAGTTTAGAACATTTCGCCATTCATTCCTATGGGACAAATTTTGCCGCAAAAACGACGATGTTTCGTGAACCATTTGGCGAAACGTTCCACAAAGTAATAGCACAGAAAGGGTGTTTCCTCAGACCACGACACTGCCAATCCTAGTTGGAGATTGGTCAGGGCTCCCACAAACACCCCATGTCACTGCAGCTCTCTTCCCTGCCTCTTTTCCAGAACCTTCTGAAAGCCAGAGCAGGCGCCCAAGAGCTGAAGTACATGTCAGTCACCTACTGCTACACTAAACCACTCCCCTGCCACCAGATGGCAAAACAAACAGGCCTAGCTTACAGCATAAGCCTGCCTAAATTTACCTGCGCTGACAGTAAAAAACAAACCCACTACTCTAGCACCTACCTACCTAAAGTAGAGGGTGCTTTATAGGGGTAGAAAGAGAACCTGTTATGGCTCTATACATGTATATAGGAGTATAAAGAGGACCTGGAATGGCTCTATACATGTATATAGGAGTATAAAAAGGACCTGGCATGGCTCTATACATGTATATAGGAGTATATCATATGTGCCCACCAGTACCGCCTTCCAGTGCCACCTGCCAGTGCCACGAATCAGTGCATAAGTGCCAGCAATCAGTGCCACTTATCAATGCCCACGAGTGCCACCTATCAATGCCCACCAGTGGTGCCAATCAGTGCCTCATCAGTGCCACCTAGCAGTGCTGCCTATCAGTGCCACCTACCAGTGCCGATCAGTGCCCATCACTGCCACCCATCAGTGCCCATCACTGCCACCTATCAGTACCCATCAGTGCCAGCTATCAGTGCCACCTATTAGTGCCCTTCAGTGCCATCTATCAGTGCCCTTCAGTGCCGCCCATCAGTGCCACCCATCAGTGCCACCTCTCAGTGCCCACCAATGCCACCTATCAGTGCCCACCAGTACCACCTCATCAGTGCCACCTCATCAGTGCCCACCAGTGGCGCCTATTAGTGCCCATCAGTGCCGCCTTATCAGTGCCCATCAAAGCAGCCTATCGGTGCCCATCAGTGTAGCCTCATCAGCGTACCTCAATGAAGGAGAAAAATCCCCTGTTTGCTAAATTTAACTAAATATAAACGCTTTTGTATTTTTTTTTTTTAATTTCGGTCTTTTTTAATTTTTTCAACAAAAAATTTAAAACCCCGAGGTGATCAAATATTACCAAAAGAAAGCTCTATTTGTGGGAAAAAAATGTTGGGTACAGTGTTGTATGACCGCACAATTGTCGTTCAAAGAGTGACAGCACTAAAAGCTGAAAATTGGTCTGGGCAGGATGGGGGTTTAGGTGCCCAGTAGGCAAGTGGTTAATTCTTAATGGCACACCAAAACATGGTTAGCGGGTGTGTGTTTCGCTGCGCTACAAACGCACTCAAAAAGGTTCTGGAGCTTCTTTGGCCCATTCACTTGAATGCGACCTACGGAAATGCGCACAAAAAAAACCCCCACGAGTAAGAAACAATGTTCTTGCTACAGGAAGGGATTTAACGGGGCCCAACACTCCTAAAACGCTTGTATATACAAAAACAATGTAACAAATGATGCAAAATTGGATCAGTATCACCACAGGATGGTACTGTGAAAGTAAAATGTGTCCTGAATAACTAGAGAACTATTGCAAAACATTGAAGATTGCACTTTATTGGCCTATAAAGTTGAATCTTCAATGTTTTTCAATATTAAACAAGTAAATGCAGCCTATAGCCTGTTCTAGTCTGCCTGAGGCTGGGCAGACATGAGGACCCGGATGTAATGGGCGGGGCTCACCGTGTAGAACACACCCCCTCAGTCAGTGTTCTCTCCGTCCCACAAGTCACCAGTCATCCCCCGGTCGGCACCATGAGCGGACTGAGGCTGGTAGAAGATGCGGCCACGGCCTCCAGTTATCAGGACTTCCATGTGGAGCATTTCCACCTGGAGCTCAGTGTGGACACCCAGGCCAGGAAGCTGAGCGGCTCGGAGAGGTTGGAGGTGCGGGTGATGGCGGAGAGCAGAGAGCTCCGGCTGGACTCCTACCATGATATGACTATAGAGCGGGTGTGGGGAGAGCTGAGTGCCGGGGATAGGAAGGAGCTGACCTGGGAGAACCGACCCTTCACCAGCTATGGCACCGTCCTCGTCATCACCCTGCCTGAGCCTGTCCCAGCGGGGAGCCACATCTATATCACTATAGATTACCAGGTCGGCAACAACCCGGGGGTAAGTCTTCTCCATCTGATCACCTACTTGTCCACCTCCATCTGATCACCTACATCTGATCACCTACCTTGTCACCTCCATCTGATCACCTACTTGTCACCTACTTGTCACCTCCCATCTGATCACCTACCTTGTCACCTCCATCTGATCACCTACATGTCACCTCCATCTGATCACCTACATGTCACCTCCCATCTGATCACCTACTTGTCACTTCCCATCTGATCACCTACATGTCACCTCCATCTGATCACCTACATGTCACCTCCATCTGATCACCTACATGTCACCTCCATCTGATCACCTACATGTCACCTCCATCTGATCACCTACCTTGTCACCTCCATCTGATCACCTACTTGGTCACCTCCATCTGATCACCTACTTGTCACCTACTTGTCACCTCCCATCTGATCACCTACTTGTCACCTCCATCTGATCACCTACATGTCACCTCCATCTGATCACCTACTTGTCACCTCCCATCTGATCACCTACTTGTCACTTCCCATCTGATCACCTACATGTCACCTCCCATCTGTCATCTCCATCTGATCACCTACATGTCACCTCCATCTGATCACCTACTTGTCACCTCCCATCTGATCACCTACTTGTCACTTCCCATCTGATCACCTACATGTCACCTCCCATCTGATCACCTACTTGTCACCTCCATCTGATCACCTACATGTCACCTCCCATCTGATCACCTACTTGTCACCTCCCATCTGATCACCTACTTGTCACCTCCCATCTGATCACCTACATGTCACCTCCATCTGATCACCTACTTGTCACCTCCATCTGATCACCTACCTTGTCACCTCCATCTGATCACCTACTTGTCCACCTCCATCTGATCACCTACTTGTCACCTCCATCTGATCACCTACCTTGTCCTCTCCATCTGATCACCTACCTTGTCCTCTCCATCTGATCACCTACCTTGTCCTCTCCATCTGATCACCTACATGTCACCTCCATCTGATCACCTACATGTCACCTCCATCTGATCACCTACATGTCACCTCCATCTGATCACCTACTTGTCACCTCCCATCTGATCACCTACTTGTCACTTCCCATCTGATCACCTACTTGTCACTTCCCATCTGATCACCTACCTTGTCACCTCCATCTGATCACCTACCTTGTCACCTCCATCTGATCACCTACCTTGTCACCTCCATCTGATCACCTACCTTGTCACCTCCATCTGATCACCTACTTGGTCACCTCCATCTGATCACCTACTTGGTCACCTCCATCTGATCACCTACTTGGTCACCTCCATCTGATCACCTACTTGTCCTCCTCCATCTGATCACCTACCTTGTCACCTCCATCTGATCACCTACATGTCACTCTCCATCTGATCACCTACCTTGTCCACCTCCTCTGATCACCTACTTGACCTCACCTACTACTTGTCACCTCCATCTGATCACCTACCTTGTCCTCTCCATCTGATCACCTACCTTGTCCTCTCCATCTGATCACCTACCATTGATCACCTCCCATTCACCTCCATCTGATCACCTACCTTGTCCTCTCCATCTGATCACCTACTTGTCCACCTCCATCTGATCACCTACTTGTCCTCTCCATCTGATCACCTACCTTGTCACCTCATCTGATCATCTTGATCATCTGATCACCTTGTCCACCTCCATCTGATCACCTACCTTGTCACCTCTCCTATCTTCACCTCCATCTGATCACCTACTTGTCCACCTCCATCTGATCACCTACATGTCACCTCCATCTGATCACCTACATGTCACCTCCATCTGATCACCTACATGTCACCTCCATCTGATCACCTACCTTGTCACCTCCATCTGATCACCACCTCCATCTGATCACCTACCTTGTCACCTCTCATCTGATCACCTACTTGTCCCCTCCCATCTGATCACCTACCCGGTCCCCTCCCATCTGATCACCTACCCGGTCCCCTCCCATCTGATCACCTACCCGGTCCCATCTACTACTCCTGCTATTCATCGTCTAGGCCCTGCAGAGCAAACCTCACCCCACTCTCCTCTCCATCATACTTTTATTTTCACTTCTAAGCCTGGTCACTGTTCCCTGTAGCTTTGCTCTGGGAGAAACTAATATCCTCTCAATACAACAAGCCTGTGTGTGATAATTGTGCTGAGCGTGTATCTTTCAGACCTGTGCACTAATCCGGTGACACTTTGCCTGTGCAGAAGTTCCTATAATAAAGACCGATCACTGCTGTACTCTCCTTGTGCAAGGTGACAGGTCTGGGCTCCGCCCACTCCTGTATTTTTCTGCAGACAGCCTGTAGAGGGTGGAGCCTGCTGGGTCCAGTGGTGGCCTGGCCATTAGGGGCACAGGTCCCAGGGTTCCCAGGGATCCTGCACGGATTTCAATGGGGGGGGGGGTGGGTTTGTTTGAAGCACGTGTTTAGAGCCTGGGGCTCTAATTGGCTTAAAAAAAGGGTGGGCTCGGGGTGTAGAGAACTGCGCCTGAAGCCCACCCAGTTGTGTAAAGGGCCCCTTTGTGCTGCTGGCTCCTGGTTTAGTTAAAATCCTCCACCTCTGATCCCCGAACCCCCCCCGCCAACCCCCGGTGTAATCTAGTGCTGTGTGGGGTTAATAGAGCTAAGGGACCTGTGTTGTGACAGGCACTCATCAAGAGTGCCAACTATGCCCCCCTTTCTGCCCTCCTTCTCCATTCGTAGAAAGCATACTATAGCTTCTATGGATGAAAACTAAATATGAATGGAGGAGGCAGATCTTTCATCCATCTGCCCTCCATTCATAGATGGTACAGTTTCTATGAATGGAGGAGGTGGGCAGAAAGGGCAGCTATATTCGGCATTCTTGACAAGTGCTAACCGGAAGATTACAGGGGTGGAGGGGGCATCTCAGAAGAAAGATTTCAACAAAAGCAGGAGCCAGCAGCACAAAGGACACACCTCACTGATAGAAAGTCATGTCCCTTATGCTGTGGTGTGTGTGTGTGTGTGTGTGTGTGTGTGTGTGTGTGTGTGTGTGTGTGTATATATATATATTTTTATATATATATATTATAATAAAAAATTTGGGGCTTTAAAAAAATAAACACGTTATACTTACCTGCTCTGTGTAGTGGTTTTTCACAGAGCAGCCCTCCTCTTTTTGTGTCCCCCGCCAGCGCTCCTGGCTTCTCTCCCTTGACTAGTATTCCCAAAAGCAAGCCGCTTGATATGGGGACACTGCTACGTTCTCGCTCCTTAAGACACTGCTCCCCACTATCTCTCCTCATTGGCTTACTAGCTGGGAGTGGAAGCTAATGGCTCCCACTACTGTCGCAGGCAATGAGGAGAGAGAGAGAGAGACCCAGGGACAACCGAGGCTCTCGTCCACATCGATGAATCGAGAGGGTGCTCAGGAGAGTATAAAGGGGGGGGGGGCTGTTTGGGGAGTTAAGCACAAGGTTTTTTTTTTACCCTAATGCATAGAATACATGAAGGTTTAAAACCATCAGCCTTTACAACCACTTTAATTGTGTGTACTTTGCCTTTTCATCTATAGCTTTGCTGACTTGGCCATTTCACTTCCATATACATGTTGATGATTCCACAATTTTTAACCAGACAGGAAAACGCAGTTCCCTATTTGCCTTCATGTTTTACCAAAATAGTCCACACACTAAAACGCGTGCACGCTGGTCTACATTTTGTAGGGACGGTGCAATGAATTGCTACAATGCATTGCACTGTTGACTTTTAACTTTGAAGTTTCACAAAATGACACTTTATTCTACTCTATGCAGTGAGTTGTGAGGCATTGCAGTGACATGCCACAGTGAGTTGTGTCTCTAGCACATGGCATCTGAGCCCGCCGCAACATAAATCTCTGCATATTCCCCACCCAGAAGGCCCAAGTACTGCATATGTGTACAGCTGTACTCGGGTACGTTCATGTCTATGGGCAGCTGTTTTGTGCACCTGCAGCTTTCCAGGTGGGGAAAATGCACAATTTACATTGCAGGGCCTTGGATGCCATTTGTTACACAAAAATGATTACCGTATTTATCGAAAGTATAACGTACAAAGGCGTATAATGTACACAGGCGTATAACACGCACCCCAATTTTAGGAGGGAAGTTTAAGGAAAAAAAAAAAAAAACTTACATTTTAAATAAAGAACTTTGAAGCAAAATTAGGGTCACAGCTCATCAATGCTCAGTGCCCATCTGCAGCCTCTAAATTGCCCATCAATGCAGCCTGTTCAGTGCCCATCTGCAGCCTCACCTTTCCCATCATTGCACCCTCGCGAGTGTTGGATTATCCCTGCTGTCTCAGAGGGAAGAGGAGGAGCAAGTGCCGCCTAATTACAGAGCCGCGATCTCCTGTGCACCCGTCGCTCCATCACTCACAGCCAAGCCTCCTGGCTGTGCTCATTTGATAGACAGAACAGTGGCCCAGTGCGGGGCCAGGAGGCGTGGCTGTGAGTGACGGAGCGCCGGTTACACAGGAGATCGCGGCTCTATGTAATTCAGCAGCGCTCGCTCCTTCCCTCCAGAGACAGCAGGGATTCCTGTATAACATGCACCCACATTTTCCCCCTGATTTTAAAGGGAAAAAGGTGCATGTTATACGCCGAATACGGTACATGCTACATTTTTATACAGCATGCACCACCGCACATGTATAGTGTGAACAGGGCACATGAAAAACAGTTGATTTCTAAAGCCTCGTACACACGGTACGATTGTTGGCAGGGGATTGTCTGTTGTCCTAAAATTTTACCGTTGGTACGTTCCTTTTGACAATTGTTGTCCAACTTTTGGCCAACAAATGTTGGATGGCAGGCTAGTAAATTTTCGGAGGACAACGGTTTGACGTCAGATTTTCGTATGGTCAGTACACAAATCCGTCACACAAGTCGAAAGTACAAACGTGCATGCTCAGAATCAATACTCACCAAACACAAAATTGGCAGAAGGAGCCCAAAGGGTGATGCTTAAGAGCTGAAATTCCTCGTAGTACGTCACTACGTTCGTGTTTGTGGCACGACAATTGTGTACCATTAGTATGCAAGACAAGATCCCGACACACGCCCTTTTGACAAAAATCAGATGCTCGGTTGGCCAACAATCGTACTGTGTGTACGAGGCTTTAGTGCACTTGCATTGATTTATGTAGATCAACAAAAGACATGGTTGGAAGGAACCTTAAAGGGGTTATAAACCATTGTTTAAAAAAAAAAAAAAAAAATCATGTCATACTTACCTCCATTGTGCAGTTTGTTTTGCACAGAGTGGCCCCGATCCTCCTCTCCTGGGGTCCCTCAGCTGCACTGGTGGCTCCTCCCCGCATTAATTGTCCATGTTGGAGAAGCGCTCTCCTAAGGTGGACACCAGTGCAGGCACGATTCCGAGTCCCGCATCTGTGTCCATTCACACAAAATGCAGGACTCGGCCCCGCCCCCCAGCACCGCGTCATTGGATTTGATTGACAGCAGTGGGAGCCAAGCCGCTATCAATCTATCCAATCAGGACATGAGACACCAGCTAGAGCTGGTGTGCTCGTTCCCGGCTGGAGAATGACAGCGTCCAGGTAAGCAATGCTGGGGGGGGGGGGCTGCCGCACTACAGAAGTTTTTTCACCTTCATGCATAGAATGCATGAAGGTGAAAAACCATGAGGGTTTACAACCCCTTTAACTGAAGTATGTCACAGTGAGGGCTCTTTTATGCAGGTGGTTCCGGGGCAGTAAAAACTGGTGGCTGGGCCACAGTTTTAACGGCTGACCACATGTATACTAACACTACAGCCTGACAGCTGTATACTTGTTGTGGCTGCAGCAATTGGCCCATGCCACTCTAATCCTCTGTCAGGAGCAAAGAAGGTCCTTTTGTAAGATACAAGTTGCAGGTCACTGCCTATTTGACATTGATTGGCCATGACCTGCTCCCCATACCTAGAATTGGCAAGTATTTACGTAAAGTGGTTGTAAATGCTGAAGGTTTTTAACTTTATGAATTCTATGTATGAAAGAAAAAAGCTTGTGTGTGCAAACAGCCTTGGTTAGGAGCCGTTTGGCCAGATTTGTACAAATCAATGCACTACCTCTGTTTACATGTAGGCACTCATCTGAGTCATTAGATGCGATTAGTGGCTCTGACTGGCCTCGGACGCAGACAGTTTGGTGGTTCTGGCTGCACACAGAGTGGATGCAGATAATCATCATATTGATATGTGATCAGAGCACAGAGTGTTGCTGCGTCCAGATGTAGTCATCCTTCTGAATGAGCCCTAGGCTTGTACCCCGGAGCAAAGGACAAGTACGTTTATGCTGTGAATGGATGAGGATTAAAGCAAAGCACATGGTTTGTGTCTAAAATGCATCAAAAACTCCTTTTACTGAACCCAGAACAGTACGAGTTTAGATTATGATGGGTAGCTGTGGGTTTTGTACTTTACACTTTACACTTGGCGCTTTGCTCCTTTTGTAGTTTTTTTTTTTTTTTTATTGCATTAGCCCATTTATGTAAGACGCTGTTTTCCAGATCATGTCACAGTGCTTTACACTTGTACAAAGTTCTCTATCTGAAAAGCTTTGATAGTCAAACATTTTGTAGCATTTTCTTAACTCTGCAACAATTTATCACCTTTTGTAAAGCCCTTTGAGCCTCGTTTTTGCTGTGACAGGTGTTATGTACAGCGCTATATTACACTGCTTGGCGTTTGTACTTTACTTTTATCTTTTTAAGAGCAGTGTTTAGCAATGACTAGCACATTTTTGCTTTTTTATTTCACTTTGAAGTCATTCTATTACTTTACAGGGAAGCAGTGTTGCTACATGCACACCTTCTGACCACTGCATACATTGCCATGCAAGGCTGCTCATATGCTACCTAGTTGTTGTTGTTAATAATAATTGTATTATTTATTTATTTTATTTTTATTAAGAAAAAAATAATAATTTATTATTAATATTCAGGATATAGAACACCAACACTTTCTGCAGCACTTTAAAAAAACAAGGGTGACAGTACAGTTAAGCCCCATACACACGGTCGGATTTTCGCATGGATTCTGTCCGATCGGACAATGTTGTCGAAAAATCCGACCGTGTGTATGCACCATCGGACAGTGTACGTCGGATTGTCCGACGGACAAAGTCCTATCTCCTGCTGGATAGATTTTTTGACAACACGGTCCGATCACACCAAATCCGATAGTGTGTATGGTAGTCCGACGGACAAAGTGCTACGCATGCAGATCACATTACAAGACCAAAGCTATTGGCTACTAGCCTCTACGTAGTCCCGTCGTAGGCAACAAACGTCACCACGTTCAGAATGATCGGATTTTCCGACAACTTTGTCCGACCGTGTGTACGCAAAACCAACATCGGACAAAGTATGACAGACATGATCCGACGGACCTGGTCCTCGGATAATCCGCGCGTGTGTATGGGGCTTAACAGTACGGATGGAATAGATCTGCTATGGACGGGATGTTTTTTTCTTCTGTATACAGCTATAATACTGTGTGCTAGAAAGTGCATAACATATGTGCATGCTTAAGGCCAGTAGTCGCATACTGTATGTTCACCTGAGCGCACATCTTTATGTGAATACTAGTGATACACCTTTTTATTTTGGTGCCGAAATCGAAATTTGAGGATGCACTTGACAAACAGAATTTTAAGGTTTGTGTTTTATTTTTTATTTTATTTTTTAAATACATTTTTATAAATGTATTATATTTGACTTTTTAATTAAAGTGGTTCTAAAGTCCATTTTTCCATTTTTTTTTTTTTTTTTTATCTTAAGGCATTCTATGCCTATAAATAAATAAATAAATAAATAAATCAATCAATCTGTGTGCAGCAGTCCCCCTCAGCTCCACTAATACTTACCTGAGCCCGTCTCGATCCAGCAATGTTGCATGAGAGTCTCAGCTGCCGGGGACTCTCCTCCTCATTGGCTGAGACAGCAGCGGGGCGCCATTGGCTCCCACTGCTGTCAATCAAGGTCAGTAAGCCAATGAGAAGAGGGTGTGGGGCCAAACCCACGGCTCCAAGCGGCGGATCGGCTCTGGTGCCCCTATAGAAAGCTGCCTGCTGTTGGGGCACTCGGCAAGAGGGAGGGGCTAGGAGAGCTGGCAAGGGACCCGAGAAGAGGAGGAACAGGGCTG
The DNA here is from genome assembly GCA_028564925.1 of Lithobates sylvaticus. Classification (NCBI taxonomy): domain Eukaryota; kingdom Metazoa; phylum Chordata; class Amphibia; order Anura; family Ranidae; genus Lithobates; species Lithobates sylvaticus. The sequence continues at coordinate 179,126,285 of CM053027.1, read as the reverse complement.
ATTTGTGCAAAATCGCTGCACGGAGTAGGAAAGTAAAACATGTTTGTTACTTTTAAATGAAAAAAAGCCTTTAGCATCACTTCAATATCATGAATTTAAATGCATATGCATTTATTGTCGGCCATTATCAGCACCTTTTTAAAGCAGTGTTAAAATCCTGCTTGCTGCATTTTTTGGTGCAAATTTGGTAAAAAAAGGCAGCAGAAACTGGAGTAGCAAGGAACATATCCAGACACGTTCTTCCAATGGATTGTTTCGGGTAAAAGAATAGTGAGCAGACAAGATTTCAAGAAAAAATAGTGATCAGAGAAATGGGTTTGTTACTATTGCTGACGTCCTTTTGAAAGTTCTGTTTTCTTGGCTGTCCCTGGCTTCTTTGGTCACTGGTCAGAAATAATTTTGCAGCAAATAGTCATGGCTCCCATTTTTTGCACCCTTGTTCTGGTTGGTGACTCTGAATGTTCTGAAGTATTTGGAATGAAAGCCCAGCAGCTAGCACTTTCAAAAAGAGAAATTGGCAGTGCACCCTACATCTTTCTTTTTCATAAAGGTTCACTTTAAGGCCTCGTTTAGACTTTGCTGTCTGAAACGCAATCCGTGACTGTACTGTAGACCTGAAAACAGCCTTCAAAAGAGAGACATCCTAGGTTCACGGCCAGCTTTAGAGTCGGCTTGATTCTATGGAACATTGGAAGCAGAACATATCATTGGGCACTGTATAGGGGTTCATTAAGAATATACCACTTGTAGCCATAAGGTTGAGAACCAGTGTACTATTAATAAACCCCAAACAACTGAACATTTAATGGTCTGGTACATGTTGGGGTTTAGCTCGTACTGGTTAATTTGGAACTAAACAGTTTAGATATCAGATGATATCAGATGCTAAATATTTTTGGAGTGTACAGGGTAATCGAAGAGAACAAAGATGAAGTGTTCATGACTTTTTTTTTTTTTTTTTTTATGCCTTACTTGTCTGGAAAAAATAAGCAAAGTATGTTGTCTAAGCACTTATAATAGTAGCCATGCAAATTGGCACTAACGCCACAGAAGACGGTTTAGCTGTAACTGCTGATAAATCCCAAGAACCGCTGTTTAAATGTAATATGCCATATCAGTAACTTTTATTTATTTATTCGTTACATTGTTCATTTGACCTACCCCACAGGTATGCTGGCTGGATCCAGAGCAGACAGCTGGAAAGAAGAAGCCTTACATGTATACACAGGGTCAGGCTGTTCTGAACCGCTGCTTTTTTCCATGCTTTGATACACCTGCTGTTAAAAGCACCTATTCGGCAAATATAAAGGTTAGTACATTCTGGACCAGGGGTGTTGATCTCAATTTCATTGCGGGCCACATTAGCATTATGGTTGTATCTGCAAGACTATATAAATGTATCTACTCTCTATCTTGTTAAATGATTGCCTCTACATTCGATTATTACTAATACCAGTAATAATATCTTCAGACTTAAGCTGTGATGAGCAGGTGCAGACCGACACGAAGCCCACCCACGCTCGTGTAGCAAATCTGAAAAAGACAGTTGCACACTGTTTCTATCATCCACAAGAACCGTTTTTGGAGACTGCTCCGACAGAACATGGTTCTGCCATGGTGTTCTGTCTGAGCACTCTCCAATAACACTTCTGGTTACCAGCAGTGTTACCCCCTTTTCAACTTGTATAGAGTAACACCATTCTCATAATTATATGCAGATGTCCAGAGCACCCCCCCCCCCCCACATCAGTTTTCCCTCACCCTTGCTTACATCACAGTGCACCCCCCCTTACCTTGTGCTGCTGCCAGGAAGAAGCTGGGGGCAGAGCTGGAAGGCAGAAAGTGCAGGGTCTGGAAGAGGACAGCTGGAGGGTGTTTTTTTTTTTTTTTTTTTTTTAGTATAGGTAAGTACATGGGTCGGTCTTTCACGTGTTGGAATAGTTGTTAGGAGGTAGAGGGAGCATTTTTAAAATTAGTTTTGGGGCCAGTTCACATCAGAAATCGCACAGGAACACACATGCAGTACAAGTTCAGCCCATTCATTTTGAATAGGATCAAAACGCACCACACCGAACGTAATGCATACACTACTTTTGGAAACTCATTGCAACTGCATCGCTTGCTACTTCTGTGATCAAGTGGCAGCAAATGCACTGTGTTTGTGGCCTGCATTTTGGGTGACATTTAACTTAATATTGACACCCGCGGCAGATCGCATTGATTTTTTTGAACACGGTGCAGGAAACCTGCATGAAATGTGGGTTTCCGGCACTACTTTATGGTATGAACTTCTGGAATTCTACTTTATTGATCCTCTTCAAAATCATATGTAGCCAGACCAAACTGTCTTAAACTCTTGTAGCCAGACCAAACTGTCTTATAGTACAGGAACCTTTTTTCGAAGTCGGATCGACTCGAGTCGTTCCGACTTAGAAAAAGGTTCCTGTACTACTTTGGGGGCGACTTGCATTGACTTCTATACAGAAGTCGTTTTGCAAGTCGCCGCTGCTGTCGTGTGCAGGTCGCCTGAGGCAGTCGCGCAAGTCGTGCTGCCTCAGTGTGAACCGGCTCTAAAAAGGCAGCAAAGTATAAAGTAAATTGCTTGTGTATGTTGATTCATTGAACCTGTGCTATTAAGAGGATTCTATAATTTCAGCTCTCACAGTTTGATTATTTTTTATTATTCATGTGTGTGCAGGTTCCTGAGGGTTTTACCGCAATTATGAGTGCCAACAACTGGGATCGTAATGGCGATACATTCATCTTCAAAATGACGCAACCTATTCCTTCTTATCTTGTTGCTCTAGTAGTCGGGGATATTGTTTCTGCAGAAGTGGGGCCAAGGTATGGAGTGATATTTAACCAGAGCCCTTTTTGCATTCAGTGTTTTTTTATTTATTTATTTTTTTTTTATTATTTTTTTTTTTTTTTTATAGCTTTCCCCTGAAAATCTGTCTCTGTTTTTCTTTTTTTCTTTTTATTTTTTTTTATTTTTTAGGAGCAGGGTTTGGGCAGAACCATGCTTGATTGATGCAGCCAAAAAAGAATATAATGGTGTAATTGAGGAGTTTCTAACTGTAGGTGAAAAACTATTTGGGCCGTACGTATGGGGCAGGTGAGTTTCTGGCCATTTTGTTCTATTATGGAAGTTTTGTGTGCAATGCTTAAAGTACAACTGAACAAGTCCCTTTTATTTATTTTTTTCCCATTGCGGTCTCCTTTTAGGGATTCACCCACTTTGCTTGTCCTGATGATCTTTATCACCAAAAGTGAAATAAAATCCCACATTTTGAGTGGGCACCAGAACAGGAATAGAGGGGAACTCTTTTAATGAGTGCCCCAGACCTGATGACTGGTTTGCTACCTTTTTTGGAAGGATTTCCTCTAAGTTCCTATTCTGATTATGGGACAGGAAATTAAGGGAAATATCCCCAATGGGTCACCGCTCTACTTTCAGTCTAACTTTTAAAGGATAGCTGTAATTTTTAAATAATAAAAAGGAATATCAAACAATTATATGTGGACAACGTCCAAAGCTATCCTTCTATTCTCCTCACGCATCACTGATTAACTTATTGACATTGATGTCATACCACTTCCCCAAATTCAATCAGTCCAAAAAATAGTTGATAATATTACTTTGTCCACCTAACATGCCCCCACCTAAAAACTGTACTTTTTTCTTTCTCTGTCAGCTCATCCCTCCCAATTGTAGTATTTGTAGAATTTGCCCCTTTAGATTCTAAGCTTTCATGCGCAGCGCCCTTCTTACGCTTCTCTACTGAATTGTATTGTAAATGTACTGTCTGCTTTTTGATTTGTATAGTGCTGCCCAAACTATTGCGGTTTAAAATCTGTATAATAATTTAGCAAATTTAACCGATTTAGTCCTTTTTTAATTTGCTGTGCTTTGACAGGTGTCATCACAGACCCAGTCCACTTATAAACCTTGACCTCTTCACACATGCATGTCTGCATTCTGCACTGTAACTGTAAACAAGAAATCTGAACAAGGAAGAGATCTGCCTTACTTACCTAATTTTGAGTCTGTTTTCACAGTTGGAAGCCATAAAAGGTGATTTCTTTGCCGTGATCTCCACTGATTACATTGTACAGTAAGTCCCCTACTTACGAACAAGCTCCCGAAAAGGAACTCGTTCATAAGTCCAACTTGTTTGTAAGTCCAACAAAGATCAGTGCTTGCAGACAAAGGTTGTGAGCACTCATCAGTGTGTTATGGCAGGCAGAGTCCTAGCCAGAACACAGCTGGGGAGATCGCTGCACCAACATTACTTGTGTTAGTATGGCAATCTGTCAGTTTTTTTTTTTTTATATTTCCTTCAGCCCTATGGGTTTAATAAAAAAACATTGCGCAAACACAACATCTTTGAAAGTTTGCAACTTGAATGTTCATATGTATTGGATTTACTGTACATTGTAACACAGAGGTAGTGGTTTGACTCCTAAGGCCACATTCACACGGCCGCTTACAGCCAGCTACTGGATTCCAGAGGTAAGAATCGGTGGATTCTTGCGGCTGAAATGACGGGGACATGTGAATATCAGTGGCCGCTCAGCTTATTTAAAATGACAGGCTGACACTGTTCATATGTAGCCACACTCAGAGTGGTTACCTGTGGTTAGGGATAGATGTCTGAGCCTGGATGCAGTCAGCTGTATGCCTAACGGCTCTGTGTGTGGCTACATGAGAACAGCGATGGATACTGGCAGCCTGTCGTTAGTTTTAAATAGGCTGAGTGGCTGCTGCTATTTGCAAGCCTCAATAATTCCAGCCACAAGAATCTGCTGATTCTTACTGTTGGAATCTGTTGTCTGCATGCAAATGGCCATGTGAAGAAGGCCTTACAGTGAAGACATTGAATCCAAAAGGTATGGGCATCCATGTTCTTACTCCTTTTTCCGCATTTTAGTGCAGACTGCTTCCAAACAATGTAAATCGAAATGTGTATACTGACCTGGGCCTGTGGTACAACCCTGAAAGCCCAGGTTAAAAATTGCAGATTATATTTGCAAAGTTCCTTATTGCCTGTGGACTGTTAGGCCCCTTTCACACGGCTTGTTTGTTGCGGATTCCTGTGGCAAGAATCTGCTAGCTGACAGCATGTTGCTGCACACAGAGCGATCAGCTGTGGATAGGGACAGATGTCCAAGTGTGGATGCAGGCCAGTGGGTCGGTGACTCAACAAAAAAGTCAGGTTAGCGATGGAAGCCTGTGTGTATTTCCCCAAGCACAGGTTTCTTTTTTTTTTTTTTTTTTGTGATTGCTAATTAAAAAAGCTGGTCATTACCACCCTGCCTCTCTACCTTGTCCAATCAGAGAACAGATTTTATTTATTGGAAATAAATGCATGTCGTTCTGTGAATAGCGGCCTGATACAAAAAAGTCCAGTGAGGCATGTCAAGTTGTCGGGCATATTGTAACCGGGTTTTTATTTTTTATTTTATTTTTTTTGGCATTGGCGCAGTGAAAGCTTCTTTCTGGCAACACGACCATGCAGATCATGTTTATTCAGATATCATAGAATTGCGCTCAATTAAAAACAACTACACCATCTTTTTCCAGAGCAGCCTGTATTTCTCCTGAGGTTACCTGTGGGTTTTTCTTTTGTATCCTGAACAATTATTCTGACAGTTGTAGCTGCAATCTTACTTGGTCTACCTAACCTTGGCTTGGTATTAAGAGACCCCCCCCCCCCCCAATTTTTCACTTCTTAAGAAGTGATTAAAGAGTACTGACTGGCATATTCAAGGTTTTGGATATCTTTTTATATCCTTTTCCATATTATAAAGCTCCATTACCTTATTATGCAGGTATTTTGACAGTTCTGCTTCCCATGGCTCAGCTGCCCAGTATCGAGCCTGCTCAGGGCATCCACGTGAGAGCTAACAAACCATATATACACAGATACGAATTGCAATTTAAAAAGCCACAGATGTGGGAAATTAACCTTTTAATTGCCATTCTAACCTGTGTGTTGCCTTGTGTGTCTTTACCAAGGCCAATCATTCCAAGTTATGTAAATGTTTCATCAAGGCCATTTGGGTGATTTCTGTTATGATTTTAAAAGGAGCAAAACAACTGTGATAATGGCTTCATAAGATCACCGTTTTTTTAAAAAAAAAACATTTATTTTTATTAACTTGATCAGTCTTTTTTTTTTTTCAGATTTCTGCCAGGGGATGCAAACATTTGAGCACAACTGTATATGGTCTCTTATTCAAACCTGTATGTTATTATAAAGTTTTCAGCTTTTACTGTAATTCATGACTAACTTTCTGGGTATCTGACTTTTCAGGTATGATGTCTTGTTCATGCCTCCATCGTTTCCATTTGGTGGTATGGAGAACCCCTGTATCACATTTGTCACCCCATGTCTGCTGGCTGGCGATCGCTCTTTGGCTGATGTTATTATCCATGAAATATCCCACAGCTGGTTTGGTAACTTGGTGACCAATGCTAACTGGGGAGACTTCTGGCTGAATGAGGGTTTTACTATGTATGCCCAGCGGAGGATTACCACTGAAATCTATGGTAAAACCTTATGTGTTGGTGTCAATGTATCTCTTCCAGGGATTGATATTCATACTACTCTTTCTATCTAGTGTACAATGTTCCAGTTTGTCTAGCTTGCACATATAAATAAAATAAAGTCCTTAAACATTTGTTCTCTTTAGCAACTGATAACGATTTAATCCTATTCACAGGTCATGCATATAGTTGTCTGGAAGCAGCCACAGGAAGGGCTCTTCTTCGTCAGCACATGGATGCATCAGGAGAAGCCCATCCCTTAAACAAGCTCAGAGTTAAGATTGAACCTGGTGGGTGAAGGCCTTTTACTTTTCTAGTGTTGTAGTTTATACTAGTAGCCCTTTTTTTTTATTTTTTTTTTTTTTTATTTTTTTTGTAAGTATTAAAAGCAAATTGAGTAAAAAGTGAAACCAATTCTTGAATTGCTATTTTTGTTTCTTATTTCTATATTGGGCTATAGTTTTTTTTTGCCTGGTGAACCTACCAGTAAAACATTATCTTAAAGTAACAACGCTTGCTTACTGGGCTCATAATGCTGGTTTTAGTACAGCTAAGGCGATGAGTACAGGAAGTTACCAGCTGGCTGGTTTTCAGGCAGGTTCTTTTTTTTCTTTTCTTTTTTTTGTGGGTATACATACAGTTTGTCAGTCTACGCAAAATCACGGGACTCGCATGGTGAACATGCAGGCAATTGTCATGGAGCTTTAACCAATTGCCGCTGCCTGCTTCCCGGTTTTGATTGTGCACAATTATACACAGTGGGAGCCTGTCAGCAAGTCCCAGACAATTATTCACAATTGTGAACTGCTGATCGGCTGTGTACAATCGCAGCCTAGAGCTCTGTGTTGACATTCGACACAGAGCTCTGTAAAGGGGGAATGATCTGCAAAGCAGGGATGAGAAAATAAGAGATCTATTAGTAAAAGCAGCATACTTTACACATAGTTAGGCACACATGTAACCCTCGCCCTAGATGGTTAACCCCTTCCCATCATTAGTGCTGTGACAGTGATATCGGTATTATTTCTGTATTAATGTCAGTGAAAGTCAGCCCCCCCAGCATCAGTTAGGCAGACCATAGACGTCATTAGTGCTGTGACCGTGATACAGTACTATCATTATCAGTAATCAGGAAAGAAATTTGAATGATTCTCCCATCAACACAGTGCTGACAGGGGAATCCGTCCTGCTGAGCAGTTGTCTGCTCCTCCCAGCGGGGGGAAGCTGGCCCCACTGGGAGAAGACTGATTATTGCTAGCAACTAGTGCGGCCTCTAGCAATCGCAAGTGAATCCAGTAGGCTGGTTGTACCCCAGTTGATCGATCAACAGGTACACACACACACACACACACACACACACACACACACACACACACACACACACACACACCCCTTGACCTGTTCCTGCTGAACCAGCCGAGATTCAAACCGTCTATAGTGTTGCATGACTTTAAATGGTCAGTTTAAAGTGGTGCATTGCTGAATAGCAAAAAATGGCCTGGTCATGAAGGGGTTTAAATCTTCTGGAGGTCAAGTGGTCAAAGGAAAACTTAATGCGTGTGAGAAACCAACTGCAAACCTGTTTCGTATTGGTGACTTGTCGTCTTACTTAGTCACTGAAATGAAACATACAGGATGGTAAGTCAGACTTCTCCAGCTGAATGCTTGTTTCCCTGATGGCATATTCTGACAGGCTAAGAAAACATGACCAAAAGGTAGAGGCATTAACCCAAGTAAATGTCAGTTGGGCATCAGTTTTTGGCTTGGTTTTATTCCCCATCATGGGTTCATAAAAATACATGGTAAACTGTTCTAAAATGCATCTTGTATTTCCAAATTATCCCTCAATTAATTTTCCTTTCATTGTGCTTGTGATCTTGTTTAAAATGTAAAAAAAAATTTCCCTGACCTAAAATAAAATGTTTAAGCTACATTTTATGGGAGGTTTACTTGTATTTAGAAGTCTTAACTTGTATCTTTGTGTCCAGCAATGTGTTATCATTGATAAGAATATGCTAGTACAGGGGGTCCCCTACTTACAAACATCCGACTTACAAACTACTCCTACTTACAAACGGAGGAGACAACAGGAAGTGAGAGGAAATCCACCCCTAGGAAGGGAAATTCACTCCTGTAGGAGTTAATATGGGAAAAAGGTGTCTCCACTGATGCTTTATCACCAGTCCATGTTTCCCTATCAACCCAAAATTTTCAAAATCCAATTGTCGTTGGGACAGAAGGTAAGGTGAAATCTTCTGAACAGGGGCACAGACAGCAAAACAAATGTGACAGGGGTGATAACCCTTCTCTATGTTAGCTAAAAAACTTAAAAATGTATTTTTTTGGCTGGAGCTACACTTAAAAAATGTGCCTGTTCCGACTTACAAACAGATTCAACTTAAGAACAAACCTTCAGTCCCTATCTTGTTTGTAACCCGGGGACCCCCTGTAAAAATAACAGATACATTCAAGGCAATATGGATTAATATAAATTTTCTTTATTTTGCTGTGCAGGAGTCAATCCAGATGACACCTACAATGAGACCCCTTATGAGAAAGGATTCTGCTTCGTATCTTATCTTGCTCACCTCGTTGGAGATCAAAGCAAATTTGACAATTTTCTCAAGGTAAATGTAGGGACATGCAGACCATTGAGAATCAAAGTTATTATCTACCAGTTTTTCAGAATTATATAGATAGAGATATTATACAGTACTGTGCAAACATTTAGGCACTAGTGAAAAAATGTTAGTATGGTTTCAAAACCAATGCCATAGTTTTTAATTAACAATTACCCTATAAAGTACATAAACGGAATAAAATCTCCATCACATCAATATTTGGTGTGCTCATCCTTTTGCCTTTAAAGCGGAGTTCTCCTAGGTACAAATGTGCACAGTCTTTAGGCTGCATTCACCCCTGAACATATCGTTTTCAATAGTTTTTTTTCAGTTTTTTTATTTTTTCCAGTATTTTTTATTTTTTGCAGCTTTCTTACAACCTTCTCTTTTTTTTTTTTTTTTTTTTATAAAACCTTTTGTAGACGTGTATTACAAGCATTTAACAGGTTCAGGCGTTTTTGTTTAACCAATTTAAAGCACTATGGGAAGGATAGGGAGAGGAAATTAGGGGTGTCGAGATGCTATTTGAATGTTTTGTTTTTATTTTATTTTTTTTATGGGCGTTTTACGAACATTTTTATACTCAAGTCAGGAGTTTCTATTATAGTCTATGGGGCCAAAAACGCTTGTAATCTGCCCAAAAAGAAGCTTGTGTACTCTTGAGCTTCAGGCGACAAAACGCTCATATGTGAACAGGTGCCATTGAAACGAATAGGATTTTGCTTGTTGGGCGTTTTGGAACTTTTGAGATGAGCGTTTTACGAGGTGTGACTGCAACATTAAGGAAATTGGTAGGTAGGTTTTCCAAACATCTAGTAGCACTAGCCACAATTCTTCTGTCTCAGTTGCTTTTGTCTCCCTATGTAATGCCGGACTGACACAATGATGTACCATACCAGCTCTTCCATGATTCCTAGTTTTTTGCTGAAGATAGTTCCCATATGACTCTGGTTTTATGTTTGCGGGTCATTGTCCTGCAGCAAAATTAATCTGGGATCAATCGGACACCTTCAACACAGCCTATTAAGTTTGATTTCAAGATTATATTTTACCTACGTGTTATCTTGATCTTTAGCACACATCTGGTATAAATGTTTAATCATGCACTGCAAAATGCTTGACCACTTCAACTCCAGAAGGTGTAACCCCCCCCCCCCCCCCCCTCTTGACCAGGCCATTTTTTTTGTTAAAGGCACTGCGTTACTTTAACTGACAATTGTGTGGTCGTTCAATGCTGTAAACAAATAAAATGTATGTCTTTTTTTTTTTTTTTTTTTTTTCTTCTTCTCAAACAGCTTTCTTTTGGTGGTATTTGATCACCTCTGCACTTTTTTTTTATTTTTTGCGCTATAAACAAAAGACCGACAATTTTTTTATTTTTTTTTACTTTTTGCTAAACATACCCAAAAAGATGTAAAAAATCTAACTTCTGCATCAATTTAGGCCAATATTTATTATGCTACATACTTTTGGTTAAAAAAAACTAAATAAAAATCCCAATAAGCATATATTGGTTTGCACAAACGTTATAGCGTCTACACTCTATGGCAGGGGTCTCAAACTAGTGGCCCTCCAGCTGTTGCAGAACTACAAGCCCCATCATGCCTCTGCCTGAGGCAGTCACACTTGTAACTGTTAGCCTTGCAATGCCTCATGGAACTTGTAGTTTCACAACAGCTGGAGGGCCGCCAGTTTGAGACCCCTGCTCTATGGTATATATTTGGAATTTTTATTTTATTTTTTACTAGTAATGGTGGCTTAAAAATATTCACTGTCACTGTACTAATGACAGTGGCAGGGACGGGGTTAAATGTGTTCCTAGGGAGTGCTTGCGAACTGTGTGGGGGGTGCTTGTACTATGGGAAGGCAGAGATCTATGTTCCTGCTTAGCAGAAACACAGGATCTCTACCTCCCCTTCTCGCAGAACGGTGATCTGCCTTGTTTACATAGGCAGATTGCCGTTCTGCCTTGTTTCCCGAACAATCGGCGGAACACCGGACCCGCTGAATGGCTTCCACTGTGTTCAATCATGTACAGGTACGTGAATCTACCCAGAGTGGCTGCCTTGCCACAGTAAATGTATGTGGGGCGGATTGCATCTGGTTAAAGTATAACTAACTAAATTAACTACATTTTTTTTTTTTTTTTTTTTGCTGTCTATGCCCCTGTTAGGGAGATTCTTCCTCTTTATTTTTCCTGTTTACCATTATCATTGAAAGTAAAAGGAAATCCTAAATCTTGGGTAGTGCGCAGAAAAGTAATTAAATCTTCCAATGGAGACACTAGTTTTGGTGGTGGGGGGGCTTGCTGTTGGAGGCAAGGGATCCGTTAATTTGCATTTACCCCTCAATTCATGTTTTGTCTATGGGACAGAAAGTGAATAGGACACAGATGGCAAAAAAAAGGCTGGGATTTATAGCACTCCCTTACTCTATCCAAAATGAAAAAAGTTTTACCTGTAGTTTTCTTTAACTATGTGCAAGTGTACCTGGGAGAATTTATGGTGTTTTAAAGGCAAAAGGTGGCCAAGCTAAATATTAACCACTTGCCGACCGCCCCCTGTATATATACGTCGGCAGAATGGCACGTACAGGCAGAACCACGTACCTGTACGTGCCATTCTTCCGGCGGGTGGGGGCCGGCGGGGACGGTCGGGATCGCTTCAGGAGCGATCCGGGATGAGGGGACGGCCAGTGGTTTCTGGCCACCCCCTCGCGATCGCTCCTGGCGAATCAGATGCTTCCTCTGTCTGTGTCAATCAAAACACAGGCAGAGGAAGTGATGTCACGCTCGGTGCGCCGGTCTATGTGACCGGAACGCCGAGCTGTGAACGTCTAAAGGTTAGTGCACCAACAGTACACTGACACCAGTACACATAGGCACACAAAACACCCCCCTGTCACCCCCAGATCACCCCCCAGCCCACCCCCGCCCCCCCCAGTCACCGTGTCACTAATTGCCGTGATCATTTTTTGACTGATCACTGCATTTAGTGTCAGTGTGACTGTAATAACTGTCAGTGCAGTTAGTTTTAGGTCCAAGGTAGCCCCCTACCCCCCCCTAATAAAGGTTTAACCCCTTGATTGCCCCCCAGGTAACCCTTTCACCCCCTTTTGCCAGTGTCACTAAGCGATCGTTTTTCTGATCGCTGTATTAGTGTCACTGCTGTCGCTAGGTAACCATTTTTTTTTTTTTTAGGTAACCGCCATGTTTATATAGGTTCATAAATAGGTTTATAGGTCAGGTACCCCCATATTACAACCTAAATAAAGGTTTTAACCCCTTGATTGCCCCTAGAGTTAACCCTTTCACCAGTGATCACTGTATAACTGTCACTGGTGACGCTGGTTAGCCAGTTAGTTATTTCGTTATTTAGGTTCCCCGTCAGGTTTTTATATAGCGTCAGGTACCCCCATATATTACCTAATAAAGGTTTTAACCCCCTGATTGCCCCTAGTTAACCCTTTCACCCCCTTTTGCCAGTGTCACTAAGCGATCGTTTTTCTGATCGCTGCATTAGTGTCGCTAGGTAACCAGTTTTTTTTTTGTATTACTGTTACGGGTGACGCTGGTTAGTTAGCTTTATTTTTTATACTGTCAGGGCACCCGCCATTTATTACCCAATAACGGTTTAACCCCCTGATCGCCCGGCGGGTGATATCAATTAGGTTTTAGGGTCAAATAAGGTCTGCGTCGCCCCAGGTTAGTGCCAGTACCGCAAACACCCACGCGCAAAGCATACACCTCCCTTAGTGGTACAGTATCTGAACAGATCAATATCTGATCTGATCAGATCTATACTAGCGTCCCAGCAGTTTAGGGTTCCAAAAAAAAACCGCATTGTTAGCGGGATCAGCCCAGATACCTGCTAGCACCTGCGTTTTCCCCCCTCCGCCCAGCCCAGCCCACCCAAGTGCAGTATCGATCGATCACTGTCACTTACAAAACACTAAGCACACATAACTGCAGCGTTCGCAGAGTCAGGCCTGATCCCTGCGATCGCTAACATTTTTTTTTTGTGGTAGCGTTTTGATTCAGTCGCTTCAGTCAGGAGCTTTTTTACCTGTGAATCTCAAAAAAATAAAAAAAATTAAAATAGTTGTCGTTTTATTGTTCTCTCTCTCACTCTATTCTCTCTCTATTGTTGCTCTTTTTTTACTCCATTCTATTCTGCAATGTTTTATTATGTTTTATCATGTTTTATCATGCTTGCTTTTCAGGTATGTCATTTTGTTTACTGTGTTTTAGTGTTAAGCATTTTTTTGTTTTCAGGTGCGCCATTCAGTTGCAACGCGGATTTATTTATCTTGACAGCAACAGCGTTTGCTCCCACGATACATAAAGCCGCGACTCCAACGCTGTAGGAGGTGATTTCACCACCACAGTTAAAAAAAAGAGCATATATGCCGAAGCATGGGGCCACCAGGGGGGGGGGAGGAGCGATTGGCTCCTAATGCCACGTACATACGGTCGAAATTCCGACCGTGTGTACACGGCATAACTTTTGCGGGAGGATGCCCCCATGCATCGGCATATATAAATGGTGCATGTATGCCCATCATTAGAAGTGGGTGGATGAAGGCAGGTATTCTAATGGTGGGCATACCCACCAATCAATCTCTTTTTTTTTTTCGTTCAGCCAAGAGGCTGCATGAAAAAAAAAAGATTACAATATATGTCCAGTATGTTGCTGGACTTTGAATGGTTATACCAGAATGATGCCTGCAGGTTTAGGTATCATCTTGGTATCATTCTTTTCAGCCAGTGATCGGCTTTCATGTAAAAGCAATTCTAGCGGGTAATTAGCCTCTAGACTGCTTTTACAAGCAGTGGGAGGGAATGTCCCCCCTCCCGGATATAAACCGCGCCATTGGGAAATTGGGAAAGCATTTTATCACACCAATCTTGGTGTGGTCAGATGCTTTGAGGGCAGAGGAAAGATCTAGGGTCTAATAGACCCCAATTTTTTCAAAAAAAGAGTACCTGTCACTGCCTATTGCTATCATAGGGGATATTTACATTCCCTGAGATAACAATAAAAATCATAACAAAGAAGAAAAAAAATGGAAGGAACAGTTTAAAAATAAAATAAAAAAGCTAAATAAATAAAAAAAAAAAAAAAAAAACAAAAAAAAAAAAAAAAAAGCACCCCTGCCCCCCCTTCTCTTGCGCAAAGGCGTACACAAGCGTTGGTCTGGCGTCATATGTAAACAGCAATTGCACCATGCATGTGAGGTATCACCGCGAAGGTCAGATCGAGGGCAGTAATTTTAGCAGTAGACCTCCTCCGTGAATCTAATGTGGTATCATGTAAAGGCTTTTAAAGGCTTTTAAAAATGTATGTAGTTTGTCGCCACTGCGTGTTTGTGCGCAATTTTAAAGCATGTCGTGTTTGGTATCCATGTACTCGGCCTAAGATCATATTTTTTATTTCATCAAAAATTTGAGCAATATAGTGTGTTTTAGTGCATTAAAATAAAAAAAAGTGTATTTTTTCCACAAAAAATGCGTTTGAAAAATCGCTGCGCAAATACTGTGTGGAAAAAAAAAATGCAACACCCACCATTTTAATCTGTAGGGCCTTTGCTTTAACATTATATATAGTGTTTGGGGGGTTCAACGTAATTTTCTTGCAAAAAAAAAATATATGTTTTCATGTAAACAAAAAGTGTTAGAAAGGGCTTTGTCTACAAGTGGTTAGAAGAGTGGGTGACGTGTGACATAGGCTTCTAAATGTTGTGCATAAAATGCCAGGACAGTTCAAACCCCCCCCCAAATGACCCCATTTTGGAAAGTAGACACCCAAGCTATTTGATGAGAGCAATGTTGAGCCCATTAAATATTTTTTTTTTTTGTCCCAAGAGATTGAATAATGAAAAAAAAAAAATATATATATTTTTTTTTACAAAAAGTTGTCACTAAATGATATATTGCTCAAACATGTCATGGGCATATGTGGAAATACACCCCAAAATACATTCTGTTGCTTCTCCTGAGTACGGGGATACCACATGTGTGGGACTTTTTGGGAGCCTAGCTGCGTACGGAACCCCAAAAAACCAATCACCGCCTTCAGGCTTTCTAAGGGTGTAATTTTTTTATTTCACTTCTCACTGCCAATCACAGTTTCGGAGGCCATGGAATGCCCAGATGGCATAAAACCCCCCAAAATGACCCCATTTTGGAAAGTAGACACCCCAAGCTATTTGCTGAGAGGTATGGTGAGTATTTTGCAGATCTCGCTTTTTGTCACAAAGTTTTGAAAATTGAAAAAAAAAAAAAAAAAATTTTTTTTTCTTTACTTTCTTCATTTTCAAAAACAAATGAGAGCTGTAAAATACTCACCATGCCTCTCAACAAATAGCTTGGGGTGTCTACTTTCCAAAATGGGGTCATTTGGGGGGGTTTTGTGCTATTTTGGCATTTTATGGCCTTCGAAACGGTGATAGGTAGTGAGGAGTGAAATCAAAAATTTGCACCCTTAGAAATCCTGAAGGCGGTGCTTGGGTTTCGGGGCCCCGTACGCGGCTAGGCTCCCAAAAAGTCCCACACATGTGGTATCCCCATACTCAGGAGAAGCAGCAAAATGTATTTTGGGGTGCAATTCCACATATAACTATGGCATGTGTGAGCAATATATCATTTAGTGACAACTTTTTGAAAAAAAAAAAAAATCTTTTTTATTTTTGTCTTTATTCAATCACTTGGGACTAAAAAAAAAAAATATTCAATGGGCTCAACATGCCTCTCAGCAAATAGCTTGGGGTGTCTACTTTCCAAAATGGGGTCATTTGGGGGGGTTTTGTACTTCTCTGCCATTTTAGCACCTCAAGAAATGAAATAGGCAGTCATAAATTAAAAGCGGTGTAAATTCCAGAAAATGTACTCTAGTTTGTAGACGCTATAACTTTTGCGCAAACCAATAAATATACGCTTATTGGCATTTTTTTTACTAAAGACATGTGGCTGAATACATTTTGGCCCAAATGTTTGACTAAAATTGAGTTTATTAGATTTTTTTTATAACAAAAAGTAGAAAATCTCTTTTTTTTTCAAAATTTTCGCTCTTTTTCCGTTTATATCGCAAAAAATAAAAATCACAGAGGCAATCAAATACCATCAAAAGAAAGCTCTATTTGTGGGAAGAAAAGGACGCAAATTTCGTTTGGTTACAAAATTGCATGACCGCGCAATTACCAGTTAAAGTAGTGCAGTGCGAAATTGAAAAAAGACCTCTGGTCCTTTGGCTGCCAAATGGTCCGGGGCTGAAGTGGTTAAATGTGTGTTTTGTTTTTTTTCATACATTTTGAATGTTTATTGATTTTTAAAAAAAAAAATATATATTTTATTGCATTATTTTTTTTAAAACTTGTGTGCACAGTACTATATTTTGTACATCAGTGTCTTTAGCATACCCTTTACATCATAGCCCCCTTTTACATCACAGTCCCCTTTTTACATCAGTGTCCTCACCTTCCCCCTTCACATCAGTTCCCCTCCCTTTATATCACAGTTCCCCTTTTTAAAGCAGTTCCACAGTGGCCTCACTTCCTCTCTACATTGGAGTCCTTCACATTAGAGCTGCACGATTAATCGTTATCACGATTTTTAAATTTAACATTTTTTTTTTTCCCCCCTTGCGATCTTGACAGTATTTCCCGATTCTTTCTATGCAGAGAATTCTCTCTGCTCTGCTGAAGCCCACAGCCATTAAAAGAGGGCTATGGGCTGGGAGCTGCAGCCCATAGCCTGGATTCTACAGATGCTTGGTCAGATTAAGGTTGCTGTCCTAGAAGATGATTGGGGAAGTTCCCTATTGGTCTAACCGGTAACAATATTTCTAGGAATCTTCAAGGACACAGACAGCGTTCAATATCTGTTCTTGGGTCAGAAGATGCCACTACATGTCGCATAATAGTGCTCAGGCACACAGCCATACTCTGATCCCCTGATTTGAGAACGATTTTTAGAAAGATCTGATCTTCACTTAATAATCTGGGACCCCCGGAACTACAATATCAAGCTTGCTTTGACCCACCAAGTATATGCTTGAGTGTGTCATTGCATTCTGGTAAGCATTCTATGCTGCTGGTGGTGGTTGGTGTTTAACACATGCTGGATTGGACACACATGGAATTATATTTCTATTAGCCAATTATTATTTGGACTGCACCTTTTATATATTGGACAAGTTGTATATTTGGATTGTGGAATCGCATTGTGTTTTTTGATTTATGTCATTTTTTGTTATACAGTGAATCACTTTGTTATATATATATATATATATATATATATATATATATATATATATATATATATATATATATATATATATATATATATATATATATATATATATATATATATATATATATATATATATATATATATATATATATATATATATATTTATCTGTGACAGGCTGAGAACCAAGCCTGGTTGGATGTGTTGGGTGCCAATCAGTGGGCACGTCTGGCCCCGCTGTGTAGTTTGGGTATTTAAGGTGCTGAAGTCACGTGTTCAGGGTTCGGCTGCTGGCTTTGATTCCTGGTTCTGGGTAGCCCCGCGAGGGGTCCCGGGCCCAGGAGTGTCTGCCGTCCCCGCGAGCATGGTCGCCATGACCAGCCCCAGAGGCCCTCATGGTCTGGGGTGGGAATCCGTCCGTTTCCGAGCCTTGGAACTGACTAGTTCGAGGCCCAGTAACTGAAGGAGGATTCGGAGGTGTCCCGGTGTGCTCTCGGTATTGGAGGGACACGGCAACTCGTACAAGTGACCAGGGGAGGACTCTTCGGAGGAGGGCCAAGAAGCTGGCTGCTCGGTAAGAGCCTGGGAGCTGAGTTGTATGGACACTAACGAATCCACAGTATCCCCAAGAAGGCTAAGAGATCCAGGTACTGAGGTTCCTACTTATCTTCAGTTACAATCTAGTCTGTGGCAGAGACTTTTCAAGTTCTCAGGATCACATGTTGGCTGCTAAATCTATGGTTAGAGGTTTATCCAGCAGTGAAGTGCCCAGTTGCGAGTGGCTACTCTCTGGGCTAACTAGACATTCAGTGGATGTCAGCAGTTCAAAGTGCCTTAGTTTTATCACCCGTGCCCTCAATTTCCACCTGAGACTGTGTTATTGTTGGATGTTTACCCCTGCAAAATAAAAACCTTGAAAAGGACTTTTATGTGTCAGCATCTGAAGTCACTGGGTACTAACCCTGGGAACCCCTAGACCGACAACCCACGAGGAGGTAATTGGTAAGCCCAGAAAAGTCAAGGCCACCCCTAGG
The DNA here is from genome assembly GCA_028564925.1 of Lithobates sylvaticus. Lineage (NCBI taxonomy): Eukaryota > Metazoa > Chordata > Amphibia > Anura > Ranidae > Lithobates > Lithobates sylvaticus. The sequence continues at coordinate 179,107,834 of CM053027.1, read as the reverse complement.
AGATTATCTATCTATCTATCGTATAGCTCGCATACATACTAATACATTTTTTTTTTTTTTTTAGTCAAGACCCTAGAAAATAAAATGGTGGTTGTTGAAATATTTCATGTCACACTGTATTTGTGCAGCAGTCTTTCAAATGCAATTTTTTGGGAAAAAAATTAGTTTAATGAATTAAAAACGAACCAGTAGTTAGCCCAATTTTTTACGTATAATGTGAAAGATTTTACACCACGAGAATCGTGAACCGAAAATAATTGTGATTCTCATTCTGGCCAGAATTGTGCAGCTCTACTTCGCATTAGTGCACCTTTTCAACACCGTGCCTCTTTAAATCACAGTACCCCTTTCAGTGCAAGCCTTCCCTGCATAGCCCTACCTTTTGCAGGGTAGAGGCACTTATCAGCCTGTAATGTGCTCTCCTGAGTCTCCCACCTGGCCGCCACTGTGTCTTCCTCACAGCAGGAAGTGGGCCATGTTTGAAGGTCTGTTGTGGTAATCGATACTCTTCCTTAAAAACAGTATTGCATTTTACAATAGGAACATAATGGTTCTAGCATTGCAATTATTATCGTTTTTTTTTTTTTTTTGTTCTTTTTTCAGGCTTATGTTGACAAATTTAAATTTCAGAGCATAACTGCTGATGAAACCTTGGCATTTTATTTAGATTACTTCCCAGAGCTTAAAGCAAAGAATGTTGATAAAATCAAAGGTAAGGCTAAATCAACACTTAATTCCAGCCTTTGTATTATATGTAGATGTTGTTTTTTTTCCTCTATACTTGTACATTACTTCATCCTGTGTTTTTTTTTTTTTTGTTTTTTTGCAAAGCATTCCTTTTCACCAGTATAGAAATATACAATTATATATATATATATATACATGTATTGTATATAAAATGCATTTATCCTTGCATCTTCTATTCATTCAAAATGCAGATGCTGTATTAAATTTATATTGCACCCTTTTTTGCCGGGTGAGAATCTTAATCACTGGGCACAATGTATTGGCCCAAGTATGTTTCTTCCTAAAAGTAACTTAACTGCAGAAGAGCCCAGGGTTTTTTTTTTTTTTTTTTTTTTTAATGTGAGCCTTTGTGCCAGCTGATACACCAAGGCAGGCTATAGATCCTATTACAAAAAAGAGCAAAGGGAACCAATAGGATGGAGTACATAACAGTACCAATTGGCATTTATCCACTCACTCAATACGAGGGGGCTCAGTGACCAAAAAAGCATATATAAAAAAAAAAAAAAAAAAAAAAAAATTAGCACGGAGTCAGCAAGATGACACAGTACCAAGTTCCACATAGGTGAGCCCTGGGAAATAATTACCAGAATTGTATAATAGTGAATTTAATAAATTTTTGGAAAAAATACCAATTGTAGGAAATACAACATGTCAACACCTAACACTCTGAATAGACATGCAAGTCTGGGGACAAGGACTAACAAACACACACAAGACAAAATGATAGTCACCAATAATGCACTGCATATACAGATAAAGGTAAACGCATCACCAAACAAGCCTATTTCGCCTATTTAAAGACAAAAAAAAAAAAAAAAAAGCATTAGCTTGCACCGCCTTCAGGATTTCTAAGGGTGCAAATTTTTTGATTTCACTCCTCACTACCTATCACCGTTTCGAAGGCCATAAAATGCCAAAATAGCACAAAACCCCCCCAAATGACCCCATTTTGGAAAGTGGACACCCCAAGCTATTTGTTGTGTGGGGTGGGGAGTATTTTACAGCTCTCATTTGTTTTTTTATTTTTTTTTCAATTTTCTTTGTGACAAAAAGCGACATCTGCAAAATACTCACAATACCTCTCAGCAAATAGCTTGGGGTGTCTACTTTCCAAAATGGGGTCATTTTGGGGGGTTTTATGCCATCTGGGCATTCCATGGCCTCCGAAACTGTGATTGGCAGTGAGAAGTGAAATAAAAAAATTACTCCCTTAGAAAGCCTGAAGGCGGTGCTTGGTTTTTGGGGTTCCGTACGCGGCTAGGCTCCCAAAAAAGTCCCACACATGTGGTATCCCCGTACTCAGGAGAAGCAACAGAATGTATTTTGGGTGTATTTCCACATATGCCCATGACATGTTTGAGCAATATATCATTTAGTGACAACTTTTTGTAAAAAAAATATATATATTTTTTTTTTTTCATTATTCAATCTCTTGGGACAAAAAAAAAAAATATTTAATGGGCTCAACATTGCTCTCATCAAATAGCTTGGGGTGTCTACTTTCCAAAATGGGGTCATTTGGGGGGGGGTTTGAACTGTCCTGGCATTTTATGCACAACATTTAGAAGCCTATGTCACACGTCACCCACTCTTCTAACCACTTGTAGACAAAGCCCTTTCTGACACTTTTTGTTTACATGAAAACATATTTTTTTTTTGCAAGAAAATTACGTTGAACCCCCAAACACTATATATATTGTTAAAGCAAAGGCCCTACAGATAAAAATGGTGGGTGTTGCATTTTTTTTTTCCACACAGTATTTGCGCAGCGATTTTTCAAACGCATTTTTTGTGGAAAAAAATACACTTTTTTTTATTTTAATGCACTAAAACACACTATATTGCTCAAATTTTTGATGAAATAAAAAATATGATCTTAGGCCGAGTACATGGATACCAAACACGACATGCTTTAAAATTGCGCACAAACACGCAGTGGCGACAAACTACATACATTTTTAAAAGCCTTTAAAAGCCTTTACATGATACCACATTAGATTCATGGAGGAGGTCTACTGCTAAAATTACTGCCCTCGATCTGACCTTCGCGGTGATACCTCACATGCATGGTGCAATTGCTGTTTACATATGACGCCAGACCAACGCTTGTGTACGCCTTTGCGCAAGAGAAGGGGGGGCAGGGTGCTTTTTTTTTTTTTTTTATTTTTTTTTTTTATTTATTTAGCTTTTTTATTTTATTTTTAAACTGTTCCTTCCATTTTTTTTTCTTTGTTATGATTTTTATTGTTATCTCAGGGAATGTAAATATCCCCTATGATAGCAATAGGCAGTGACAGGTACTCTTTTTTTGAAAAAATTGGGGTCTATTAGACCCTAGATCTTTCCTCTGCCCTCAAAGCATCTGACCACACCAAGATTGTGTGATAAAATGCTTTCCCAATTTCCCAATGGCGCGGTTTATATCCGGGAGGGGGGACATTCCCTCCCACTGCTTGTAAAAGCAGTCTAGAGGCTAATTACCCGCTAGAATTGCTTTTACATGAAAGCCGATCACTGGCTGAAAAGAATGATACCAAGATGATACCTAAACCTGCAGGCATCATTCTGGTATAACCATTCAAAGTCCAGCAACATACTGGACATATATTGTAATCTTTTTTTTTTCATGCAGCCTCTTGGCTGAACGAAAAAAAGAGATTGATTGGTGGGTATGCCCACCATTAGAATACCTCCCTTCATCCACCCACTTCTAATGATGGGCATACATGCACCATTTATATATGCCGATGCATGGGGGCATCCTCCCGCAAAAGTTATGCCGTGTACACACGGTCGGAATTTCGACCGTATGTACGTGGCATTAGGAGCCAATCGCTCCTCCCCCCCCGGCTGCCCCCAGGCGTCGGCATATATGCTCTTTTTTTTTAATGTGGTGGTGAAATCACCTCCGACAGCGTTGGAGTCGCGGCTGTCAAGATAAATAAATCCGCGTTGCAACTGAATGGCGCACCTGAAAACAAAAAAATGCTCAACACTAAAACACAGTAAACAAAAATTACATACCTGAAAAGCAAGCATGATAAAACATGATAAAACATAATAAAACATTGCAGAATAGAATGGAGTAAAAAAAAAAGAGCAACAATAGAGAGAGAATAGAGTGAGAGAGAGAACAATAAAACGACAACTATTTTATTTTTTTGAGATTCACAGGTAAAAAAAGCTCCTGACTGAAGCGACTGAATCAAAACGCTACCACAAAAAAACTGTTAGCGATCGCAGGGATCAGGCCTGACTCTGCGAACGCTGCAGTTATGTGTGCTTAGTGTTTTGTAAGTGACAGTGATCGATCGATACTGCACTTGGGTGGGCTGGGCGGAGGGGGAAAACGCAGGTGCTAGCAGGTATCTGGGCTGATCCCGCTAACAATGCGGTTTTTTTTGGAACCCTAAACTGCTGGGACGCTAGTATAGATCTGATCAGATCAGATATTGATCTGTTCAGATACTGTGCCACTAAGGGAGGTGTATGCTTTGCGCGTGGGTGTTTGCGGTACTGGCACTAACCTGGGGCGACGCAGACCTTATTTGACCCTAAAACCTAATTGATATCACCCGCCGGGCGATCAGGGGTTAAACCGTTATTGGGTAATAAATGGCGGGTGCCCTGACAGTATAAAAAACAAGCTAACTAACCAGCGTCACCCGTAACAGTAATACAAAAAAAAACTGGTTACCTAGCGACACTAATGCAGCGATCAGAAAAACGATCGCTTAGTGACACTGGCAAAAGGGGTGAAAGGGTTAACTAGGGGCAATCAGGGGTTAAACCTTTATTAGGTAATATATGGGGGTACCTGACGCTATATAAAAACCTGACGGGGAACCTAAATAACGAAATAACTAACTGGCTAACCAGCGTCACCAGTGACAGTTATACAGTGATCACTGGTGAAAGGGTTAACTCTAGGGGCAATCAGGGGGTTAAAACCTTTATTAGGTTGTAATATGGGGGTACCTGACCTATAAACCTATTTATGAACCTATATAAACATGGCGGTTACCTAAAAAAAAAAAAATGGTTACCTAGCGACACTAATGCAGCGATCAGAAAAACGATCGCTTAGTGACACTGGCAAAAGGGGGTGAAAGGGTTAACTAGGGGCAATCAGGGGGTTAAAACCTTTATTAGGTAATATATGGGGGTACCTGACGCTATATAAAAACCTGACGGGGAACCTAAATAACAAAATAACTAACTGGCTAACCAGCGTCACCAGTGACAGTTATACAGTGATCACTGGTGAAAGGGTTAACTCTAGGGGCAATCAGGGGGTTAAAACCTTTATTTAGGTTGTAATATGGGGGTACCTGACCTATAAACCTATTTATGAACCTATATAAACATGGCGGTTACCTAAAAAAAAAAATGGTTACCTAGCGACAGCAGTGACACTAATACAGCGATCAGAAAAACGATCGCTTAGTGACACTGGCAAAAGGGGGTGAAAGGGTTACCTGGGGGGCAATCAAGGGGTTAAACCTTTATTAGGGGGGGGTAGGGGGCTACCTTGGACCTAAAACTAACTGCCCTGACAGTTATTACAGTCACACTGACACTAAATGCAGTGATCAGTAAATAAATGATCACTGCAATTAGTGACACTGTGACTGGGGGGGGAGGGGGTGATCTGGGGGGTGATCAGGGGGTGACAGGGGGGTGGAATATGTGCCTAACTGTACTGGTGTCAGTGTAGTGTTGTGCACTAACCTGTACATGTTCGCCGCTCGGCGTCTCCGGTCACATAGACCGGCGCACCGAGCGTGACATCACTTCCGCCTTCCTGTCTATACAATAGACAGGAAGGGGAAGTTTTTCATTGGCCAGGAGCGATCGCGAGGGGGTGGCCAGAAACCACTGGCCGTCCCCTCGTCCCGGATCGCTCCTGAAGCGATCCCGACCGTCCCCGCCGGCGGAGGGGGTCCGATCGGACCCCCCAACCGCCGGAAGAATGTCACGTACAGGTACGTGATTCTGCCTGTACGTGCCATTCTGCCGACGTAAATATACAGGGGGCGGTCGGGAAGTGGTTAAAAAAAAAAAAAAAAAGTTTTTTCTATCTAAAGGGGATATACCGGTCTATGGCTAATGGGAGACTTGGGGGTAGCTGTGTGATGGGGTCAGTCCAAGGAGTGAGAACAGAAAAGCCGTCAGCATGTCCACAGATCATATGTGGTTCACTTGGCTATAAAGGGTAATCGGAGCTGCAAGTCCACAGATTGATGTAATCCAAGAAGACTATGACTCTCCTATGAGCAAATTAAAGTTGCTGCTATTTGCCAAACTTTCACTGGAACAACATAATGAACGGTGGCCGTTCATGGACAATGGCTTAATTCAGGATGCAAAATTGGCAGTGGTTCAGATAGCAATACTGTCACAAATGGATCAATTACTCACTGTCTATATGGAACGGTGGAGGCAGCACTATGCAGCGCAGCCCTGAGTTGCTAATCAGAGCTTCTAGGTGCTTCCATGACATCTCCACATAGCTGAAAAGCTGAACACTGGCTCCAAGACAGGCTGCTCAAGGAGCGGAGGGCCGCCGCTAAGTAGACTGGCTGGCACACTGAAAAGACTGCTCCTGTGTCTCATATACCTGGGACACAGCCGATGCCATGGACCGAAAAACAGCGAAATGGTGATGCTTGGGGTGGCATCTAGCGTTGAGAGGAGTGACATTAACGTGTTTCACTGGGGAACCCCAGTTTCATCAGGCCTAGCGCCCCCTAGTGGAGACCTGTTTAAATGCACAAAAAATTTAGCTCGGCTTGACTTGACTTACAGGAGAAGCAAATTGGGCACGTGTTTAACCCTTAAGGAATAGAATCAAAATATTGACCACAGCATCTCCACAAATATAAAAAGAAAACATGAACATTTTAAGAAATAAAAAATAACTTAAATGAAAAAATAAAGAGTTAAATAGATTATGGTAGTGCACTCACAGCATGCTCTAAGGATGTCAATGGCTATATAGGAACAGAATTGACTCAGGCCCGAACTAGCCATTATCAAAAAAAATTCAATTTATAGCTACCTAAGAAAACTGGCACCAAAATTTTGTATAAAAAAAAGAATAAAAGAAGGGGTGGGGGAGGGAAGTGTTTAAAGAGTGTATTAAACATATAACTTGTAGAAAGAATATATGTTTTTGAGACTATATATTTATTTTTTTGAGAAAAACGGGCATAAACTTAATCTACTTATTGACAAGTGAGTTTGAGAAGAAAGTCTAGGAAAACGTGAAGCTTTAGTCCATGCGGAATCAAAACATTTAATTTTATATATCCAGAATTTCTCCCTTCGTCTTTCAGGACAGCACCTGGAGAGAGCGCAGCTTCACCCATTTTCCCAGGAAACACTGCAGTTTTTTCTCTAAAAGACCGGATACTTCCACCATGGCCTCAGTTGTAGTGTTTCCTCCAGCCATGGTGGAAGCGCTGCAGGGAACCAGGGGGTGCTGCGCTTTCTCCAGGTGGGGAGAGTTGAAGGCATACCTGTTAGGCTTTGTTCTGTTTGTCTTTGCAGACCTGCCCAGCTTCCTCCCTGACGCGTGGGGGTTGCTCCGGTGTCCTCTCTCCTTCATACCCACGGGGGTCAGGCTGCTGGAGGTCCCCATCCTCTATTCAAGACCGGCGACATGAGGCTTGGGCGCTGTTTGAAGAAGCGCCGTTGCAGAGCCTCATGTCTTCCGGGTTTCGGATGGCGAGGGCGTCACTTCCGACCGGGGGCGGGACCTTTGACGGCGCGACGCGGCTTCCGGTTCCGGCCGCTGGAACGCAGGGAGAGAGGGCGGTCGCATACGGCTGACGTCATTTCCGGCGGCGAGGCCACGCGAAATTCAAATAAAATGGGCTTTTCGGCGCTTGGGATCCTGCTACAATGGAGGAGGATCAAGCAGCGGTGGCAGGTGCAGGAGCCACTTCAGTCAGCCAGGCTCAGGTAAGCAGGGACAGGGGTCCCCAGATTTACCCTCAGGGCCAGAATGTTTAACCCTTCTTAGTGCAGGGAGCCTGCAGCACTCAGTTCCTAATGACAGTTTAGGAAGAATGCTTTTGTATTTAAGTGAGTCTGTGGGGAGATTCATTTGGCTGTAAACAGAGGGAATTAAGGTTGTTTTTCTCTGTCAGCATGTTTTCCTTGAATGTTAAATTGAGATGTTTTGTGTTTAGTTTTTTCCTTTGTTTTCTGAAATACACCATGTCTCACCTCCTAACAAAAGGAAATGTCCTGTCTGTAAGAATGTGCTTAGAGACTCCTGGACAAAAACTTTGTGCAGATCCTGCATCAGTGATCTAGTTAGAGAGGAGACCGCTACTTCTGCTGCATCTCAGCAGGGGGAACTGTTTAGTTCCTTTCGCAAAGAAATGACGGACACCTTTGAGACCTTTCGGTCCTATCTAGATAGGCGTCCAGCTACTAGCAGCAGCACAGTACCCCGTTCCCACTCGTCAGCTGCATCTAGAGGTAGCGACTCAGAGGATGAAGGGGGTAGCGGGTCCTCAGGTTCTGAGGAAGAGATAGATGAAGGAAAGGAAGCTTCCGGCTCTTCATCCAGATACAAATTTGTCCTTAGAGGATGTGGATGATCTCCTAAAAACCATCCACACCACTCCTAATATTACAGAGGACAAGACCCAGTTATCTTTACATGATAAAATGTTTTTAGGTATGGGTGAGGTGAAGCACAGGGTGTTCCCGGTGCATAGCTGTCTGTCTGAGATAATCAAAAAAGAATGGAAGGACCCAGAGAGGGCCCCCTTTTTTTCTAGATCACTCAAACGCAGATTCCCCTTTGAAGAGGATAGCTCTCAACTTTGGAAAAAAAAAAAACCAAACTTGATGCAGCGTTCTCTCAGGTATCTAGAAATCTGACCTGGCGTTTGAGGACATGGGCATCCTAAAGGATGCCATGGACAAGAGGGCAGACTCCCTCCTAAAAAAGGCTTGGGACTCAACCCTCTCAAATTTAAAACCAGCCATGGCTTCCACAGTGGTTGCCAGGAACCTGGAACACTGGCTAGACCAGTTAAGAGCCCATATCGAGGCTGGTACGCCTCGAAAGGATCTGCTTGATACCTTACCCATTCTATCAAAAGCGGTGGGGTATATGGCAGATTCATCGGCCGAATCTATTAAAATGTCGGCCAGGTCTTCAGCACTTATAAACTCAGCCCGTCGGGCATTATGGGTCAAAACCTGGACGGGGGATACAGCTTCAAAGACTAAGTTATGCAGTCTCCCGTTTGAAGGAGATTTAGTCTTTGGCCCAGACCTGGAAGCTATTCTAGACAGAACAGCCGATAAAAAGAAGGCTTTTCCGGTCAAGAAAAAGGTAACCCCCCAGGGTGGCAAAAATTTTCGTTCTTTTCGGAAAACCCTGGAAACGAAAGAAACAGGATACAAAAGACCCTGGAAGCCACAGAGAGGGAGGGGTAAGTCAGGCGTCTTGTTCCGCCCCCCTGCCCCAAATACAAAGACCCAGTGACTATCTTCTAGCTGTGGGAGCAAGGCTTCTAGCCTTCTTTCCCCAGTGGAAGTCAGTAACATCCAGTCCGTTTATTCTCGGGATAATAAAGGAGGGTTACAGACTGGAATTTGCTCACACCCCACCTGTTCGATTTTATGTGACTCCGACTCCCCGAGACCCAGAGAAATCGGTGGCCATAGTTTCAATCTTACAGGAGTTGATCCAGCAGAGAGTGATCACGCACGTCCCTCCCGAGGAGATGGGACTGGGGTGTTATTCACACGTATTCCTGGTAAAGAAGCCATCAGGGAAATTCAGAATGATTCTGAATCTGAAGGTTCTAAACAAATCCATCAGGTACAAGAGGTTCAAGATGGATACAATCTTCTCGGTAAAAAATCTCCTGTCCCAAGGTTGTTTTATGGCATCCATAGACCTAAGGGATGCTTACCTTCATGTTCCCATAGCCATACCATCGCAGAAACATCTAAGGTTTGCGGTCAGTATAGAAGGCTCGGTCATACATCTCCAGTTCCGAGCTCTCCCCTTCGGGCTGTCCTCATCCCCGAGGATGTTTACAAAAGTCCTGGCGGAAGCCCTAGCCCCCCTCAGGTTAGAGGGGATATCGATCGTCCCATACTTGGACGACCTCCTTATATTCTCCAACACAAGAGAGCTATTAGAAAGGGACCTAGTAAGGACAAGGGGACACCTAGAAGGTCTCGGGTGGATCCTAAACAGGGAGAAATCAAATCTCATTCCCTCTCAGTCCCTAAAATTCCTGGGGTATACCATCGACTCCAGACAGGAGAAGATCTTTCTCCCAGAGGAGAAGATAGAGAAATTACAGAATGCTGTAAAGAAGACGCAGACAAATCTGATATCTGTCAGGTTTGCCATGTCAGTCCTAGGTCTCCTCACTGCATCTATACCAGCAGTGCAATGGGCGCGTCTCCACGCAAGGGACCTCCAACAGACAATACTAAAAAATTGGTCCTATGGAGAGTCCCTGGAGAAACTGATCAGGATACCTCCTCAGGTCCAGAGGAAGCACTGGTGGTGGAGGAATCGCTCGAACCTCGACAAAGGTCTTCTCTGGTGCTTCCCTGTAGACAAAAGACTAACTAAGGATGCCAGCTCCTGGGGGTGGGGTGCCCACCTGGAGGGACAAATGGCCCAAGGGGACTGGACAGTCGAAGCCAGGAGATCCTCCAATTGGAGGGAGCTAAGGGCTATCCTTCTGGGGTTATGGGCCTTCGAAAGAGTAGTTCGGGGCCACCATATCCAGGTCCTATCAGACAACGCCGCGGCGGTATCTTGCATAACAAGGCAGGGCGGCACAAGAAGCAAAGTCTTGTTATCCTTGGCCGGTCAGATCCTGTCCTGGGCGGAATACAACCTGAAATCGCTAACAGCGGTACATCTGAAGGGGGACCTGAATTATGTGGCAGGCTGGCTGAGCAGGGAAAGAATCCTAGAGTCAGAATGGAGTCTGAACCCAGAGGTTTTTCAAAAGCTAACAGAAAGGTGGGGGTCTCCTCAAATAGACTTGTTTGCTTCCCAGAAGAACAAGAAGGTGAAAGCTTTCTTTTCACTAAGCAGACAAGCCCAATCAAAGGGCTTAGACTCGCTGGCACAACCGTGGGAGTTCCACCTGTGCTATGCTTTTCCCCCCTTTCAGTTGATCCCTCTGGTTCTGAGGAAACTACAACAGTCCACGAGTATGATCCTAGTGGCTCCCTTCTGGCCCAAGAGAGCTTGGTTTGCTACAATACAGAGGATGGCGGTGGAACCCCACTGGGTTCTTCCACTGCAGGAAGATCTCCTAACCCAGGGACCTCTTCAGCATCCAAACATAGAGCACCTCAATCTGACTGGGTGGCTACTGAGGAGCAAATCTTGAGAAAGAAGGGACTTTCAGACAAGCTGGTCTCAACTCCCCTAGACAGTCGCAAAGCGACTACTAGGGCGATTTAATTCAAAACGTTAAAACGTTTTAATTCCTGGTGCCTGGAGAGGAGATTTCCACCCCAGGAAATTGCGTCGATCCTGGAGTTCCTCCATGACAGAATGGAGCTGGGGTTGGCGATCAGTACCCTGAAAGCCCAGGTGGCCGCACTGGACAGCGCCGATGACCCACCCTAACTGTATATAAAATGTGGTGTTGTTACTATGTTCTGCTTATCTAATTTCAGCAAGGCTGGAGGTACTCTACGAACAACTGAGGCCATGGTGGAAGTATCCGGTGTTTTAGAGAAAAAACTGCAGTGTTTCCTGGGAAAATGGGTGGAGCTGCGCTCTCTCCAGGTGCTGTCCTGAAAGACTCGTAGAAATACCGTTACGTCTAAATAAGGTTTTTTCTTTTTTAAGGAGGACGCTATCAAAGTCACCTTTGGTGCAGAGCATAAATTTCCTTTATCCTCAGCCCATCAGGTTTGAAAAGGTGTAAAAGGAAATGCTGAGCTAATGGACTTTTTGGCTCCTTTTGTTTAACGTCCTCGAGATGCTCACCGATGTGGACATGTAACCGATGCTTTGTTTTCCCTATGTAAAACTTATCACAGGGACATTGCATACTATAGATCACGTTTAATCCTGCAGATTTAAAGGCAGTCCTTCAGGCACTCCTTTTTTTTTTTTTTTTTTTTTTTCGTGTGCGTCTCCTCTGTATGGGGTGGCTCGATCTCTAAGGGGTGAATCCTCACTGAAAAATGTCTGCTGTTTTGTTGCTCTTGGGATCCCTTTGAGTGGAAAAGCAGGTGCAGACCCATTACCTTCTCATTGGCTGGGTTCCAGGGCCACTGGCTGTGCTATGCACCTGCATGGTGACATGAAGGGTAGAAGTGTTCCCCACCCTCCTGCCTGTTGGCACCCAGTTTGACCGGAACACGCAGGGGATTCATTGATGGTAGGAGTGAAATGATCCCTGGGTGCTGGCGGCAGGATCAGACAGGTTTTTTTCGATGATAGAAAGGGCCAAATCACCAGATTCTGTAAGGCATTATCCAGGAAAAGATCGATTAAGGGAAAAATATGTCTTAGTTGGGACTTAAGATTTTGAACCCTTATCAGAAGATTCTTTGTCGTTTGCTCTTGAAGACAGGTTTTTCTAGGACAATTGGGTCACCCCACAGAATTGGTAAAATCCAAGCTCTCCGTTTTGATTACGAGTCCTAGAAGATTTCTAGGGGGCTGTCCTAGAAGATGACTGGGGGTAAACACAGAGTGCACTTACTCTTAAGTATTTCCAGTAGTCTTCCAGAACAGCACCATCCTTCCCTATCTTATGGATTATGTTTCTTTTTTATGGAGGTGTATTTTTTTTTCAGCGTCATCCTTTTGTTTTTCATATAAACTGACTGTGTCTGGGACCACCATTTTTATTTATTTTTTTCCTGATTGAGCAATGTGTTTTCTATCCCAGGGGCTAGACTACTGGAAATAGTTAAAGGTAAGCCTAACGCATGATTTTTAAGTGAACTTGCCATTTCACTTATTCAGGGAGATTGTTAACGTGATTTGCTTCCATTTAATTACAATAAACGTCCTTGATTACAGCTAGTGGGATTGTTCAGTCTACCACCAGATCTATTGGCATCTTTATCCTTATTTTTTTGCTTCCAAGCAGTAGTTTGTATGTATTATTCTAATCATCTTGTAAATGCACATCACTGAAGGTTTTTATCTTTTACTTCAGGCCTGGAATTTGACCATTGGCTAGATACCCCTGGTTGGCCGGCCTTCTTGCCAGACCTGTCTTCTGGCACTTCGCTCATGAAACCAGCTGATGAGTTGGCTGATCTCTGGTCATCTTCTCCACTGAATATGCAAGCTATTGGAAAAATCTACTTCCTGTAAGTTTTTATTATTCCAGAGGGGGGTGTATTTTGTCATACCCTCTAACCCTTTTACTACTTTTACTGCCTTCCACACTTTTAAGGCCAGTCTCACCGTGGGGATTCTGTAAAGAAAGGAGTTTGCCTCGAGGGCTTCTACTATTGATTTGTGCGGGGTTCCTGCAATCATTAATTCCTTGTTGCTTCCTCCTGTCATAGTTCCTAGATGTTGCAGTTGGGCTGCTAGGAAGTAGCTCCGTGGATGCGGTACTGCCATTCCTCCCTTTCTGAACCATTTTTTATCTATCCATATTGGACAGTTATGCAGCAGCAGTTATGCAGCAGGTACAGAAGCTGTGGCTGCCATAACATTTTGATTAGGTTACACCTCCCTGCAATCGACAATGGGAGACGTCTCCAGATTGTAATTTTGCTTTTAAATCTGGCTAAAAGCGGTACTATATTATCATTTATGTAGTTGTTAGGGTTCCTTGTTATATATATGCCTAAGTATTTCATTTGTTCAACTACCTCTAGCTGTGTAATATCCTGTACGTTCTGGTTCCCTAAAGGATCTATAGGCAATAATGCAGATTTTTCCCAGTTTATGGTGAGTCCTGAGATTTTACCAAAGTCCGTGAGGATGTTCATCACCTGCCTGAGGGATTGCCCCGTATCCCCCAGGAAGAGGAGGACATCGTCCGCATACAGTGCAATTCTCTCTTCACCCCCTGCTCTTCGGAACCCCTGCATATTTGTGTTTGATCTAATTACGCTTGCTAAGGGTTCCATTGCAAGCGCGAAGAGCAGGGGGGACAATGGGCAGCCCTGCCTTGTCCCTCTCTCCAATTGAATCCCCTCGGAGTACTCGCCATTAACCCTAATTTTGGCACTGGGACCCTTATACAGGGTTTTAATCCATTTAATAAACGAAGGACAGCAGAAAGAGAATACGTTGAAGACCCCACCCCATATTTATTCTTGGAAAACCTTTCAGATGGTCTACTTTTTGGATCGGGTTCTTGCAAAGTCCCCTCTACCACCTGGTAAGAAAATAAGTTGCGTTAAACCAGAACTAAACCCCACTAAATGAACAGTTTCCCAAAACGGTTGCATTCAAGGCATGACGTGAATGATGACTGTCAGTTGCTTGTGCTCTAAGATGACCGCTTTACTTAGCTGTGAAGCAAAGGGGGAGGTTAATTCTGCTTTAAGTAAAGTAATGGCACACTTGTGAGCGTTGAATACCTGTTTCAAATATAACATGCACTTGATGGCAACCAATAAATGGTAGGAATGTACAGAATAGCATAAATAAGTAAAAGGCAGTCTGCTGAAGCTTCATTTATTTACATTTCTTATTCTATTTTACAAAGGTAATGTGGAAGAGCTTGGAAAATATTACACAAAGATTTCAGAAGCCACCAATGCTGAACTCCGTCTTCGCTGGGCTCATATTGTGCTGAAAAATGATTACCAGGATCATTTTTCTAAAGTCCGTGATTTCTTGTACTGCCAGGTATGTGAATTGGAAATGTAGCCAACGTATAGTAGAAGAAATTAATAACCTGAAGTAATTAGCATTTTAAACCTGGAGCAATTTTTACTGGTCATACATTTCAGACTTGATGGAACCTAGCAAGTAAGTCGTCCCCTTCTATTTGTAGCAGGACAGCTCTCCTGCTATAAATATTATATTACACACACACACACACACACACACACACACACACACACACACACACACACACACACACACACACACACACACACACACACACACTAGCATGGGGGACCTTACATAATTGAGGGACTGGTAGGTATAGTATGGATGTCAAGGGGAAACCCACGCAAAAAAAAAAAAAATAAACAGCACGAGTTTCCCCCTAAAATCTATGCAAGACCCTTATTCAAGCATGCAGTCTGGCCCTCCGAACCATTACTATCAACATGCCCTCAAAATGGAGAGAGGGGGAGCTTACTTGCCAGAGGTACATTAGCAAACTTTTTTTTTTTAATGTCAAGTCCTTTTTACAAAAACAAAGTCCAGCGATGCAGATTCATGTCACAATGCCTGAAGGAAAGAATCCTACCAACATGCTCTGCTCCTGTCGCTTACTTTTTCCCTGAATTACCTCTCCTGGTCTCTGTCTCCAAAAGTAAACAAAAGGGGTGGAGTCTTCCAGGTGACTTGGTCAGTGATATCAGCACTATCCCTGCTACTTTGGCTGGAGATTCCTGGTTACTAAATAAATAAGCCTGGGTAATGTCACTGGTTGGCCAAGTACAGGATGGGTTCTGGCACTCTCCACCACTTAATCAGGTAGGTGGAGGTAGGAAAGGGAGCTGATACACAAAAATATTTTTGTAAGGGTATACACAGTCCTCAATTTTTCTACTCGCAGCTTGCGAGTGGATAATGAGGGCTGGTGGTGTCGGGCGAGCGGGCACCGCCGGCAGGCGGGATTGACTAGGAGTCCTTCTCCCATCGATTGCGGAGGGGAAGAAAGAGAGCCGGCCGGATGATCGGAGCATGGGGAACATCACTGGAACAGCTTTCATTTCAATTGCTGTGTGTTCCCCGCACTCGCTGTTTACATACAGCCCTGCCTCCTGGTCCCAGGACTTTGATAGACAGATCAGCCATCCGATCCCAGGATGTGTGACATGTATCGAAGTTATCCGGCCAGAAGACGGGGCTGTATGTGACGGCGAGCAGTGGGAAAACACAGAAATTGAAATAAAAGCTGTTCCTCTGAGTATTCGGCCGGCAATCCTCTCCTCTCTTCCCCTGCACGGGCGAGGCTGCATTGGTGGGCACGGGCAAAGTTGTTAAATGTTTTATGCAGAATCAAGTTATAAAAATTCAGTGTCATTTCGTGATTTGAGGGCGTGTTTAGGGGTTGGGTGGGGCAATTGGTGGCGTGTAACCCTTGAGGCCTGGCTAGTAGCTCAGGACGTGTGTGTGTGTGTGTGTAAGTAAAATAAGTATAACATCCTAGAGAATAAAATGGCGGTTGTTGCAATACTTTGTCACACCGTATTTGCGCAGCGGTCTTGCAAGCACACGTTTTTGGAAAAAAATACACTTTTTTAAATTAAATTCATTAAATAAGAAGAGAGTAAAGTTGGCACAATTTTTTTTATATTGTGAAAGATTAATGTTACGCCAAGTAAATTGATACCCAACATGTCACGCTTCAAAATTGTGCCCGCTCATGGAATGGCAACGAACTTTTACCCTTAAAAAGCTCCATAGGTGACTTTATTGCTCTAGCGATCGCGGCGATAGCTCACATGTGCGGTTTGCACACCGTTTTCATATGCGGGCGCTGCTCACGTATGCGTTTTGCGTCTGCATGCATGCTCGACAGGACGCATTTAAATATTTTTTTATTTTTTTACCTTACACTGTTCCTTTAAAAAAAAAATGTCACTTTAATTCCTATTACAAGGAATGTAAACATCCCTTGTAATAGAAAAAAAGCATGACCGGACCTCTTAAATATGAGATCTGAGGTTAAAATTAAATGTCAAAAATGTTGCTTTAATAGCTACGGGCGGAAGTGATGTTTTGACGTTGCTTCCACCCTGGAATGGTATGGAGACAGGTGAGGGCCATCTTCCCCTCACCCGTCTCCATACCAAGCCAGGGAGAGGACTCGATCGCCTCCGCCGCTACCGAGGGCTATGCTAAGTGGTGGAGGGCACCGGAGAGCGGCAGGAGGTCCCTCTCCCGCTGCCGTTAAGTGATCTCATGGCGACTTCACCGCAGAGACCACTTTTATCTGAAACCCAGACCGCTCACTGAAGAGGATACCGGGTGTTATGGTAGCAAGCTGCTGCCATAACTATATCCCTCTTCAAAGTCACGACGTATATCGACGTGAGCCAGTCTGGAAGTGGTTAAATATTTCTAAAGGTAATATTGACATGAAATGTTCCCCACATGTCAGTAACAACCCATGCAATCCATCCATACATACACATAACTTAATTGTTGAACATATTTGTAATAAAATGAAATGACACAGGGAAAAAGTATTGAACACGCTAACTGAAATGTATTTACTACTTCGTGTAACATCCTTTGGTAATGATCGCTTCAAGACGCCTCCTGGTATGGAGAAACTAGTCGCATGCATTTGATCAAGTGTGATTTTGGCCCATTCTTCCAGACAGTCTTCAAATCTTAAAGGTTTCGTGGGCTTCTTCTATGAACTCTGATCTTTAGCTCTTTCCATAGATTTTCTATTGGATTTAAGTCAGGTGAGTGGCTGGGCCATTCTAGCAGCTTTATTTTCTTTCTTTGAACCCCATTAATCATTTTATTTTCTTGCTGACATGTACACCCTCGTTTTTTATCTTCATCCTGGTAGATGGCAGCAGATTTTTATCAAGAATGTCTTGGTATATTTTTCCACTCATCCTTCCTTTCAACGATATGAAATTTGCCAGTACCGTATGCTGAAAAACAGCCCCACATCCTGATGTTACCATCTCCAAACTTCACTGTTGGTATGGTGTTTTTGGGGTGATGTGCAGTGTCATTTGACCTTTAAAACATTAATACAAACTATTGCATCCAAAGAGTTCAATTTTGGTCTCATCTGACCAGACTGTATTCTCCCAGTATTTCACAGGCTTGTCTAAATGTTGTGCAGCAAACTTTAAACTAGCTTCTACAGGCCATGGCGGTTGAGCTTTCTGAAGCTCTCCACAAATGGTCCTTGGCTTTTGGACAACTCTTCTGATAATTCTTTTTCACTCCTGTCAGTAATCTTGCGAAGAGCACCTGGTAGTGGCCGGTTTATGGTGAAATTATGTTCTTTGCACTTCTGGATTATGGCCTCAACAGTGCTCACTGGAACATTTAGATGTTTAGAAATTGCTCTGTAACCAATGCTATTAGTATGTTTTGCAAAAATAAGTTTGCAAACGTTTTGAGAGCTCTTTGCTTTTACCCATCATGAGATGTTTCTTGTGTGACACCTTTGGTAACCTTTTTAAAGGCCATTCGTTGAGGCTGAACCAGCTGATATTAGTTTGCACTGACAAGAGGCAGGATTGCTTTCTAATTACTGACAGATTTCAGCTGGTGTCTTGGCTTTCCATGCCTTTTTTGCACCTCCCTTTCTTCATCTGTTTAATGCTTTTCCTTGTGTCATTCCATTTTATTAAACATAACCTAATTTCTGAACTTATTTGTTTTGGTTTCTTTGTATGTATGGATTGCATGGGTTGTTACCGACGTGGTAAAAAAAGGCATGTTAATAGCATTTTTTAGAAATATATTTACCTAGAAAAATGGTCAATACTTATTTTATCTGCTGTATAAACTGTACAAGCAAAAATTCCAGCATTCTGAAAAAGAACAGACAAAATTTCAGCCCGAATTTGTGTTCCTACATTTGTGTTAAATTCAAGCAGCTTGCATGTTCACAGCCAGGTCGGTGAAAGAAACCATTTTTTTTTTTATTTTTTTATTTTTGCTCTCATCAGATTAGTTGCATCACTAGTGAAATTTATACCACCTATAGCTAGTTTGATGGAAAAAAAGAAAACCTGCTGCTCCATGTGAGATAAGGAAACCTAATGATCCAGCAGGGGCTTGCCTCCGCACACAATGAAATTAGAAGAAATGGCCGCACACCACTGTAGTTTGAGACTGGTTAATATTATTAGGTTTAAGTATACCATCTCTCTATCATACATTTTTTATTTGTTTTTTCAAGTGTCCTGTTAATAAACATATTTTCTCATTGTGCTTCCAGGGAAAACAGAAGTACACATTGCCATTATACCGTGCTATGAAAGCTGGATCAGAGGCCGCTCGTGCTCTAGCCACAGAAACTTTCCACCAGACATCCCCACAGCTTCATCACAATGTCTGCAGTTATGTGAAAAAAATCCTGGGAGTGTAAAAAAACATTACATAAGATGAAGACATCAGAAACGCACAGTAATATTTACTGCACTCAACATCCAATTCATGGCATACCGAAATAGATTTTTTATAGCTTAGCAATTAAATAAAAATTGTTTAATTAAACTTATTTGAATGCTACCAGCACAGTATTAATATGACATTTTTATATGGTGATTGGCTAGCATACTCGCATTTAGGCTTTGAATAACTTCTACCACTAAGTGGAGTACTATGTGCATCCATTAGATTTGTAAGGTAAGGGAATTGGTATGCCGGAATTAAACTGGCCCAGTGGGAGATTGATTCAGGTCCTGCATTTAAAATATAATTCCACAAATACTTTTACTTTGTTATGTAATAAAAAGCCCCCCCCTTTTTTTTTTTTTTCTTATCACCTATACCAGTGATGGCGAACCTTTTTGAGCCCGAGTGCCCAAACTGCAAACCAAAACGACTTATTTTTTTCAAAGTGCCAACACGGCAAATAAACCTGAATAACGAGGTTTTAGTTTAGAAAAAACAATTCGTACAGTTTTTCTAACTAATTAACAGCAGAGTATTGCACAGCATGGGCAGAGTATTGGCAGAGTATTGCACAGCATGGGCAGAGTATTGCACAGCATGGGCAGAGTATTGCACAGCATGGGCAGAGTATTGCACAGCATGGGCAGAGTATTGCACAGCATGGGCAGAGTATTGCACAGCATGGGCAGAGTATTGCACAGCATGGGCAGAGTATTGCACAGCATGGGCAGAGTATTGCACAGCATGGGCAGAGTATTGCACAGCATGGGCAGAGTATTGCACAGTATGGGCAGAGTATTGCACAGCATGGGCAGAGTATTGCACAGCATGGGCAGAGTATTGCACAGCATGGGCAGAGTATTGCACAGCATTGCACAGCATGGGCAGAGTATTGCACAGCATGGGCAGAGTATTGCACAGCATGGGCAGAGTATTGCACAGCATGGGCAGAGTATTGCACAGCATGGGCAGAGTATTGCACAGCATGGGCAGAGTATTGCATAGCATGGGCAGAGTATTGCATAGCATGGGCAGAGTATTGCATAGCATGGGCAGAGTATTGCATAGCATGGGCAGAGTATTGCACAGCATGGGCAGAGTATTGCACAGCATGGGCAGAGTATTGCACAGCATTGCATAGTATGGGCAGAGTATTGCACAGCATGGGCAGAGTATTGCACAGCATGGGCAGAGTATTGCACAGCATGGGCAGAGTATTGCACAGCATGGGCAGAGTATTGCACAGCATGGGCAGAGTATTGCATAGCATGGGCAGAGTATTGCATAGCATGGGCAGAGTATTGCACAGCATGGGCAGAGTATTGCACAGCATGGGCAGAGTATTGCACAGCATGGGCAGAGTATTGCACAGCATTGCATAGTATGGGCAGAGCATTGCATTTCTCTCTCTTTTCCCCTCTCCCCTCGCACTGTAGGGCGGGCGGGAGCAAGATTCTCTGGGAGGACGTCCATGGACGCCCTCCCAGAATAAGCCGACCGTGCTGTAGCCATCTTTTGGCTATGGCCCGGTCGGCAATTAGTTATAAAACTCACTTGAATTGCTGAAATCGGTGTGGGGGTCAGTCCCCAGTTGCTCCGGTTGCTCCGTTCGCCCTAGTCGCTCCGGTGGTGTCCTTGTGTCAGGTGATTTCCCACGCATGTGCGTCAGATGTCAGCGGGGGGCGTGGCTTCAGTGTTCTCTGGGAGGGAGGGTTCTCCCCAGAGAACTGTGGGAGATGTAGTCCGCGGGAGCGGACGGCGTGACTACAGTGTATGACTGTAGTCACGGCGTGCCCACAGAGAAGGCTCAGCGTGCCGGCAGCGGCACGCGTGCCACGCGTTCGCCATCACTGACCTATACTATGTCCATGATAGTTTTCCTCAGACTAGAACTCATCACCATTGTCATGTCAATAGCTTGATGTTTGCCTTACATCTGTATAGTTAGGAACAGAACAGCTGCAAGAATATTGTATCATTTTGTTTTATATAAATAAAAAGGAAAAAGGTTGGATGCACAATAAAAGTGTCATTACTGGCACACATTTTAGATTTGAACAAGCAGATTAGCTCTTAACATATTTTTATTATGGATAAGGTAGTGGCGTAAAACATAAACCTTTCAGGAGAGATATGTGTAGGGACTGCTCATCTACAAATGCAAGACACCTGCCTGTTATGGTGAACCACTGGCTTTAAAGCTTTGATTCAGTAACCCTAAACAAGGATACAGAACAGGCAAGTCACGTTCTTATTTTGCGTACCTAATTTGAATGCTGTAGTACAATAAATAGGGTCATTTTGACAGTTGGGCAGCTAACATTTCCACAAGGAGGGGTGGACAATGGCGGACTCAATGTCACCCTCATGATAGGTTTACTTTAAGCTTTCATCTTCTTGGGGTCCTTAAATTATTATTTAAATACTATCGATGTATGCAGGGCCCAGTTTCCAAAACTTCATGTATTCCCAATTTAGCAAATGTATTTTATGACTACTGCTATTTTTGTATGTTTAATTTCTATGATTCTTTTTGAGATCATCAACGTGCACTATAGGGGTAGTTTTTCCAAATTTTTGTATTTTATTTTTATTTTTTTGAACAAATTGTATTAAAGCTTTTGATGTGGTGTATGTGTGTGTTTTGTAATATCTGGGAATTGGAGGGTAGAGAAGGGAGACAAGAGACAGAGATGAATGGGCATACATCCTGTAAGTGGAGGGGGGTGGAGTGGAATTTTATTGGTAGCAGTGCCATGGAGTAAAGGTATGGTTTATAGTAGAACAAAGGAAGAAAAAACATTTTTTTGTAAACATAAGGTTCTCTGAAAAAAAATATATGCAGATGTGATACAAGGGGAAATCTCATATTTTAAAAGTACCTACCATACATACAGGTGCCTTTTTACTAGTATCTTTGATTATGAAAGTGCCTTAAAGCAGACCTTCACCTGAACATGAAAATTCTCCTCCCCCATCCCAGCTTATTAAGAAATTGCAGGTTGTTTTTTTTTTTGGCTACTCCATACCTTTTTATGATGTCACCTTAGCCTACACCCTCACCTGTAGCCTCCTGGGATAACCCATATATATCCCAGGAGGCTACAGGACCAGTCTCATCAGGAAGTGACATCCGACTCCCAAAGCCAGTTACAAGGTCTCAAGTGTGAACGGGGAGCAGGTGTGTTAAATTTGGTGTTATCACTCTCTCATACTGGTCACCGGAAGTTTAACATGGCAAAGAACTATCTGAGGATCTGAAAAAAATAATTGTTGCTCTACATAAAGATGGCCTAGGCCAGTGATGGCAAACCTTGGCACTACATTTCCCATGATGCTCATGCACTTGGGGTGCCAAGGTTCGCCATCACTGGCCTAGGCTATAAGAAGATTGCCAAGACCCTGAAACTGAGTTGCAGCACGGTGGCCAAGACCATACAGCAGTTTAACAGGACAGGTTCCAATCAGAACAGGCCTCACCATGGTCGACCAAAGAAGAAAGGGGGGTCAGCCTGTCAGTGCTCAGACCATACGCTGCACACTGCATCAAATTGGTCTGTATGCCTGTCATTCCAGAAGGAAGCCACTTCTAAACATAATGCACAAGAAAGCCCTCAAACAGTTTGCTGAAGACTAATGCTGGCCATACACTATACAAAAAATCGGCCGAAATTCGGTCATTAGACCGTTCGTTCGTTTTTCCGGCCAGTTAATGGGCACAAAATCCATAATCGTTTGGGCGTTTTTGAGACGAAAAAAACGAAGGACAAGTTTGAAAATTTTCTGCCGAACGAACGATAAATTGAAAGGTTAATGTGTTTCTCGTCCGACCTGTCTGCACTAGGTATATGTAAAAAAAACGAACATAAAATGTATTTATGTCCACTGAACGATTTATCAGTCATTACATGATGGTACTATCGTTTGCGCTCGCGGCCGAACGTTCGTTTTTAGAAAATGGGTTTGGCTGATTTTTTTTGTATAGTGTATGGCCAGCATAAGATTACTGGAACCATGTCCTGTGGTCTGATGAGACCAAGATAAACTTATTTGGTTCAGATGGTGTCAACCTCCCTGACGGTTTTCCCCGAGTGTGGCTAGAGGGTTAAATTTCAGCACCATTAGCTGTAACCCCTGAGCCACACTCTGTATGGCATTGCAGGATCCTGGTGCGGTGTACTTACCTTGTCCCCCAGGATCCTGCGATGTCCCCCCCGATATCTCTGTGGGCTCTGTCCTCCGCCCAAAGCCTCTCTGTGCCCGGCTCCATTCCCTGCGAGCGTTGTGATGCACGGGGACGGAGCCCGGTGGCAAATTTTAAAAAATCTAAAAATTATAATACATACAGTACACTGTAATCTTACAGATTACATTAATGTATGAAATTATTTCACATCCCTTTTGTCCCCAGTGCTTTGTCCAATGCCCAGCATGCAGTTTTATATTATATATACTGTTCTTTCTGCCTGGAAACTGGAGATTGTCCATAGCAACCAAAAACGTCCCTTCACATTAAAAGTTGTTTTAGACCAGCTAGAAAACAGCGATAATAAAATTAGAACACTTGCAGAATTGAGGGATAGTGAATCGTGGGGAAATTCATTTTTTATTATTATTATTATTATTTATTATATTATGATTTTGTGTTTCAAACTTTATCATACCTGGGATATCTACTAGACTCTTGTTTGGACATATTTAAGTGTGTTATTGCTAAGAATCACAGGCCTACAATATAACACGCCAAATTTCTATGCAAAATAATTGTACTGCTTTCAGCACCTAAAATCTGACATAATCATACCGCCAGGGAGGTTAAGCGTGTTTGGCGGCAACCAGGTGAGGAGTACAAAGACAAGTGTGTCTTGCCTACAGTCAAGCATTGTGGTCGGAGTGTCATGGTCTGGGGTTGCATGAGTGCTGCCAGCATTGGAGAGCTGCAGTTCATCAGGGCCGTAGATCATTTTTTGTTCTGGGGGGGTCAGCAGCAGGTACTAAGTAGAAGTCTTTTTAAATTTAAGAAAATTGTGCCAAAATTATAAAGACTGGAAAAAGGAAAAACGATATGTGTTGTCCCTAGTAAGCTATCATATCCTTAATTGTATTTTATCAGGTCCTTTAGAAAATCAAACCGGATTTCATTTTTTCCCCCCTTCTTCCAGTTTTTATGAACGCTGTTGGCTATTGTCCAGTCTTAGTGTCCAAACTGAATAGGTGCAAAGTGAGTGTGCTGCCTACCTACAAGGAGATGGTGCTCTTTGCACCTTCTCAGTACACCATGCTGTGTCAGACAGAGCACTCACTGACTTTTTTAACTTTTACAGATAAAAAAAGGGGGGGGGGGGGGAATGCACTGCTTACCACAATGGTGCACTGTAATAGTTACTGGGCAGATACAAAGGGCACCATCTCGTGGAAGGCAGCACACTCATTGTGTTCACATTAGCTTTATTTTCAATAAGACCCCTTTCACACTGGGGTGTTTTTCAGGCTCTTTTGGGCTAAAAAAATACTGCCTGAAAAATGCCCCCCCCCCCCCCCCCCCTGCATCCTCAGTGTAAAAGCCTGAGTGCTTTCACACTGAGGCGGTTCGCTTGCAGGACATTAAAAAAAAGTCCTTCAAGCAGCATCTTTCGGGTGGTGGAGGAGCGGTGTATACACCGCTCCTGCCCATTGGAATGAATGGGCACTGCTGCTGAAGCGCCAACGCCCACCCACCTCAGTGTGAAAGCAGCCTTAATCACAGAATAATAAAAAAAAAAAAAAACAATCAACTGAAAAATGACCAGCCTTGAATACACTGACTTCTTTAGGCTAGGTTCACATCTAAGTGGGTGCGAGAAGGTGTATAATTGCACATCTCCCTGCACTGGCACAGGAAAAACACACTTCTGCTTAGGAGATACGCAGAGGTAAACTACAATGCAGGAAACCCTCAATCCACGCACGTTTCATGCACCTCATTCAAACTGCCTCCCCCCCCCCTCCTTTTCCAATCTGCATTGGGTGTCAGTGCTATTTTAACGACAAACAAAGGTTACAAAACACACCAGATCGCATTCACAAAATGACCATGCAAACCGGTTGCAAAATTGGTACATGCATGACTGGTGTGATTTGAGCCAATTCAAAATGAATGGGCCTTGATTGCGCCGCAATCAACACAGTAAGCCTGGTTTCACACTATGGTTTGCATGTAAATCGCACAGGAACTGCACCGCATTTCTGTGCAATTCACATGCGATTCTGTGTGGTGTGATTTGAGCCCATTTTGAATGGGCTGAATCGCACCATACAAGTGCAGGCACCTTTTTTTGAAAACCAACCATGCGTTCTGGTTCAGATAAACACTGCGTTTGTGACCTCCTTTTGGGGAGTTGTTAATTTTGAATAGACACCTGCAGCAGATCAAAAACACAGTGTGATTGCAATGCAGTGCAGGAAATGCACAGGGATCACAGCGTTTCCTGTACCACATATGTATGAACCAGGGTAAAACGGGGCCAAGGCATGCCACTGAGGGCAGCAGAAAGTCCAGCCTGGCTCTGGCATAGGCAGACATGTTGTGGTGTCAACTGCTGAATCGGTAAGCTGGTGAGCACCACAACAAGCTTGCCAGTGTCAAGCTGGACTGTCAGTCACACAAGCGATAGAAAACTCAGCTTAGCCTCAGTCAACTGTCAGTAACACAAGCAATGCAAATCTTAGCCCAGCGAGTCTCAATCACATACTTTGCCAGTTGCCACACAGAATCACAGACAGTCAATCACTGACTCGCGATTACCTAGTATGAACAGCAGTCTGAGCAGTGGTAAATCTGAGGACACTCTCTGAGACTAGGCCAGAAGAGAGAGGGATATACCTGGACAGGACAGCAGCAGTTCATCCATGTGGGGGGCTGGCGGCTACACAGCACTGTACAAGCACTCTACGCTCCAGGGCCCAGGCAAAGCTCCTCTCAAGCCCAAGGTGGGAGTGGCACTGCAAGCCAATGGGAATACATGGTGTGCAGTGGGCAGGACTACAGGCACTGCCGGCTCCCACTGTGCTGCCTGGTGATACATCTGTCAGCCTTCAGCCCGACAGACCAGCCTGGCGTGCCATGCGGGTATGCCTAATGATCTATCACAC
Source organism: Lithobates sylvaticus (assembly GCA_028564925.1). Classification (NCBI taxonomy): domain Eukaryota; kingdom Metazoa; phylum Chordata; class Amphibia; order Anura; family Ranidae; genus Lithobates; species Lithobates sylvaticus. The sequence goes on along the minus strand of CM053027.1, from coordinate 179,081,670 downwards.
TTGCTGCAGCAGCATTATTACACTCTGTGTGCCACTGACTGCAGTGCTGCCTGGAAAAACGAGACACAAAATGTGCGCTCCCACTATGCTAGATGTGAATGGGGCCTGAAAGTGAAGTTGGTTTGATAACACAAGAACAATGAGGCTCCATTCACATCTGCGTTTCCTTGCATTTCAGAAATGCGCTGCACCAAAAATCGAAGTAGAAAACACACTAAGCTCCACTCTAAAAAATAGTCCTGAAGCTTCTTTGGGGCGATTGCTGTGTGTAGGGCAGCCCATTCAGGGGGATGATCTGCCCTATGTGTGATGAGTGAAAATACTCAAACGCCTCCCCCCCTCTAGGAACAGGTGTCCAGGACATGTAGTTTTGATACAGTTGGTCAGTGGCGGCCCATGCATTAAGGGCGCACAGGCGCTGCCCCCTCTCTCCTGCCATCCCCTCTATTACCAATAGATAGATTCATGCATTGCATTAATTTATCTATGGCCGCCGCTGCCACCCCCTATTCAAGCACCCGGCCCCCTTTTTGGGAGCACGGTGCCTGAATTACAGCGGCGGGGGGGGGGGGGGTGTGTTTGAAGCACCTGATTAGAGCCATAATCTAAGCTCTAATAGGCTTCAAAAAGGGTGACCTGCGAGCGCCATGCTGGGTGCTGTGTTAGAAAAGCAAATGACTATTTGCTTTCCTAACGCTAAACCGCCTCTCCGCCAATCAGGTGCTCGGGCCTGTTACCTGTCACCTGTCGTTTCAGCCAATCAGGAGGAGAGGACGGGAGGTGAGGATGGCAGGAGACGCATGGAGGACCTCGCTCGTCGCCATCAACCGCTGCCCCACCAAGACAGGGTAAGTGACAGACAGATGGTGAGCGGGTGGGGGTCACACTGGGGCCATTCAAGGGCACACTGGCAGCATATGATGGGCACAGTGGCAGTGTTTGATGGGCACAGTGGCTGCGTTTGATGGGCACAGTGGCAGCGTTTGATGGGCACAGTGGCTGCGTTTGATGGGCACAGTGGCTGCGTTTGGCACGGTGGCAGCGTTTGATGGGCTGCAATTGATTTTTTTTTCAAATTTTTTTTGAGTCCCCCCCCCAATTTGAGCACCAGCCGCCACTGCAGTTGGTAGTCCAAATAAAGGAACGGAATGATTGAGGATGAGTACCAATGTATCAATGCAAGCAGACACTGCATCGTTTATTCGATGATAAACCGCAAATTGGTTTGTTTTACGTTTTTTGGCACTTATTTCTGGAAAGCACTGCATTCAACATCTCTTCAAATAGTGTCCGAGTGATAAAGCACTCCATAATGATGTTTCCATTGATGCAATAAAGGGAAAAAAAGGAATATTAATAAGGTAGTGCTAACTTTTTTTTTTTATTATTATTCCTGTTGAAACACCACTAAAGACAGTGCAGAAAATTGGACGTACAGGGGAAATTGGTTGCCCTTAATCTTCAAGACATGCAGATTAGCATAAGTAAATCTTTCTATACTTTCACTCCATCTAATTTGCTGTAGGTGTCACTATTGCCCTTGCAGGAAACAGAGAGGTTTCTAACTCATGCTTGTGTATTACAGAAAAACAGAATTCGATCACCTGTTTTTTTTCTACTGTGTAGGACAAGGAAGTAAAACCAAGTTGTGGCTAAAATTGTGCAAGTTTAGATATAACTGTGGATGAAATCCACAACAATTGTGTTACTCATATGGGGCAACGTAGATAAGGGAAGACGTGTTCTTTATTTAACTTCTTCAAATTATACATTTTTAATATTACACATGAAATAAATATAATGAATTGTACAGAATCTTAAGATGCTGGGGTTCTGATGTGAAGTTTTTCCTTGTCGTGTATTTATTCATTTATTTAAATTGTATTAATTTATTTATGAATTAACATTTTTTTTTTCACCCTGCGGCTATTTGTAAAATGTACCGTACAATGTGGCCCACGCACAGCAAATTTTGAGATCCCTGCTATAGGCCACCAAAGCTGTTGTTAAGTAAAAAAAGATGTAGGTGACACCTTTCATTGGCTAACCAAATATATTTCGGGCTGCAAGTTTTTGATAAACATTTTGAGATGTCACTGTATAACCGTGAGTATACAGTATAATATGGGTTTTCTTCAAACGTCACTTTTGCTGGGGTACAACCAACAGGTTTTCCACTTCATGTGCTGGTTAAGGCCTTGGTCACACCTATGCATTTTTTTTAGTGCGTTTTGAGTTTTGCAGAAACACACTACAGTTCATTTAACATGGTTTCCTATGGATGTAGTTCACATCTGTGCATTTTATGGAAAGGTATTTTATTCTTGTTTTTGTTTCCATAGACTTCAATGGATCAAAAGCGTGTAGTGAAAAATGCTAAATGCACCTGCAACATGCAAACTGCAACCTGTATAGGTATGAATCAGGCCTTAAAACGGAGTTCCACCCAAAAGCAGTGATGTAAGTAACTGAGTTAAAATAAACTGAGTTACCTAACGCAGTTACTTTAGAGGGTAACGAGTAATCTAACTGATTACTTTTCCCCTCATGGTAACTCAGTTCCCATTACTTTGGCTTAGTTACCTCAATTACTTCTACCGACACTAGATGGCAGAAGTGTAATTCCCGTGTCCTGCCGAAAAAGTTCCCCCGCCGGATAAGGACCCCCCTGTACTGCGCAGGCGCAGGGCTTGCACAGTACGAAGAACTACAGAGCTTCCGAAAATTGCCGAACCTAAACAGCTCTGAGTGAACTCTACACCGCGCAGGTGCAGTTAACATGTAATTGTACGAGGCGATGCCGCGCACTCCTGATGCTCGTGCTACTTTGCAAGGGGCGTCTATCGTGTAAGTAAGGGGCGGGTCTAGTATTACTGTAACCAAGGGGCGCATTTATTATTATTGTTATATATCGAGCTCTGCCCATTAATTTAACATTCGCCCTCTTCTGTAGCCATCCGCCCCTTACACGATATATTAATAATATACCCACCCCTTGCTTACACGCTATAACAGATCTTCCCCTTGGTTAGAGTAATAATAGAGCAGCCCCTTGGTTACACGATATATAACAATAATAATAAATGCGCCCCTTGCTTACAGAAATACTAGACCTGCCCCTTAGTTACACGTATAGAATATTTAAAAAAAAAGTCAGTTACTTTGCTGCGTAACTAATTAGTTTTCCAATGTAGTAACTGAGTTACTAACGCAATTACTTTTTGGGAGAAGTAATTTGTAACTTAACTAATTACTTTTTTAAAGTAAGATGACCAACACTGCCCAAAAGTGGAACTTCCGCTCATCTGATTCCTGCAGATATCTGTATAATACAGGTATCTGCACCCACTTCCGGGAATAGACTTCCGCAGGAGTCACGCCCATTCCGGAACCCCCCCCCCCCCCCACTGTCTCCTGGGAAACACACAGGTCTCATGAGCTAGTGGGGACCATTTAGGACGTGCAGCGTGACACGTGCATGCGCAGTAGGGAACCGGGAAGTGAAGCTGTAACGCTTCACTTCCTGATTCCCTCACCGAGAATGGCGGCGGCAGCAGCAGCCAAGAGCCGAGCGATCGCTCGGCTTCGGCTGCCGACATCGCTGGACTTCAGGAAAGGTAAGTGTCCATTTATTAAAAGTCAGCAGCTGCAGTATTTGTAGCTGCTGGCTTTTAATAATTTTTTTTTTATGTGTACTCTCGCTTTAAGGCATCCCCCAAGCATGTTATTTTGGAGAAATTTATATTTTTAATGTTGTCTTTTAAGCTACAATAAAGGACCCACCCCCAACAAGATGCCCCTATTTACCAGCTCATCACCTACTGTAGTTGAAGGTTAACGTTTTCCTGGTCTTATACATTAAAATATACACGGATTAGTCATAACTTTATGATCACTGACAAGTTAAAGTAGAACTATAGGCAAAACTTTTTTTTTTTTTTTCATTTAAGTACACCCCTTCATGGAAACAGTATTCCCTGAGGATAGTAGCCTCTTTCAGCAGGATAATGCGCCCTGCCACACTGGAAAAATGGTATACAATGCTGTGAAACAGTATTTGTCCCCTTCCTAAATTTTTTATTTTTTTTTAACAGGCTGTTCATGTTGGAAAACCCTCCCATGTGGCTGAATTAAAACAATTCTGCAAAAAATTCTGATTCTAAAAATCTGTATTTTTTGCTGGAAAATTACTTAGAACCCCAAACATTCTGTATATTTTTTTTAGCAGAGATCCTAGAAAATAAAATGGCGGTTGTTGCAGTTTTTTATGTCACGCGGTTTTTGCGCAGCAGTTTTTCAAACAGAATTTTTTGGGAAAAAATCCACTTTAATGAATTTAAAAAAAAACAAAGCATAATATATACCTCATTTTTTGGGGGATAATATGAAAGATAATGTTACGCTGAGTAAATAGATACTTAACATGTCATGCTTTAAAATTGTGCATGCTGGTGGAATGCCAAACTACGGTACTTAAAAATCTCCATAGGCAACGTTTTAAAAATGTCTACAGGTTACCAGTTTAGAGTTACAGAGGAGGTCTAGTGCTGGAATTATTGCCCTCACGCAGACATACCTCACACGTGTGGTGCAAACATTGTTTACATATGTGGTCGTGACTTACGCATGCGTTTCACTACTACGTGCAAGCACGCTGAGGCGCTTTAAACATTTATTTTTTTACATTTAGTTATTTTTTTTTTATTTTTTTTTTAAACTGTTTCTTTAAAAAAAAAAAAAAAAAATGTTGATGATCTTTTTGAATAATTTAGATTTTATTGCTATCACAAGGAATGTAAACGTCTCTTGCAAAATCAATACAGCATGACAGGTCCTCTTTATGGAGAGATCTGGGACCCTAAATCTCACCTTTCCCCATAAAAGCAAAAGATTGAAAAAAATACAAAAAAACTTTTTATCTTTTGCTGTAAGAAAAAATAAAAAGCATGTTTGTTTACATGGCTCGACAACCGGAAGTGACGTCATAACATCGCTCCGGTCATCCAAGGGCAAAGAGATGAGCGATGGCCATGTTACCCCATCACTTATCTCTATGCGGAAACACTGGCGATGTCGGATGGTTCGCAAGCTCAGCGACCGGTAACGTAAGCCACGGAAGCGGCAGGAGCTGGGGGCACATCTCCCACCGCTTCTAAAAGTGATCCTGCGGAAAATCCACCACAAGGACCACTTTTATCTGAAAGCCGGCTGCCTATGGGAAAAGAAAATTTATAGTCAAAGCCATGATGTAAATTCCCAGTTAGGTGGTTGGCAAGAGGTTAAAAACTGCATTCTGTATTCTGTCTTTGTGTTATATTAAAATTTGTTTGATGATCTGAATAGATTAAGTGTGACAAATATGCAAAAAAATTTAAATAAAAAAAATTAGAAAGCGGGCAAATACTTGTTCACAGCACTGTATGTATATATTTTGTTTTTTTCCTAGAATTCTGCTTTAAAATGGACCTATATAAAAATGAATCCATTATTATAATACTTACCTGTATTTTATTTTAAAAGTTAATAGAACCGCACATTTTTCTCTACTACCGTATTTTGGTTTACCATGTGTGCACATGACCACTGTTAAGGCCTGAACCACAAGGTCTCTGGCAAAGGATCTTGAGGGACTACAGGCATTTTTTTGGGCAGTGCCAGGTAGTCAGTGGCATGTTCTTGCCAATATCTTGACATCTGTTTCCCAAGAGTCCTGTGACCAGTGCCTTTGCTTTTGGCACACGACCGGTCACAGTACTGATGCAAGAATGGGTAAGCTTTTTAACTGTTCTCTACAAGAGAATCACGCCCCAAAATATCAAACAAACCCCAACCTACTTATTTCACTTACAAACATTACTGCACTAGCTAACTATTTATCGATACTCTTTTTTTTTTTTTTTTCTCTTTGTGTATTCTGAGTGAGCTCATTTATTTATTCAGTCTCCTGGTGTTCTCTTTTGACCTTACCTAATGGGATCTTTATCAATATTCTTTGCAGTGACTTTTTATTCTTTCTTGGCAATGCTTTATATATTCCAAATAAAGATTGTTAATAATTTAAAATAATTGTCTACTACACAATGTTTGTATCAAACATTCTTTACTTTAAACATTGCCAATAGTATACATGCATAAATCATGCTAAGATTTCTCTTTTACAAGTTACTTAATTATTAGATGCTATATGCTTACAAACTTTAGGGCACCGTATATTGCGAAATAGTAGTTTCTGGTTTAACTATGTTCCTTTTTCAGTGCCCACTGTTTCTTTTGTTGTGATTGCATTGTGTGTTTTTAGTTTTGAAAAATGCTGCAAGGATAAGGTGCTGTTCTGCAGTGCCTTACAAGAAGTGGTATCGTTTTATTGATAACTCCTGACTAATAATTCTGTAGTCCAATATAAGAGCTAGGAGAATTAAACTGCTTCAAATAACACAGCAAATGTACACAGGACATCTCTGGATTTCAGACACAATCAGCTGTTTTTTTGTTTTAAATATCAAACATTTAGAGGGGTGAATTCCTAAGTTAGGTTTACCCTTTTTTTTACCACAGGCCCCTGGTCTTATTAGGTGGATGTGATGGTGGTAACATTTCCGCCATTTTGTGTTTGTACCGGGGGTCTAAGTACGTTGTCACCCAGTACTGGTCCTTGACCTTTATGCTTTTTATACAGGGGTCCCTGTTAAAACACTGAAGCATGAAGGCCCCCATTTGCACTAAACTGGAAGTGGTGTGGTGGCCTGGCTCCTGCTCATCATCCAGGATAATGTCGTCCTCCTCGTTCTCCTCCCCTATCCACGGACAACAACAGGGATCCCAGAAAGGTTTAAAGCATGCTCTTCTTGCTCCTCCTCATCCGCCCCGGCACCATCCTCCTCTGGCTCCTCTTCAGACTCCGGTTGTTGACTTGTCTCAGATAGAGTATCCAGCATTGCGACTTCCTCATCTTCCTGCTCCTCCGCGGCTTGATCAATGACACGACGCAATGCACGCTCCATAAAGAAGGCGTAAGGTACGATGTCACTGATGGCGCCATGGCAGCGACTGACCAGTTTGGTGATCTCATCAAATGGCCGCAGAAGTCTGCATGCGTCGCGCATGAGCAGCCACTGGCGCGGTAAAAAAAAACAAGCTCCCCAGAACCTGTTCTGCCGCAGAGTTCGTACAGGTAGTCGTTAACTGCACGTTTCTGCTGGAGCAGCCTATCAAGCATATAGAAGGTTGAGTTCCATCGTGTCGGGCAATCACAAATAAGACGTCTGACCGGCAGATTGCGTCGCCGATGAATGTCAGTTACCTGCGACACACAGCAACCTCTACCTACACTGCTGAGCGGTTCTGCAGCTCTTTTGTCAGTGTAGGTAGAGGTTGCTGTGTGTCGCAGGGAACAGATTGTAGCGCCACAAATTGCTAACGAATATAGGTCCACAAAAGTCCTTTTAAGGACTGGTATAGGTGTACTATTTGGTGCGCAGTTCATAGGGGTGTAATACACGTATAAAATACTTTCAAATATAGAAAGCATAGTATAGTGAGTGCATTTCTACTGTGCAGCAAATTTGTGACTGCTGAGCAGTTCCGCAGCTCTTTTGTCAGTATAGTTAGAGGTTGCTGTATGTCGCAGGGAACAGATTGTAGCGACACAAATCACTAACGAATATAGGTCCACAAAAGTCCTTTTAAGGACTGGTATAGGTGTACTATTTGGTGTGCAGTATATAGGGGTGTAATACACATATAAAATGCTTTCACATATAGAAAGCATAGTATAGTGAGTGCATTCCTACTGCGCTACCGACGGCTCCGGTAAGCGGCGGAGGGTGCGAGAGAGTGGCGGGAGGTGTGGGGGCGCCTCTGATAACGGTGATCTCGCAGCAAATCCGCTGCGGAGACCACCATTATCGTAAACATGACCGGCGCCTGAAGAGATGGATATCTCGGTTGTGGCAGCAACTGCTGCCGTTACCGAGATATCCCTCTTCAAAAAAGGGACGTACATCGTCATGCGCTGGTCGTAAAGTGGTTAAAAACAACTAATAAATAAATAACAATATATAATTCCAAACAAACTGGTATATATATGGACATTAACAGATTCAGCATGTTCCACTAGTATTGCAAATGGACAATTCGATCATTTTTATTTTACTACACTTTTACCATTTCCTTGATTAATTCATTGAGATTATTGTAAAACATTATAGGTGCTGTACATTTCACCATCCCAGGAGGGTCCACATGTGTGGCTCCTTGCAAGCCTGCTGGACCCGGGCTTCATCTTGAGGAGGTGGGAACCGAGTGTGGAAATATTTGGACCACTGGGATCTTTTTAATCTATTTTTAACCAATTTTTGGCTTTAGGGTAGAGTTCCATTTCCTGAGTGGCAATTATTAATTTACTAATATATCACATGTACAAATTCTCACAGAATATCAAGTATTGCACATATGGATGTTTTGATATAGCTATTTAGAGCCATAAAACCTGAAGAAGACTATGACCGAATAAGTTGAAACGCATTGGGGTGTTCATGTGGATATCAGTCTTGTACTTTTAATTGATAGTTGTACTGTGTAATAATTGACAGCTGTAATGGAAGGATAATTGGTAGGTTAATTGGCATCTGTCCAAAATTGGCCCTAGTGTATGAATGTGAGTTGGGGACCTTGGATTTGAGGCTCCTTGAGGGTAGGGACTGATGTGAGTTTTGCGATGTTTGTGTAAATTGACAGCGTTTATGGGCACCTTAAATAAATAATAATATACTAGATGAGCATCTTAAGGAGATGCATTGTATAGGGATAATTGTAGACACGCACACTCACTCAGGTTGAACTGGATGGACTGGTGTCTTTATTCAACCTTGTATGTAACTATGTAACTATGTAACATGATTGTACACACCTGTAACCAGAACTCATATTTTAAATCCTATTCCCATTCATGTACTAATTTTGTCCAATAAAGATTTTACAATATTATAAACTATATAAACTTTCTTGATTGGAATAACTAGCTGCTAAAAAAAAACCTTGGGGGAATCCTTCCCCCTTTATTTTTTGTAATAAACCATACCTTTGGAACAGTGTTTTGCAACAACTGACTTTTTTTTTTGTCCTATGTTATGCGATTATGCGATTTAAGACAGTAGAAGTTTTAAGCCAAATATTCCTCCTTAGTGTGCATAGTTGGGAATATTAGCACAACGGCAAATAGTGTAGTGGTAAAGGTTCTGGATCGGAAGAAGATACCTGGGTTGGGGTTGAGAGTCAGTGGTGGTTTCATGGGGCACAATACACCAGCCTGGTGGTAGAGTAAATGATTTCTTCAGTGTTGCATCTGGTGACTCATTCCCCTCATGTTGCATGGGCCACTGGTGTCCCTTGCATCTAACCTGTAACCACTGAAGTGAGAGTGTGGCCTCATTAGTGAATATTTTCTGTTTCAATGTTTTTATAAACGTTTTTCACAAAGAGCAGAAAAATAACAATATAGATATCTGGGTATAGTATAGTATAGTATAGTATAGTATATAGTATAGTTTACACAATCCAAAGTGCTCATATACCGACAAAAGGGAAAGGTTTGTATTCTCATTCAAAGTAAGAGAGGCAGAAGGCATAAAGCCCCAAGCCCCAAGCCCCATGTTAGCTAGAGAGTTCTCCTTCAAAATCGCCACTCCCAGGCATATCTGAGGCACTTAGTTGTGAACATATGAGATTATGCACAAACATTATTGATACAGTAATGATAAAATTCCTTGAAAAAGTATTCATACCCCTTGCAATTTTCCACATTTTGTCATGTTAAAACCAAAACCGTAAATGTATTTTATTGGGATTTTATGTGATAGACCAACACAAAGTGGCGCAAAGGTAGAGAGCAGGTTAGGGAGGGAGAGGCAGGTGACTTTTATCCAGACTTACTGACTTATGAAGATTTTAGTAAGGAGAGTCAGTTTGTAGTTAATCATTTTGCTTGTGGGTCCTGTTGAAACGATCAAGTGTCTTCTTTTTCGCTTTCTTCTTTGTTTTAAGCTTTTAATATCCTGCTGTCAAGCTGCTGCATGTAAGAGAAAACGGACCGATCGGTGTTTCAAACTTGGAGCAAATAGTGTTTTCATCTCCAGCGCATACCACCTACCATCCTATCTGAGATTCATTACGCAGTATCTGATATAGATCTGGTAAGGAGCCCCTCTGTGTGGTGTCGGGTCACAAATAGCGGTTTTGTCCTAATCACTGGTGTCTATCTGAAATATCATCTGGTAAGCCTACTATTTGGAAGGTGGAGGTGTGCTTTTTTGCGTGATCACTCTACAGTCGTTGAATTGACCACTGGGTGCTTTTACTTTTTCCTGTTTTTTTTTTTTTTTTTTTTTTTCATTTTTTTCACGATTTGTGATTATTTTGTTTTTTTATAAACAAATTTAGTGTTTTGGCAATATTACGCTATGTTTTTTTATTTTCTTTTTGCAACAAATATATGGAGTCAAATTTTAGTTGTGATCGAATAATCGCAAGGTCCTGGAATTTGGTTCATCAAAAGGCCCAGGCTGGGTATAAGCCAACTGCGCATGCTTGCTTATCTTCTGGTAAGCATAATATTTGGACGATATAAGTGTTGCCTTCATATACAAGTGGAAGTAGTCATTTTCATTTCTCCTGGTCATTGTGGATGGAATGCGATTTTTTTCACTTTTATTTATGGACTTGAATATGGGATTTTTTAAATAAGGATTCCGTTTTTGTTCTTGGTTTAGTCCCTTGTCAATCATATTGGGATTAAGCTATTCATTATTAGACGTCACCTAAAAAATTTTTTTGTTAATATAATTTTTGTGTGCCACTTAGTATTTACATTCAGTTTCTATTTGAAAGATCATACTGAGTATTAGATACTCAGCTTTAAATGCACTGAGACTAATATTCACATTAGCGCAACTTTTCTTTTGACATAATTATGAAGTGGAAGGAAAATTATAAATGGTTTTCAACATTATTTACAAATCAATATCTGAAAAGTGTGGCGTGCATTTGTATTCAGCCCCCCTTAATCAATACTTTGTAGAACCACCTTTTGCTGTAATTACAGCTGCAAGTTTTTTTTTGGGGATGTCTCTACAAACTTTGCGCATCTAGAGAGTGACATTTTTGCCCATTCTTCTTTGCAAAATAGTTCAAGCTCTATTTAGATTGGATGGAGAGCATCTGTAAACAGCAATTTTTAAGTCTTGCCACAGATTCTCAATTAGGATTTAGGTCAGACTTTGATTGGGCCATTCTAACACATGAATGTGCTTTGATCTAAACCATTCCATTGCAGTTCTAGCTGTATGTTTAGGGTCGTTGTCCTGCTGGAAGGTAAACCTCCGCTCCAGTCTCAAGTCTTTTTCAGCCTCTAACAGGCTTTCTTCTAAGATTGCCCTGTATTTGGATCCATCAATCTTCCCATCAACTCTGGCCAGCTTCCCTATCCCTACTGAAGAAAAGCATCCCCCCAACATGATGCTACCACCACCATGTTTCATGGTGGGGAATGGGGATGGTGTGTTCAGTCTGATGTGCAGTGTTAGTTTTCTGCCACACATAGCGTTTTGCTTTTATCCAAAAGGTAAAATTTTGGTCTCATCTGACGAGAACACCTTCTTCCGCATGTTTGCTGTGGCTTCTAGCAAACTGAAAACGGGACTTCTTATGGTTTTCTTTCAACAATGGCTTTCTTCTTGCCACTTGCCAAAAAAGGCCATAATTGTGGTGTGCACGACTAATAGTTGTCCTGTGGACAGATTCTCCAACCTGAGCTGTGGATCTCTGCAGCTCCTCCAGGGTTACCATGGGCCTCTTGGCTGCTTTTCTAAATAATGGTCTCCTTGCCCGGCCTGCTAGTTTAGGTGGACGGCCATGTCTTGGTAGGTTTGCAGTTGTGCTATACTCTTTCCATTTTCGGATAATGGATTGAACAGTGCTTCTGTGAGATGTTTCAAAGCTTGGAATATTTTTTTTTATAACCTAACCCTGTTTTAAACTTCTCCACAACTTTACCGCTGACCTGAATGGTGTATTCCTTGGCCTTTATGATGCTGTTTGTTCACTAAGGTTCTCTAACAAACCTCTGAGGGCTTCACAGAACAGCTGTATTTATTCTGAGATTAAATTACACACAGGTTGACTCTATTTACTAATTAGGAGTATTCTGAAGGCAATTGGTTCCACTAGATTTTAGTTAGGGGTATCGGAGTAAAGGGGGCTGAATACAAATGCACGCCACACTTTTCAGATATTTATTTGTAAAAAATGTTGAGAACCATTTATAATTTTTCTTCTACTTCACAATTATGTACCACTTTGTGTTAGTCTATCTCAAAAAATAACAATAAAATACATTAATGTTTTTGGTTGTAACATGACAAAATGTGTAAAATTTGCAAGGGGTATGAATACTTTTTCAAGGCACTGTATCTAACAGAAAGACTACAAGTGCACTTCCAACTCATTATACCATAGTAATCGCATAGTAACCAATGTGGGTCTGGGATTTGCCCGGCATATTTGAAAGATAAGGTGTTCCCTGCCATTACTAGAATTGCATGTTCAAAACCTTTTGAGCGCGACATTAAAAAAAAAAAAAAAAAAAAGAGGAAGAAGAGAAGAAAAGAAAGAAGGGGGGGGGGAGACCCCACGCTCTGGTCCATGCCAAAGGCCTATCAGACCGGAACAGTCTGGGGATCACCAGTCAAGTATCTGATCCACGGACCCCAGACTTTTTCGAAAAACCTTATTTTGTCATTTAAAACTGCTGAGAGACTTTTATTGACTATGAGCCAGGAAAGCTTGTGCTTAAGCTGGTCAAATGGGATGGCAGCTGACCTCCAGTTTCTAGCTATGGTAATTCTAGCGGATACAAATATAAAAGTAAAAAGTCGCCTCTGGTTTTTCGAGGCTTCATCAACTTTGTAACCCAACAGGGCATGTTTGGGAGATTTGGTTAGATTAATTTGAGTGAGGGAATAAATTAAATTGTGTACTCTGATCCATAATCACCTCACTTTCGAACTGTGCCACCCTATATGATAAGCCGTGGCTTCCCGGCCACAGCCTCAAAAACGCTTTGGAGAATCTCCCGGACATAGGTAGCCAATCTGGTCGGCACCATATACCATCTCAAGAGAACCTTATAGTTGGCTTCTATAATAGAAGTGTTGATGAGTGATTTCAAAGCTGCCTGAGCAATCGAATGCCACTCCTCAAATTCAAGGCTTTCTTGGAAGTCTTGCTCCCACCGACCATGTAATCCTGTTAGGCTGAGGTATGCATCAAAATAGTATGCAGTTCATAAATATGACCCTGAATCTTATCATATTTATGACACAGATATTCCATGGATGACATGATCATGAGATCCCTATTGTGGGATAAGATGTGTAAATAGTGCTTCAACTGAATATACAGATAGTGTTCTGAAGCTGCCAGCTGGTACTTATCTATTAGGGCTTGTTTAGTCAACATGCCCTTATGGTCACAGAGGTCTGCTATGTGCAGAAGACCTTTATTGGTCCACCAATTGAAGATGTGAGGATTGAGGCCTGGGGTGAAGTCTTTAATTTGCGGAGACTTAAACAAATGTGATTTCGAAAATCTATCCCAAATGCTGAATGAGAGAGAGAGAGAGGGGGGGGGGGGCATAAGATTAGAGACCGATCTTGAGCCGGTAACCACATGGCGCGGGAAATCGGTTTGGATGGACAGGAGTGTGATTCCATTTGCATCCACAGTGAGTGGGGCTGGCATGAATGGAATCTAATGATCTGGGCTAATTGAGTGGCATAGAAATATTTGAGCAGGTCAGGGACTCCCAGACCACCCTTTACTTTGGAAGAATATAGTGTGCGTCTGTTTTCCCTAGGCCTCTTGTCCCCCCAGATAAACAGGAAAAGCTTTCTTTGAAATGATAAAAAAACGGACTGAACCAGAGCGATTGATAAAGTGCGAAAAAAGTACAGAAATCTGGGAAGGATATTCATTTTTTCAGAGTCCAGTATTCCGAACCATGATGGGGGATAGCGTTTTCAGCTGACCACATCTGCCGTTAAAGCCGTTTAAGCCCATTGTGCATGGACCCTAACATGCAGGCAAAACATCACCACCACTTCCATTTATTAGATCATTTTATATTTCTCTGGAGAACATTAGGATTCTGACACACCATTAACTATTGCAGCTAAATGAGTAATGAAGAAGACCCTTCAAATTTGTAGGTAAATATTACTCTGCTAACATCACTTCAACATCAGCACATGTGCATCATTCCTCTTTTCACAAATCCATTTACTTCCTCCTTTCATTCATTCATTCTCAACTATATTCTTGTTTTTATTCTGTAATTCTTCCAACAATATGTTCCTGTATTCTTTTCCTTCCTACATGTATCTATCTACCCATTCACCTCTCCCTCCAGTCATCCAACCATATATTCAATCCACCCCAATACCACTATCTTCATGAACATCTGATATACAACAGGTTTTTCCCGTAAACGTTGTGATTTTTTTTTTTTAAATTAGACATCAAACACCAGAATATGAAAGCTTTCTTTTGTGCTTTCCAAAGGTACGTTTTGTAAAATAAATAAACAATAGACTTTTGTTGTATGATATTATTATTATACAGGATTTATATAGCGCCAACAGTTTACGCAATGCTTTACAACTTGAGGGTAGACAGTACAAATACAATACACTTTAATACAGAAGGAATCAGAGGGCCCTGCTCCTTAGAGCTTACAATCTAAGAGGGAAGGTCAAAAGATACAACAGGTAATAACTGAGGGGGATGTGCTGATGGAGAAAATAAATGTACATGACATGACTGATATGCAGTATATCATTTACAGCAGCCCTTTTAATGAAGTCTGAAAGACCCCCATATGCAGCAGATGAATAGATAGTATAGTTTCCCATGATGCAATGTTCTTCATAATGTTTGTATCCCTTGGTACTTGCACAAAGCTGGAAAGTGCATGCTAGTCATTGCTCTCTTGAAAAGCCAGACACAGTTTTCTCCATGCCGTAGCCCGATAAACATGTTCAATAATGGTGAGCATGGGTTCCAAGGTTCAAGCTGGCACAATCTGATTCTGTCTTGTGACCATGTTTGTTTGTGTGCTCTCTCTGCGCAAATCTTTTTATGATTGCAGAAAGTTCAAAGTACTTTGATATCATAAAGTAAAAGTTAGCAGCCAGTAATAAAAATCTTTAATTAGTCTGGACATCATTTTATAAGACCTCTGCTAGTAAGAAGTCTAAATTTGTGTTTCTGAACATCATTTCTCCCTGTCTCTCTGGCAGTCTGTGTATTAGAGTGACTGGCAGTGACTCCTTCTTCAGTGATCACTATAAGAGGGCTTTCACACCAAGCCACCCATAGCGTCGGCAGTAAAACGCTGCTATTTTAAGCGGCGTTTTACCGTCGGATTTGTGGCGTATTTCGGGCAGCTAGCAGGGGCGCTTTTATAAATTTTATAATTTAATATAATTATATATTAATTTTATATATAAAAGTATTTATAAAAATTTAAAAATATATAAAAAAAAATAAAAATTAATAATAATATATTTAATTAATTTATTTATAAAAAATAATTTATTATAATAATATATATAAATAATTTAAAAATAATTAATTCTTATTAAAAATATTTATTAATTATTAAATATAGTAAAATTTATTTTAAATTAAAAAAAATAAAAAAATATATTATAAATTAATAATATTAAAAATACAAATAAAACATAAATAATATTTTTAATATTTTTATAAAATTAATAAAAAATAAAATTATTATTTAAAATAATATAAAATTTAAAATAATAATTTAATTAATAAATTTTAATTTTAATTAAATAATTAAATTTATAAAAAAAATTATTATAATAAAAATTAATTAAATTTAATAAATATAATATTATATTAAATAATAATATATAAATTTTAAAAAAATAAATAAAATATAAATTTATTAATAAAAAAATAAAATTATAATTATAAAAATATATAATATATTATATAATATAATATAAATATTTATAAAATATAAAAAATATAATTTAATAAAATAAAAAATTTTATATATATTTAATTATTAATTAAAATTTAAATATAAATAAATTTTATTAAATGTAAATTTATAAAAAATATAATAAAAACATAAAAAATAAAATTATAAAATTTTAAATTATAATTATAAATAATAATAAAATAAAATATATTAATTATAAAAGAAATATATATTAAATATATAAATTAATAAATTTTAATAAAATAAAATAAAAATATAAATTATAAATAATTTAAAAAATATTATTAAAAACTAATAATAAAAAAAATATTATATAATTAATAAATAAATTAATAATAAAATTTTAAAAAATTTTAAAAATAAAAATATTTAAGTTAATATAAAAATTTTAAATAAATTACTAATTAATTAATAAGGGGCGCTTTAAAAAATAACATAATAATATATAAAATATTAAAAATTAAAAAAAAAAATTATAATTTATAAATAAAAAATATTAATATTAATTTTATAACATTTTTATAATACCCCCCCGCTAGTGGCCGATAAAGGGTTAAAACCGCCCGCAATACACCGCAATAGCAGCATTTTGCCGGCGTTATTGCAGCGCTGCCCATTGATTTCAATGGGGAGCAGTGGTGTAGGAGCGGTAAACACACTGCTCCTTCACCGCTCCAAATACTGCTGGCAGGACTTTTCCTGACGTCCTGCCAGCGCACTGCTCAAGTGTGAAAGCCCTCGCACTGGAGGGCTTTCACACAAGGGGACAATGGAGCAGCAGTTTGAGGGTGGAATGCAGGCGCTATTTCGCGCTATAGCGCCTGCAAAATGCCCTCGGTGTGAAAGGGGTCTAAGAGCTTGTAGCCAGGTGCAGTTAGCTTGGCCCTGACCCCATTATAGTATGGTAAGGGGAAAGTTGTAATTGGGTGTTAGCTCCCCTTTTTAGAAAGGTCTCTACTTAATGATGTCATGGGTGTAGTTAGTGCCCATATACAGTGCCTTGCAAAAGTATTTACCCCCTTGGCATTTTTCGTGTTTTTTTGCCTCACAACCTGGAATTAACATGGAATGTTTGAGGATTTGCATCATTTAATTTACAGAACATGTCCACAACTTTGAAGATGTTTTTTTTATTTTTTTATTGTGAAGCAAACAACAAATAGGACAAAATAACACAGTCAATGTGTATAACTATTCACCCCCCTAAATTCAATACTTTGTAGAGCGACCTCTTGCGGCTTTTACAGCTCTAAGTCGCTTTGGATAAGTCTCTATGAGCTTGCCACATCTTACCACTGGGATTTTTGCCCATTCCTCCTTGAAAAACTGCTCCAGCTTTTTCAAGTTGGATGGTTTGTGCTTGTGAACAGCAATCTTTAAGTCTGAACAAAGATTTTTTATTGGATTGAGGTCTGAGCTTTGACTAAGCCATTTCAACAGATTTACCTGTTTCCCCTTAAACCACTCAAGTGTTTCTTTAGCAGTGTGTTTGGGGTCATTGTCCTGCTGGAAGGTGAACCTCCTTCCTAGCCTCAAATCACACACAGAGTGGTACAGGTTTTGCTGAAGAATATTCCTGTATTTAGCACCGTCCAGCTTTCCCTCAACTCTGACCAGTTTCCCAGTCCCAACTGCTGAAAAACATCCCCACAGCATGATGCTGCCACCACCATGTTTCACTCTGGGGATGGTGTTCTTTGGGTGATGTGATGTGTTGTGTTTGCGCCAGACATAGCGTTTTCTTTGATGGCCAAAAAGTTCCATTTTATTTTTTTTTTTAAATTCTTTATTTCTTTACAGGATTACATAGATATAATGTTTAAACATAAAATAAAAATATACGGCATCGCCTTTAGATATTACATCACATTTTCTTCATGTTGCATATCTGCCTCTTCCTTTCTATAATCTAAATCCATAAACCTGTTTATTTCATTTTTCCTTCCCCCCTCCCTACATTTCCCTGTTAAATTACTCCCTAACCACAAAAAAAATTTTTAGTCTCATCAGACCAGACCAGAGCACCTTCCTCAATACATATTGGGAGTCTCCCACATGCCTTATCGCAAACTCAGAACGTGCCATTTTGTTTTTTGCCGAAAGTAATGGCTTTCTTCTGGCCTCTCTGCCACAAAGCCCAACTCTATGGAGCATACGGCTTATTGTTGTCCTATGTACAGATACTCCAGTCTCTGCTGTGGAACTCTGCAGCTCCTCCGGGGTTACCTTAGGTCTCTGTGCTGCCTCTATGATTAATGCCCTCCTTACCCGGTCCGTGAAATTTTGTTATGATAGATTTGATGGTGCTCTTAAGGATCATCATCGATTTGGATTTTTTTTTATAACCTAACCCTGACTTGTACTTCTCAACAACATTGTCCCTTACTTGTCTAGAGAGTTACTTGGTCTTCATGGCAGTGTTTGGTTAGTGGTGCTTCTTGCTTAGGTGTTGCAGCCTCTGGGGCCTTTCAAAAAAGGTGTGTATATGTAATGACAGATCATGTGAAGCTTATATTGCACACAGGTGGACATTATTTCACTAATTATGTGACTTCTAAAGGTAATTGGTTGCGCCAAAGCTTTTTATGAGCTTTATAATAAAGGGGGTGAATATATACGCACATGCCAATTATCATTTTTTTTTATTTGTGAAAAATATTTTTATGTATATATTTTTCTAATTTTACTTCACCAAATTAGACTATTGTGTTTTGATCCATCACATATAATTCAGATTAAAAAACATTGAACTAAAGGCTGTAATGTAACAAAATATGTAAAAAGCCAAGGGGGGTGAATACTTTTGCAAGGCACTGTTAATGCCAGTATGGGAGGAGCCTAGGGAGATGGGGCATACGCTAGAGCTGCTAAGATGTAGTTTTCAAGATTTTACTTTTAATTATGAAAAAAATCATTAGATGTGCACTGTGATGTTTTTTATGTAGAAAACTTTGAGGGGAGGCCATTGAGAAGGATAGTAGCTTCCCAGGGCTGTATATGGGATTTGCACAAGTTTGCAGATTTTTTTTTTTTTTTTTTATGTATATTGTTGTATTTTTATATAGATTTTTTATATGCGCTCATCAAATAGTTAAAATTAATACAGAAACCTTCTCCTCACAAAAAATCTTAATAGATATTAGTTTGATATCACTAAAGGGGACAGCAGATATGACCTTTTTTTGTTATTAGCAAGAATTGTTTATTCTAGGGTTAAGACTCAAAAATCTGATATTGTAGTAATATGGCAACTTTAACGCAAGTATTAGTATCTTAGAATATTAGGGGGCTTAGTGATCCAGTAAAGATACAGCTATGTTTACTACAATTTTGTCTGTCTATTATTTGCCTGCAGGAGACTCATTTAAATAAATTCAATTATCTGAAGAGTACCCAATATAGCAGGCAATATCACTCTACTTATAATACATATTCATACTATATATATATATATATATATATATATATATATATACAGGGCTCAAATTTTCCACTCGCCTACTCGCATTTTGAGTGGAAAATTGTTTCTGGCGAGGAGCTGGGCTGCCAGGGAGTGGGGGGCGTGTGGGGGGCGAGTACTGCCGGCATGCAGGGTTGAACAGGAGCCGTTATCATCAATCGGTCCGGGGGAAGAGGGCACGGATCACAGAGCGATAGCCTGCTGTTAGTTTACATTAGAATTGCCTCCGCTCGTGATTACACACAGCCCCGCCCCCTCCTGACCCCGCGCCTGTGATAGACAGAACGCCAGTACAATTCTGGGACGCATTCTGCCTATCACAGTGTCTATAAAAGGCGCAGGGTCAGGAGGGGTTGGGGCTGTGTGTAATCACGAGCGGAGGCAATTTCAATGTAAACTAACAGCAGGCTATCGCTCTGTGATCCGTGCCCTTTTCCCCCAGACCGATTGCTGATAACGGCTCCTGTTCAACCCCGCATGCCGGCAGTACTCGCCCCCCACTCCCTGGCAGACCAGCTGTGGAGGCAATTGCAATGTAAACTAACAGCAGGCTATCGTCAGGCGGCTTTCCTCTTCCCCATGATGATCCTCTGCACAGGTGAGGTGAGGCTGCAATGGTGGGCACAGGTGAGGTGAGACTGCAATGGTGGGCACAGGTGAGGTGAAACTGCAATGGTGGGCACAGGTGAGGTGAGGTGAGACTGCAGTGGTGGGCACAGGTGAGGTGAGGGGAGGCTGCAATGGTAGGCACAGGTGAGGTGAGACTGCAATGGTGGGCACAGGTGAGGTGAGACTGCAGTGGTGGCACAGGTGAGGCTGCAATGGTGGGCACAGGTGAGGCTGCAATGGTGGGCACAGGTGAGGCTGCAATGGTGGGCACAGGTGAGGCTGCAATGGTGGGCACAGGTGAGGCGAGGCTGCAATGGTGGGCACAGGTGAGGTGAGGCGAGGCTGCAATGGTGGGCACAGGTGAGGTGAGGCGAGGCTGCAATGGTGGGCACAGTGAGCTGAGGCTGCAATGGTGGGCACAGGTGAGGCGAGGCTGCAATGGTGGGCACAGGTGAGGCGAGGCTGCAATGGTGGGCACAGTGAGCTGAGGCTGCAATGGTGGGCACAGCGAGCTGAGGCTGCAATGGTGGGCACAGCGAGCTGAGGCTGCAATGGTGGGCACAGGTGAGGCGAGGCTGCAATGGTGGGCACAGCGAGCTGAGGCTGCAATGGTGGGCACAGCGTGCTGAGGCTGCAATGGTGGGCACAGTGAGCTGAGGCTGCAATGGTGGGCACAGGTGAGGCGAGGCTGCAATGGTGGGCACAGGTGAGGTGAGGCTGCAATGGTGGGCACAGGTGAGGCTGCAATGGTGGGCACAGGTGAGGCTGCAATGGTGGGCACTGATAAAGTTGTTAATATTTATTTTTGCAACTTAATTCTGCATAGAACATTTAAGTTTAATTTCATGAGATCATTTATGAGGGCGTGTATAGGGGCGGAATTAGGGGCGGTGCATGGTAGGGATTGGGTTGGACAAATGGTGGCGAGTAACACTTAAGGCCTGGCTAGTAGCTCAGGACTTGAAATTTTGAGCCCTGTATATATATATATATATATATATATATATATATATATATATATATATATATATATATACCATATTTATCAACGTATAACACGCATCGGCGTATAACATGCATCGGCGTATAACACGCACCCCAAGTTTAGGAGGGCATTTTAAGGAAAAAAAGTTTTAGGAGGGAAGTTTAGGGAAAAAAAAAAAACTTACATTTAAGCGTCATTTGCAGCTTGCCCAGCGTCATTTGCAGCTTGCCCAGCGCCATTTGCAGCCTTGCCCAGCGCCATTTGCAGCCTTGCCCAGCGCCATTTGCAGCCTTGCCCAGCGTCATTTGCAGCTTGCCCAGCGTCATTTGCAGCTTGCCCAGTGCCATTTGCAGCCTTGCCCAGCGCCATTTGCAGCCTTGCCCAGCGTCATTTGCAGCCTTGCCCAGCGTCATTTGCAGCTTGCCCAGCGTCATTTGCAGCTTGCCCAGTGTCATTTGCAGCTTGCCAGCGTCATTTGCAGCCTTGCCCACGTTTGTTTCGGGAGCGAGCGCAGGGAGGCGGGACTGCGAGCGGAGCCGAAGAGTCGGCTCAGTCTTTTTCGGCCCCGCTCGATATTTTTGTCACTTTTTTGGGGGGGATCGGCGTATAACACACACCCACGACTTTCCCCCGATTTTAAGGGGGAAAAAGTGCGTGTTATACGCCGATAAATACGGTATATATACCCCCCCATATACCTCAGAGGTACTTAAAGAACTATTGGATTTTACTTCTGATAAAATGGATGTTCCTTGGTTAATAATAGGAGATTTCAATAATTACCTTGACAACTCTTTAGATACTGTAGATATAGTTTGAATATAGCTCCAGTAGCTTCTGTATGCACTCCTTCTGCCGGGTATATTCAGGAGATTGGCCTTATGGTTGTCTGGAGAATGCTACATTCTAATGAGAGAGTGAAAAAAAAAAAAAAAGATGTAGTCTCCTGTAGTGCTGATCAAAAGGACCCTTTGCAGGGCTGAAGTTCCTAGGAAAGAACAGCCCGCAGCAGAGAACAGAGAAAAATAGGCGCAGGGCTGGCATGAGTAAAGTTAACATGCCATTTAGGTATGCCCCTTTAAGAGTTAGGATAGGAGGGTGGAGCTGGCAACAGGAAGAGGAGGGGCAACGGCCAGGGAAGGAGCCATTCCAGCTAGAGAAAAGTTACTGAGCAGATTGTCATGGAGGAGCTCCTCAAAACCATCAAAACGGCGGCAGCTGAAAACGGAGCGGCTTGGTTGAGGACACAGATCGAAAGGGCACTGGAGGGTGAGAGCAGGGGTGCAGGGGAGGTCACACTAGACGGGGGGCGACAGCGGCGATCTCGGCCGCCGGCCAGATATTCGCCGGAAGGGCGCAGAGCCACGGACGTGCCAGGCAGCAAGAGGGGAAAAAACAGCGCCGAACCGCCGAAAAAGCGGTCGGCCAAGGTAGATGTTTCAGGCACTTCTGGCCCATGTGAGGCTGTGGGGGGGGGGGCGGGGGGCCCAACAGCACGCGGCGCATGGCGTCCACCACGCGGTCATCTCACGAGGCCTCAGGCCTATCCACACATGTGGAGGGGGGGCGGTCAGGGGCCCAATACAAAACAGGCAGTGCCAGCAGTGCAGCATCAGTGGGGATTGCAAAGGGGGCCAAAACTAAGTCACCAAATACACACAGTTTAAAACACACGGCTAGGGGGAGAAAGCCATCCCAGGCCAACATAACAACAGCAAGGGAAAGGGTCATGGAGGCTAGGAACAGGACAATCGCCTACCCAAACTTCAGCACAGATGCCACTTACTGCGACGAGACGCATGCTCAGCAGAATGGGGGAAGAGGACATTTACAAGCAGGAGGCGGTCGGCCCAGCTTGAGTTCCAGTGTGCGGGGGGGACATAGCAGAGGATGTCTGCGGCATGGAGGCGATCCGCCTGCCCGTAAGAACATTAAGGGAAAGAAAAAAGCGGAGGCAATGGGGACGAGAAGAAACGAGAGGGAACGCAGTTCGTCTGCATCTGAGGCTGAAAAACTTGGAGGGCAGGCTCTTTCAACTGCAGATGAGATGGTGGAGCTGTCGGAGGGCGAGCTGCCTGAATCGGAGAACGAGATCGCAGAAGGACGCACAGCAACGAATGACACAGGATGTTCGGCTGGTGGAGGATTGTCCATGCAGCCCGGTAAGTCCTGTTTTTGTTCTGGGTCTTGCGGGAGTAAAATGTCTTTGGGGGGGGATGTGGGGGAGGGGGCCAGGAGGCAGGGTGATCGGTTTCAGAGGGGTGGGGGTTTTATGGGCGATTCCGTCCCTGAAACAGGATTTTTGGAGGGGGGATTACAGGGTTTTTTAGCAGGCCTCAAAGAGCTGGTGGGCAGGTTTGAGCCTACACCTGCGCAACAGGGGCCGACAGGGGCATGGGTTTCTGCAGGGAGGGTGTTGAATGAGGGGGGCCAGGGGGGAGGGGACGAGGGAATGACGGTACAAGCTGAGAGAACGGTGTTGGCGATTCCGCCCGCGTTTTCGCCTGTGGGGAGGGATGCAGGTATCGTGGAAGCGGCAGAGGCGTCTCAGCTCACGCCAGGAGAGGGGGAAACGGGGGGGGGTGACAAAACCAAAAAACAGGACATAGTGCGGTTAGCTGATTCCGCACGCTGTGAGGTTTATGTCTGTTTTGAAGGGCCATTAGGGGCCCATTTGAAACAGGAGGTGAGAGAGAAAATTTGGAGAGGGGAGTACGTGGAGATATTTTCTCTGCTTCCCCTTGAGAAATTTAACTTGGATAGGGTGAAACCCGAGGATAGTAAAAAAGAAGAGGAGGAGAAGAGAAGGTACAGACTAATACCCCGGACTTTCCAGAATTGGCTGCAAGCGTTTGGGGTATTGGCAAGCGTGATAGGCGAAAAGGAGCCAGAACATTGCTCGGCCCTGTTCTGTTATCTGGATGCTATTGGCGAGGCTCACCGGACTTACGGGGGTCTAGCATGGCTGCGGTACGACGAACAGTTTAGGCAGAGAAGGGCAGTGAGACCGGCTTTAAGGTGGGATCACAAAGACATCAGTCTTTGGATGCGCCTGATGTCTTCAGCCAAGCCTGTGAGTCAGTTTTTTCAGGGGGGGGGGCCGGGGGATCAGGGACTTCGGGTCAATCGGCCACAAGAAAAAAAGGAGTTTGCTGGCAGTACAACGAGGGAAGTTGTAAATTTGGACATGGATGTAAGTATAAACACGAGTGTTCAGGCTGCGGTGGATCACATCCCTCATCAAGGTGCTTTAAGCAGGGTAAGGGAAAGGCCAGCGATTTTGCGGGAAAGGGGGAGGACGCCAGTGAGGGTGGAAAAAATGCGGCCTTTTCTAGATAGATATCCAGATAAGGCAATGGCTCATCTACTTTTGTTAGGATTTTCTGAAGGTTTCATGATTCCTGCCGTTTTGAACTTAACTCCTCCCATTCCGGTCCGCTTTAAAACATCATGAAGTAGTGTCCGAAAAATTGAATAAAGAGGTAGCTTTGGGGAGGATGGCGGGCCCCTTCTCCATAAAACCCATGCAGGACCTGGTAGTTTCTCCTTTGGGGGTGGTTCCCAAAAAGGAGCACAACAAATTTCGCCTCATTCACCACCTGTCTTACCCACAAGGAGAGTCGGTGAACGACGCTATTGATCCTGAAGTTTGCACTGTATCATATACATCCTTTGATGCAGCAGTACGTTGGGTAAGGAAGTATGGTAGGGGCGCTCTGATGGCAAAGACAGACATTGAAGCGGCTTTTCGTTTGCTGCCTGTTCATCCCGATAGCTTTCATTTATTGGGTTGCAAGTGGCAAGAGGAATATTACGTGGATATGTGTCTGCCAATGGGTTGTTCTATATCGTGCGCATTCTTTGAGTGTTTCAGCACATTTGTGGAATGGGTAGTGAGGGACGTTTCAGGTTTGAATTCGGTGATCCATTATTTGGACGATTTTCTTTGCATAGGGCCACCCGCATCTAACGTTTGCGCGATGCTCTTAACAACCGTTGAAAGGATTTCAGGGGAATTCGGCATTCCGCTTGCGCCAGACAAGACGGAAGGGCCCACAACAGTGATCAGTTTTCTCGGGATTGTAATCGATTCCATGGCCATGGAATGCAGGTTACCTGAGGCAAAATTGGTGGCATTACAGGAGGAGGTGAAGGGGATGGTGGGCCGGCGCAAGGTTCAGCTGAGGGCATTGCAATCGGTGCTTGGCAAGCTCAATTTTGCGTGCAGGATCATTCCGATGGGCAGGGTTTTTGGGAGAAGATTAGCGGCAAGTACGGGTGGCATTGAGTCGCCCAGACATTATGTGACACTATCACGGGAACATAAGGATGACCTGAGAATGTGGCACATGTTTCTGGACAATTTTAATGGTAGAGCGTTGTGGATGATTGGCCCGGTGAATAATTTCGACCTCGAATTGTTTACAGACGCAGCGGGGTCAGCGGGATATGGGGCATTTTTCCAGGGGCATTGGAGTGCCGGCCCTTGGCCGGACAGCTGGAACAAAGCAGGGATGCTCAAGAATATGTTGTTGCTTGAGTTATTTCCAGTGGTATTGGCGGTAGAATTGTGGGGCGAATTCTTTCGGGATCGGAAGGTGCGCTTCCACATCGACAATTTGGGGGTGGTACAGGTGATTAATAAGGTATCTGCGGCGTCACCGCCGGTGATACGTTTGTTGAGACACTTGGTGCTTCGGTGTATGCAGATGAACATTTTCATTCAGGCAGTACACTTACCAGGAGTGGACAATGTGATTGCTGACGCTCTTTCTCGGTTTCAGTGGGAGAAATTTCGGGAGCTGGTACCGGGGGCAGAGCGTCACGGCGTCCCGTGTCCTTTGGAACTATGGAAGATTGCCCTGGGAGGATAGGTGAGTGGATCAGGCGGTCATTGAGCGAGGGAACATGGAAAACATACAAAAAAATATGGGACGAATGGTTTGCTTTCCAGGAACGGGCAGCGGGGGCGGTTAAAGGAGAGAATAGATTGCGATTTATCTATTTTGTCGCCAGACACATGGAACAGGGAGTTTCCGTGTCGAGGCTAGGGAAGGTTATGGCGGCCATGGCATTTTTGTTCAAGCTTGAAGGGGGGAGAGATTGGACAAAAGAGTTTTGGGCACGTCAGGCATTGAAGGGTTATCGCCGGGGGAAGAGGGTCCGGGATGAGAGGCGACCAGTTACGTTCGCACTGTTGGGCAAAATGGTGGACATTTTGCCTGGAGTTTGTAGATCCGGATATGAGGTGGGGCTTTTCCGCACAGCTTTTTTGTTGGCCTTTTTCGGCGCTTTTCGAATAGGGGAGCTGGTGAGTTCCTCCAAGAAAACAAGGGATGGATTAGCTGTGGGGGAGGTTCGGTACATGGAGGATAGACTTGTGATGCGTTTGCGTAGATCTAAAACGGATCAGGAGGGCCGAGGCAAGGATGTGGTGGTGTTCGCTATTCCTGACGCCAAACTCTGCCCCGTTTTAGTTACAAAGGTTTATTTGACACAGAGGCCAGCCGGGGATGGCCCTCTTTTAGTACATCAGGATGGGGTGGCGCTGTCGCGTTTCCAATTTATTTCTATTTTTCGGAAATCTTTATTCATCCTGGGTCTGGGGGATCAGAAATTTTCCACGCATTCATTTAGAATTGGTGCGGCAACGGAAGCAGTTAGGTGGGGCCTAACGGAAGAAGCTGTAAAACGGATTGGAAGATGGGAATCGAGGCGATTCCGGTCTTATGTCAGACTTGATTTAGTTATTTGACATTTTATTGAGTGGTGTGCGTTAGGTGCCGGCATGGTTTCGTGTGGTACATTGTGATGAGTTTTCACCGGAATTTTCTTATTGTTTTCTTTTCAGATACCTCGCCGAGTCTCGTGTGGATCATGGGACATTCCTATGTTTGCTGGGGTGCAAGGAGGGGGGATGCCAGGCCAGATGGGAGACAGCTAGGTTTTTCCAGGGGGGAGGCTTACATTAAATGGTTGGGGTTCCCTGGGATGCTTTGGAGCCGTCTGGTCCCGGAGGCGCACAAATTTGCACAACGGGACAGGCCGCCCGAGGTTTTGGTGATTCATGTGGGGGGGAATGATTTGGGTTTGAGGACAAAACTAGACATTACCAGGGACATCAAGCATGACTTCTGCCTACTACAGGCTGCATTCCCAAAAACTGTCCTTGTATGGTCGGACATGATAGCCAGGTCTTCATGGCGGCAAGCGAGGTCAGTGGAACTGGTTAACAAGGCCAGAAGTAAGATCAATCAGGAGGTGAGCAGGTTTTCATTAAAAACGGTGGCTTAGCGATCAGACACAGAGAGCTAGAGATCGAGACGTGGCGATATTTGAGGGCTGACGGGGTTCATCTGAACCCAGTGGGCATCGATATGTGGACCATGGGTATACAGGACGGAATTGAAAGAGCACTTAGGGTGTGGAGGCGCGCTCAAGGTTAAGGTTTTAACCTTGTTTGCGGTGGCGGATGTTGGCTGACGTAGGTATAGAGAAGAAACCCCCTCCCCACAGAGAAGTTGATGCGGGACCCATTGGAGATATGGGCCCGTTTGTTAATATTCCTTATAAGTGATGTAAGGAATATGGTGGATGACTGCACTGCGGGAATATTGTTGTCTCTGAGCTAGCATGTCAGCTTGAGGCCTAGTTACAGTTTATATGACCGCAGTGCACGAGTTTTGATTACGCTAAAACGGGTGGGGGGGGTAAAGTCCTACAGTCCTACGTCAGAGTTTTCTTCATTGGTTTACAGTTATTGGTTATTTATTGGTTATTTATTGGTTATTTATTTGTTTATAAAAAAGTTCAGTTATATTTTGATATTTAATAAAGGAGGCTGCTACGGCCTAATTTACACTCCAGTTATGTGTGGTTTCCGTTAATGGGAATGGTAAGGGTGGGAGTGTACATATGGGTAGCACAAAAATGAGTTATGTTGTACTTAGTCAAGAACAGCCCGCAGCAGAGAACAGAGAAAAATAGGCGCAGGGCTGGCATGAGTAAAGTTAACATGCCATTTAGGTATGCCCCTTTAAGAGTTAGGATAGGAGGGTGGAGCTGGCAACAGGAAGAGGAGGGGCAACGGCCAGGGAAGGAGCCATTCCAGCTAGAGAAAAGTTCCCGCCCTCCCTCCCTATTTTCTTGCAGGTGTTTGATAAAAGTTTTTTACAGGTTGGCTTGGACGTCGTAGCATTGGCGGATGTTGGCTGACGTAGGTATAGAGAAGAAACCCCCTCCCCACAGAGAAGTTGATGCGGGACCCATTGGAGATATGGGCCCGTTTGTTAATATTCCTTATAAGTGATGTAAGGAATATGGTGGATGACTGCACTGCGGGAATATTGTTGTCTCTGAGCTAGCATGTCAGCTTGAGGCCTAGTTACAGTTTATATGACCGCAGTGCACGAGTTTTGATTACGCTAAAACGGGTGGGGGGGGGGTAAAGTCCTACAGTCCTACGTCAGAGTTTTCTTCATTGGTTTACAGTTATTGGTTATTTATTGGTTATTTATTGGTTATTTATTTGTTTATAAAAAAGTTCAGTTATATTTTGATATTTAATAAAGGAGGCTGCTACGGCCTAATTTACACTCCAGTTATGTGTGGTTTCCGTTAATGGGAATGGTAAGGGTGGGAGTGTACATATGGGTAGCACAAAAATGAGTTATGTTGTACTTAGTCATGGTGTACTAAAGAAAGCACTTTGGCTGCAGGGCCTGTGACTTGGTGATGGAAGCTTAATGCTGTGGACTTAGTATACACAGGGAGGTGCTCTCAACTCTATGGTGCTCTCAAGGAGATAGATAAATGTGAAAAGGGAAGATGGCTTAAAAGAGGTGTGCTCTGTGCTGAAATTACTTATACAAAATGTCTAACCTTGCATGTGGCATTCCCTTCTGAAGACTCTGCTAGTATGTCAACGTGATATATTACAGTAAAGTGCAAATGCATTTGTGTGTGAACCAGTGCGATTCCAGCGTCGGCTACCGCATCACATCTCTCCCGCAGTCAGTTCACACTGCCCTCTGCGAACTCCTTCTGGGTGTCATTTCAATGTTAATGACACCCCCGGATCGGTTCACAGATCGCAGTGTGAACTGTGAACTTGCACAGAAATCTTATTGCATAGGTGAGAACACCCATGCGATCCGATTTCAGTGTGGAGGAAAACAAGTCCCTGCACTTTTTTTTTTTCCTGTGAATCTAATGCGAGTTTAGCCATACAACTGTATGGCTGAACTTGCATCTCACAGACATCGCATGTGATTCGCACCCAGGTGCGGGGGCAAATCACATGCCATGTGAACCTGGGCTCATACCCTACCTCCAGTAGGTAATAAGAGAAACCAAAACAAATGCAGGGAAGTAAAGGGTTAACCTCCTCACCTGATAACAGAAAGTTCACTGCACACTCAGGCTCAGACTTATTTACTGCTGGGGCAGTATAACTGTTACTGGAAACAAGTTCAACAGAGAGATAGCTGACAATAGCAGCACTTAGACAGGCAACCTGTCACATGGGAAGATCAGTGTCTCCCCTGCAATAAATAAGGCTGAGCCTAGTGTGCAGTGAGCTCTTATCACATAAGTGAGTGAAAGGTTTACTTCCCTGCATTTGCTTGTTACTAAGAGGATGAGCTGCTCCAACTCCAAGTTCATCCCTCAGTCCCTGCATCTATACAGAGCCATGCCTAGTTACTGCCCTGCATAGGGGCTTACCTCTGCCTATGGAGCTGCGCTGGCAGTCTCAGTCTATCATTGGTGTCCACTCAGCACTGCAGTGAGCCGGGAAACCGGAAGTGATGTGGGTGTACTGAAAAAAGCACCGCCCGCCGTCCGATCCCCGCCAATTAAAATGCAGGAAGGGAGGACAAAAACGAATCAGTCTAGAGTGGGAGTGTTTGCGCCCTGCCACGCCCTAAACATGGGCAAATCAGCTTCCCAGCTTGCAATCAGCTGATTGCAAGCTGGGAAGCTTCCCATAGACCACGTGTGTCCGGCACCCGGACACTCTTTAAGGGCACTTTTTTTTACTTTTTTTTTTTACAGCTTGGGGGGGGGGGGGGGCACCCGTGCTCCCCCTATGGATGGGCCGCCACTGGTGTATGATGCAGGGGGCACAACGAGGTACCCCAGTATTATCTGCAGTCCTAACTCTATACATTTTGAAAGCCTACATAGCAGAAGCACATATATAATAATGGATGAATTGAGGACAGGTTTGCATGGAGAGAGCCCACCCCACCTTAAAGGCACAGGGGCGCACTGCAAATAGAACAATGGCAGCAAAGGTGTCCAGTGTGCCCCCCCACATGAAAGGATGACATAAACATAAACAAAAACCCTGTTTTTAACATGAACAGTTAGACAGGGCAGATTAAAGCGGTTCTGCACTTTGTAAAAAAAAAATTTTTTTAAGGACGTAATATAAAGTATGCTTACCTTTATTAGGGGACTCACCTGTTCCATCTTCCATCTCGATCGCCGCCGGTTTTCGTCCGCTGAAGTTCCTCGTCTTCTTCTTTAGTGCTGGGGGCCATCTTGCCTGTGGGCATGTGAAACCCCACAGGCACTGTTGATGGCCCAGCATGCACCGCCGTTACTCGCGCGTGCGCAGTAACGGCACATCTGCCGACATCTCACTAGATTTCGGCAGATGCGGCCGAAATCTCGGGAGATTTCGGAAGATGTGGCCGAAATCTCGGGAGATTTCGGAAGATGCCCGCACTGACTCCTGGGATCAATGACACCAGATCCCAGGAGACAGTGCGGCGTGACGACGATCGACGCAAGACCCCGCCCGCCGCCGCAGAGGGAGAAGACCGGAAGTCTTCAATTACAAGGTAAGTAAAAAAAATAAAAAATAAAAAACATTTCATTTAGTACTCTTTGCCTGATTTGGAAGGCAAAGAGATTTACTAAATGAAATGAGTGCAGAACCACTTTAATTTAATGCAGGCTGGTTGGTAAGTTGAGCTGGGAATTTTTGTTTGCTCTGGCCAAGGATGCTGTGAGTGGGTTAGGGGGTTAGGGTTTCCCCTTGAAGAACAAGGTTAGGACTCAGGTATTGGAATAGGGCCCTCCTCCAAAGGTCAAAGGTAAGCAGGCTTTTTACCAGAGGTCAAAGGTCAAGAGGCGTGGCTGTCCCACCCCAACTAAGTCGGGGAATGAACAAGTCGGGGAATGAACAGGTCAGGAGAATGACACAAGATGGCAGAGAGTTTCTCAACAACAGATAGGTGGCTGTCCTATCTGAGAAGTATCGGAGACTTGAACAATTTGGCACCAACACCTGCCCAATCATAGTCCCCCTTACAAGCTTGTTTTATTTTTATAGTTTTTTCTTAAAATATCTAGAAACGAAAAATGGTAAAAATAACAGCAGCAAAAGGAAGACATTTGTTGACCTCACTCCCCCTTGATCCTTAATACACTATATTACCAAAAGTATTGGGACACCTGCCTTTACATGCACATGAACTTTAATGGCACCCCAGTCTAAGTCCGTAGGGTTCAATATTGAGTAAGCCCACCCTTTGCAGCTATAACAGCTTCAACTCTTCTGGGAAGGCTGTCCACAAGGTTTAGGAGTGTGTCTATGGGAATGTTTGACCATTTTTCCAGAAGCGCATTTGTGCAGGCCAGTCAAGTTCCACCACCCCAATCTCACTCATCCATGTCTTTATGGACCTTGCTTTGTGAACTGGTGTGCAGTCATGTTGGAAAAGGAAGGGGCCATCCCCAAACTGTTCCCACAAAGTTGGGAGCATGAAATTATCCAAAATGTTTTGGTATGCTGATGCCTTAAGAGTTCCCTTCATTGGAACTAAGGTGCAACTAAGCTTAAAGCTGAACTTCAGGTAAACCGCTAAATATACAGATAAAATACATACAAAGGATTAGTATGTCTGGCCATCCAGTTCTGAGATTTACAGTAGTAGTAGCTAGTACAGCAAACCTGAGTTTTCTTTGCTGCATTGATGTAACACTGGTTTTGTCCCTCCCCCAGACTGTGACTGGAAAATGAAAAGAGAAGCAGCAAACCGATAAGCTCATCTCTCTGTCACTCTTCTCTCTACTACTATGATCATGTTTCTTGTTTGCACATAAACTCTGCAGCACAACTGGTTGGCGGCTCCTTGTGATGCCTCTCTTTCCTAGTCTATGATCTGCTCTTCAGATTGCACAATGGTGATAAAAAGACAAATTAGTGTTCTTGCATTGTTTGCATTACACATACATACAGTATTATAATGTATTAATGAAGACAGAGCTGCAATAATTTGTATCTTTCATAACTACTTGAAGTTTAGCTTCCTAAGGATAGTATGCAACAAATATACCATCTGTAAGGTGATGTAAATCTCTAAGGTGACCTTACAGTGGACCCCTTCCCCACCCCTGGTCCCGCTG
This sequence comes from Lithobates sylvaticus, assembly GCA_028564925.1. Classification (NCBI taxonomy): domain Eukaryota; kingdom Metazoa; phylum Chordata; class Amphibia; order Anura; family Ranidae; genus Lithobates; species Lithobates sylvaticus. Next base: position 179,049,117 of record CM053027.1, on the reverse strand, counting down.
TACTGTAGTCCCGTGATCCTGCTCTGTCAGGGATCCAGGGAATTTAAATCCTCCTGACTTTCTCTCCTCTCCTTGCAGTGCTGACAGGACGGGCTCGACAGATTCTGATTGGTCAGCGCTGTCCATGTGATGGTGCTGACCAATTAGACTGGCTCTTGTCCGTACAGGCTGAGAGGTACGGAAAGAAGATTAAAGTGGATGTAACCCCCCCCCCCAAATTTAATTTTGATGTCATAATGTAGAGAATAAGATTTCCTTTCATTTGAGCCCAGTCTTGCCACACAGATTTACTCCAGCCCTGAGAAATCCTCTTTTATTGTTCAGTTAGGAAGATCTTGACAAAGTGCTGAAAACTTTGTCAAAAACGCCCCCTTGCTGTGAGTGACAGGTGATTTACATATCTCATGCACTAGCCTGAGACAGGCACAGACCACGGATCCACAGACCAGAGTGAAAATAAATGTATTAGCGAGTGAACAGCAAGAAGAATATAGGGGAGATGTATGTAGTCAGAGCTGGGCAGAGTAGAACATGCAGTGATCTGATGAATGTTATAGTGCAGTGTGTGTGTCTGAGGATACATTGATCACAGGATTTGTTTTGTGGGGGAGGGGTGGATTTCTCACTTTTTATAATTACACAGGATGTGCCTCTTTTAGGCTAGTGCATGAGATATGTAAATCACCTGTCACTCACAGCAAGGGGACGTTTTTGACAAAGTTTTCAGCACTTTGTCAAGATCTTTCTAACTGAACAATAAAAACCACAGGGATTTCAAATCCCTGGACTAGTGAAGCGGTTTTCCAGTTCCTAAAAGAGCAGGGTTGCAAGGCTACAGTACAGCACGACCGGGGGGAGGGTGGATGAAAAGGGGGTCCAGTGTTTGCTGCCCCCCCTAAAATGGAGCACCAGCTGCCACTGAATTCTGGCCAGACAAATAGTTGACAAGGTATGTATTTCTGTTCCCAGTCCAGACTCTTCAATGTGTGACTGTGAATGTTACTCATAGGCTTCCATAACCCAGCCATTGTTGCAGCTCCCTTGTCTCCCCTGCAGCAGCCACTCACTGACACAAGGAGTTGGAGCTGCTGGATCGTATGACCGGACCTGTCTAAAAATAGCTCAGAATACAGATCTTTTTTTTTTTTTTTTTTTTACAGGGTATGCAGGTTAGATAGAAGAAAGGGTGAAATAATATTTTAAGAATATAGAAAATTTGGGACTTTAAATTAAACTAATGACATTGTGGAGGTGAATTGATAGAAAAACATACATCATAATGACGGCACATTGCAATGGAAGTAAGTAAAGTAGAATAGTATATGCATTGTTTATGTACATGGTAAGCTGAAGTAATTGCTGGTGCAGGCATGTATCTGCAACCTAGATTTCCGACGCGTTTCGTTTATAAACACTCATCAGGGGTGAAAGTTCAAAAGTTTCTATAGAGAATAAATATAATTAAACTCATGTGGCACTAAACAGAACAGGAAAAGGCAAATAAATACTTAAAAATTAATCAATGCTCTAAAGTACATACATGTAGATGCATGTGTTTACACACATGATCAATACTTTTTACTTGTCTTGTACCATTGATACGTACTTTTACATCTTCGCATGTTATTAAATTTGTTTTTCTATCAATTCACCTCCACAATGTCATTAGTTTCATTTAAAGTCCCAAATTCCTTGTCTATGTACTTGAACCCGGGATGGAGGCACACCACACATGTGCTTCATTTAACTGCTTGCCGCCCGCCGGCTGTCATATGATGGCCAATCGGCGCGGCTCTCGTTCTGGGAGGGCGTCATGACATCCTCCCATTTAAACAGGGATTGCGCGCGATTGTGCGCGCGCATCCCTGTTCCTTCGGTAGCAGCGTGTCACGGAGACACTGCTTGCCAATGAGGGGGGTGAACAGCCATTGGGCATGGCTGTTTACCACGTTTATCACAAGTGTAACCTCCCCACTTTGAACGGCGCATGCGCACAATGGGGAGCGCGATGCGCGTGCACGTCGGTGGCGGCGTGTTCCTGGGAACACTGCTCTTCACCGTCGGTGGTAAACAGCCATTGGCTGTTTACCACGTGATTGGCTGTGATCCTTTCACAGCCAATCACTAAATGTCAACAAACCGCGGTAACGAGATGTTACCGGGTTCTCCTTCTCACACACCAATCGTGTGTGAGAAGGAGATTGCGTTAACATCTTGTTACCGCCTACAGTGTAGACCAACACACACTGATTGCCCCCCTCAATAAAGAGGACCTGTCACCACCCATCAAAGTACCTGTCATAGTTCATCTGAGTACCTGTCACACACAGTCCATCTGAGTACCTGTCACAGTCCATCAGAATACCCAAGTACTTGTCACAGTCCATCTGAGTACCCGAGTATCTGTCAGTCCATCTGAGTACCCGAGTACCTGTCAGTCCATCTGAGTACCGAGTACCTGTCCAGTCCATCAGAGTACCCAAGTACCTGTCACAGTCCATATGAGTACCTGAGTACCTGTCACAGTTCATCTGAGTATCCGAGTACCTGAGTACCTGTCACAGTCCATATGAGTACCGAGTACCTGAGTACCTGTCACCGCCCTTCATAGTACCCGAATACCAGTCACCAGCCCATAATAGTACCCGAGTACCTATCTGTAGCTCATCAGAGTACCCGAGTACTTGTCACCAGGTCATCAGAGTACCCGAGTACCGGTCACCAGCCCATCAGAGTACCCGAGTACCTGTCAACAGCCCATCAGAGTAACCAAGTACCTGTCTGCAGCTCATCAAGTTACCCGAGTACCTGTCTCCAGCCCATCAGTGTACCCGTGTACCTATCTGCAGCACATGCCTCATAGAATATACGTTGGGGTGTTTGCTTTCCAAAATCGGGTCATTTTGTGGGTAATTCCACTGGGCTGGTGCTCAAGGACCTTCAAAAGTGTGATAGGTAGGAATGAAATGAGATGTGTAATTTATGCTCCTAGAACGCCTGAAGGTTCTACTTCAATGTTGGTCCTCTGTATGTGGCCAGGCTGTGTAAAAGTCTCACACATGTGGTATCACCATACTCGGGAAGAGTAGCAGCATATGTTTTGGGGTGTCATTTTTGCTATATACGTGCTGTAATTTGTTGTATGCGTATGCTGTGTGTGAGAAATAACCTGATAATATGACAAATTTTGTAAAAAAATAAATAAAATATAAAAAAATCTTCATTTTGCAAAGAACAAAATTACAACTTAAAAAAACTCACCATGCTACTTACTTAATACCTTGGAATACCTTGGAATGTCTACTTTCTAAAAAGGGGTCATTTGGGGGTTATTTGTACTTTTCTGACTTGTTAGGCCCCTTTCACACGTGCGGACCGTATGTCCGTTTTTCATCCGAAAACGGATGGATGAAAAACGTACCCCTATGGGATAGCGGGTGTCAGCGGATGAGCATTCTGCAGATGGAGGAAAACCCTATTTTTCCATCGGTCTGCAGATCGGATGAACATGGACAGACGGTCCGTGTTCATCCGATCCCCCATAGGAGAGAGCGGAGATCTGACAGGGCGGTCCCTGCACAGCGTGCAGGGACCGCCCTGTCATCCGCCGGCTCAGCAGGGATCAGCGGAGTGATCCCCAATGAGCAGCGGATGTTCACGAGGCGGATCATTACGGATCCGCCCCATCTGAAAGGACCCTAAGTGTCTCAAGAAATGAGATACACCTGATGTACTGAAGGCCTAATCAAATGTGATCAATTTTCAGTGATTAGCACCATAGTTTATAGACTCTAGGAATTTCACAAAGACCACATAATATACACAAATTTGGGGCTCTATTTGTGTGAAAAAAAGGACGCAAGTTTCATATGGGTACAGTGTTGCATGAATGAGTAATTGTCATTCAAACTGTGAGAGCGCTGAAAGCTGAAAATTGGTCTGGACAGGAAGGGGGTGTAAGTGCCCTGTATTGAGGTGGTTAAAGTCCCAAAATTCCCCCCTTTAGTTATAATATTTTAAGAATAGTTAATGTTAGCCTATTCTTTCAGTTTAAATATGGACTAGTGGAGACTGAAGTGGCATCGCTCCCAACTGTCCTTGATTTTGAACAATGTCCTTCTTTCCTTCTCATTTGTCCCTCATTTTGGCCTGAACTATATAGTTGTATATAAAATATATCTTTCAAAAAGTGTTTCACAGTGTTAAATCTTTCATCCAATTTCTAAATTGCTGCATTTATAAATGTCAAAAGCCAGTATAAAGGAATGGTAGAGGTTTAAAAAAAAGCACTTGTGGGCTTAACTCATCTTGTTTTTTTTTTGTCAAATGCCCCGTACACACGATCGGAAATTCCGACCACAAAATCCGTCGTATTTTTTCTGACGGATTTTGGCCGAAACATGTGTTGCATACACACGGTCGGACAAAGTTGTCGGAAAATCCAATCGTTCCGAACGAGGTGACGTACAAAACGTACCACGGGACTACGCAGAGGCCAGTGGCCAATAGCTTTCGTCTCCAAATTTATTCTGAGCATGCATGTGCGTCGGAATTCTATATACACGATCAATGTCCGATCGGATTTTGTTGTCAGAAATGTTTTAATTTTAGAGCCCACACACGATCGTATTTTCCGACAACATAATCCGATCGGACTTTTCCCGTCGGAAAATTCCAAAAATGTGTACGGGACATAATTCTCCTTTAAGACGGGGGTGGCAGGAGGTGTGTCCTATGTCTACATACTTTTACTAACAGGTGTCCCTCATTCACATTTCAAAAAGTTGGGAGGTATGAAGTGGCAATAAGGGTTTTTCTACATGAGTTTCAAAGTCAATAGAGAATCAAAAGAGAATGCTTTCAGGTGCTCCTGAGATGATTTTTTGCTTCTGAGTTGAATTGAGCTGTTCCAAGTTACGTTTTACATATTCATGGGGACAGAAAACAGCTCAGACAGAAACAAAGCCTCCATACATGAGCCCTACATTGTGCTCAGAATAAGATTTCTTGAAATGAATTAAAGGAGTTGTAGAGGCCGAAGGTTTTTTTTTTTTATCTTAATGCATTCTATGGAGAGAGAGGGGCGGGTCCGACCAGCAACTCCTTGTCTGAATGGACACAGGGAGCTGCAGCTCGGCTTGGGTGTCCCCATAGCAAGCTGCTTGCTGTGGGAGCACTCGACAGGAGGGAGGGGCCAGGATCACAGAAGAGGGATCCGAGAAGAGGAGGATTCGGGCTGCTTTGTGCAAATTTACTGCACAGGGCAGGTACGTATAACAAGTTTGTTTTTTTCTTTTTCTTTTTTAAACAAGACTTTACAATCATTTTAATACAAATAAGTGGCACTTTTCTTCAAAGTCACACCCTTATGCCCCGTACACATGATTGGAAATTCTGCCAGCAAAAGTCTGATGTGAGCTTTTGGTCGGAAATTCCGACCGTGTGTATGCTCCATCGGACTTTTGCTGGCGGAATTCTCGCCAGCAAAAGATTGAGAGCAGGTTCTCAATTTTTCGGTCGGAAAACGTTCTGATCGGAAATTCCAATTCCGACACGCGAAAATCCTACGAATGCTCAGAAACAATTTGGCGCATGCTCTGAAGCATTGAACTTTATTTTCTCGGCTCGTCGTAGTGTAGGTCACTGCGTTCTTGACGGTCGAAAGTATGCAAGCCAAGCTTGAGCGGAATTCCGTCGGAAAAAACATCCAAGATTTTTCCGACTGAAAATCCGATCGTGTGTACGTGGCATAAGATTCATTATTCTGCAGAAACCACAAAAACAAACAAGACAGTAGTTTGACAATCTGCTGCTCGGATAGAACAAATCACTCCGCTGGTACTTGCTGAATTGACAACTTGCTGCTTTTTCTGCCTATACACTTGTCATAAACAGTCAAAATAAAATGATGGTTCAAAAGAATTAAAGTGGAACTAAACCCATCAAATTACCGGTTTAAAAAAAAATTGTTACATTCCCGGCATGTCGGGAAATGCTAAGGCCTCATGTACACTGCTGCTGGTAAACGGACGTTCAAAGGCAGTTGGCTGCTTTTTTCAGCTGCCCCTGAACTCATCCAATGTTATCTTATGTGTACATGTACACAGGTTTGTTTAACCACTTGCTGACCGCCCACTGTCAAATGACGGCGGGACGGTTCAGCTACTGTGGCGGGACGCCGTCATATGACGTCGTCTACAATTTGGCCACTGGGGGGCGCGCGCGCGCCGCGGGAGGCGCGCGCGCGCGCGCGCCCGCTGCGTAGCTGGGGCCTCGGTGCACGTGCCCGGCGGTCGCGATGACCGCCAGGCACCCGCGATTGCCCGGTAATCGAGCAGGACGTGGATCGGTGTGTGTAAACACACAGATCCACGTCCTGTCAGAGGAGAGGAGACCGATGGTGTGTCCCTTGTACATAGGGACACCGATCGGTCTCCTCCCCCAGTCAGTCCCCTCCCCCCACAGTAATAATCACCAATATAGGGAACATATTAACCCCTGCAGCGCCCCCTAGCGTTAACCCCTTCCCTGCCAGTCACATTTATACAGTAATCAATGCATTTTTATAGCACGGATCGCTGTATAAATGTGAATGGTCCTAAAAATTAGTCAAAAGTGTCCGAAGTGTCCGCCGCAATGTCGCAGTCACGATAAAAATCGCAAATCGCCGCCATTACTAGTAAAAAAAAAAATAATAATAAAAATGCTATAAATCTATCCCCTATTTTGTAGACGCTATAACTTTTGCGCAAACCAATCAATATACGCTTATTGCGATTTTTTTTACCAAAAATATGTAGAAGAATACGTATTGGCCTAAACTGAGGAAAAAATTTGTTTAAAAAAAAAAAAAAATTGGATATTTATTATAATAAATAGTAAAAAATATTATGTTTTTTTCAAACTTGTCCCTCTTCTTTTGTTTATAGCGCAAGAAATAAAAACCGCAGAGGTGATCAAATACCACCAAAATAAAGCTCTATCTGTGGGGGAAAAAATGATAAAAATTTTATTTGGGTACAGCGTTGCATGACCGCGCATTTGTCATTCAAAATGCGACAGCGCTGAAAGCTGAAAAATGGCTTGGTCAGTAAGGAGGTGTTCGTGGCTGGTAGGCAAGTAGTTAACCACTTCAATACCGGGCCTATTCTGACACTTCTCTCCTATATGTAAAAATCTGAATTTTTGTTGCTAGAAAATTACTCAGAACCCCCAAACATTATATATTTTGCTAGTAATCAGACATAAATAAAAATATAACTAATAGTCCATCAAAAAATTGATATGCATATTAACATGAATCGTACTATAAAAATGGTGTGCTGTCTTGCGGTGAATTCCAAAGTGACCAAGTGCTCGGCAAATCAGGTGACTCTTGTGCTCCCTCTTAAGAGTTCCCACTTATCAGCTCCTATTACCCCTGCAGGGGTGATTCTCATGTATGGATAAAACGGGTGTAGCGTCCCTTTAATGGCTCCTCCAACCACTTCACCAGGCCGCCTTTGAAAACTTTAATGACGAAACGCGCAAGTCGGAGCCACGTACCCAGGTCATTTCTGGTATGATAGCAGGGAGCCTGGAACGCAGTTGGAGTGCACACTGCATGCCGGCCCCTGAATACATTGTATCTGTCATAGTTTGTAGCTGTTTTTAAGGCTTTTTTCCCACTTGATGGGGAATTTGTTTTTTAATTTAGATTTTTAAAATAAATAACCTTAAATACTACATTAGGGGAGCCCAATTTCTTCCTTGTGAGGATTTATCCCTGGGATATCACTGAAGTATTCTCTGGAAAATTGCCATTGGGAATCGCTGAATAGGAGATTGTTTGGACATCCCGGGACCATTAATGGGACGCTACACCCGTTTTATCCATACATGCGAATCACCCCTGCAGAGGTAATAGAAGCTGGTGAGTGGGAACTCTTAAGGGGGAGCAAAAGAGTCACCTGATTTGCCGAGCACTTGGTCACACATGGTATTCACAGCAAGACAGCACACCGTTTTTATGGGACGATTTATGTTAATATGCATATCAATTTTTTAATGGGCTATTAGTTATATTTTTATTTATGTTTGATTACTAGCATTGTGTCTTGATAACCCACTGCTTACTTTTTATTTAATTATTTATTTACACAATTTGCTTTTGAGGCTTTTGGTGCCCCCTTTTTTTCACAGGTGGAGTATAGCTACTCATGTTGGTTATTAAGTAATAATTACCTGAATTAATGTGTTAAGAGGTTTTTTGATCGTGTTCTATTTGCACTTTAAATTACAAATATATGCCACAGCTTATGTTGGCATATATACATTTAAGATTATCACTTTAGGAGCACACTAGCTTTCTGGGTTCCACTTTAAGGGATTGAGATACCCCTCTCTAGCCTAGGGTACCCCATTTCATTAATTTTTCCTTTTTGGGGATGTCTCTACAAGCTTTGCACATCTAGAGAGAGACATTTTTTGCCTATTCTTCTTTGCAAAATAGCTCAAGCTCTGTCAAATTGGAGGGAGAACATCTGTGAACAGCAATTTTCAAGTCTTGCCACAGATTCTCATTTGGATTTAGGTCTGGACTTTGATTGGGCCATTCTAACACATTAATATGCTTTAATCCAAACCATTCTATTGTAGCTCTGGCTGTATGTTCAGGGTCGTTGTCCTGCTTGAAGGTGAACCTCTGCCCCAGTCTCAAGTCTTTTCCAGACTTTAACAGGTTTTATTCTAAGATTGTACTGTTGGTAAATGATATATAACTATGGAAGACTGCCCTCTGTATCATCTACCCCCACCGCGCCGCAGGTATGTAGGCTATAAAATTAGTGAAGGTATACAAGTGCAAGTGTAAAAAATATATAAATAGATCAAACAGCAGCTACTTAAAATATATAAACATGTGAAATCTGCAATTCAACCTAAAAATGAAACATAAATAGGGTGAATCAGTAGCGCTAGTATACAAAATAGTGAATGAATACTATGCAAATAAATAAATATTGTGCAAATATATATATATACAGTGCTATATAAATATCAAAGTGCAAAAATAGTTGTGTATAATTGACTCAACGTATAACTTAATAGCAGCAGTGTATCTATTTCTCTTAGTGACAAGTGAAAAAGTTCATAAACATATAAAGTCCAGATTGTAAATAAATAAATCAATAGGTAAGTGATTTTCCAAGTGTCTTCAAACACAGTTTCAAACTGAAGTCTTCTAACTGGCTTGAATCTGCCACCACACCACGTGTTTGTGATCACACTCCCTCTGAAAGGCCCACTCACCAGCTCACAAGGCCTCACACTCTCGTGTTTGGCAGCAGCGTGTTTTACCCACTCCAGGGGTTAATGGAGGACAGCTTGTTTGATCCGTTTAACTCTCAATGCGATTCCATATGCAAAACAATGAATAAAATACTCCACATAGTGTAAAAAAGTATGATAAAATTTATTCACGCAAAGCACTCCAATGGTTACACTCACATTTCAAAGATTAAAAACAGGCCTCCAATCCAAAAGCACGGCAAACCAACCAACGCTGATATACAAAAGTATAAAAATATATACTGCGGTCTCGGCGGACCAAGAGAAGGACCCAGGTGGTGGTATAGTAGTAGTCCACAGTGGCGTAATATAAAAATAAATAAATACAATCTTTACAAGGCTACAGAGCAAAAAGTAAAGATTGTATTTATTTATTTTTATATTACGCCACTGTGGACTACTACTATACCACCACCTGGGTCCTTCTCTTGGTCCGCCGAGACCGCAGTATATATTTTTATACTTTTATATATCGGCGTTGTTTGGTTTGCCGTGCTTTTGGATTGGAGGCCTGTTTTTAATCTTTGAAATGTGAGTGTAACCATTGGAGTGCTTTGCGTGAATAAATGTTATCATACTTTTTTACACTATGTGGAGTATTTTATTCATTGTTTTGCATATGGAATCACATTGAGAGTTAAACGGATCAAACAAGCTGTCCTCCATTAACCCCTGGAGTGGGTAAAACACGCTGCTGCCAAACACGAGAGTGTGAGGCCTTGTGAGCTGGTGAGTGGGCCTTTCAGAGGGAGTGTGATCACAAACACGTGGTGTGGTGGCAGATTCAAGCCAGTTAGAAGACTTCAGTTTGAAACTGTGTTTGAAGACACTTGGAAAATCACTTACCTATTGATTTATTTATTTACAATCTGGACTTTATATGTTTATGAACTTTTTCACTTGTCACTAAGAGAAATAGATACACTGCTGCTATTAAGTTATACGTTGAGTCAATTATACACAACTATTTTTGCACTTTGATATTTATATAGCACTGTATATATATATTTGCACAATATTTATTTATTTGCATAGTATTCATTCACTATTTTGTATACTAGCGCTACTGATTCACCCTATTTATGTTGCATTTTTAGGTTGAATTGCAGATTTCACATGTTTATTCTAAGATTGCCATAATTTAGCTCCATCCATCTTCCCATCAACTCTGACCAGCTTCCCTGTCCCTGCTGAAGAAAATCATACCCACAATGCTATCACCACCATGTTTCACGGTGGGGATGGTGTGTTCAGGATGATGTGCAGTGTTAGTTTTCCTGCCACACATAGCGTTTTGCTTTTAGGCCAAAAAGTTCTATTTTGGTCTCATCTGACCAGAGCACCTTCTTCCACATGTTTGCTGTGTTCCCCACATGGCTCCTCGCAAACTGCATACAGGAGATCTTATGACTTTCTTTCAACACTGGCTTTCTTCTTGCCACTCTTCCATGAAGGCCAGATTTGTGAAGTGCACGGCTAATAGTTGTCCTGTGAACAGATTCTCCCACCTGTGGAACTCTGAAGCTCCTCCAGAGTTACCATGGGCCTCTTGGCTGCTTCTCTGATTAATGCTCTCCTTGCCTGTCAGTTTAGGTGAATGCCCATGTCTTGGTAGGTTTGCAGTTGTGCCATACTCTTTCCATTTCCGGATGATGGATTGAACAGTGGTTTGTGAGATGTACAAAGCTTAGGATATTTTTTTAGAACCTAACCCTGCTTTAAACTTCTCCACAACTTTTTACCTGACCTTTCTGGTGTGTTCCTTGGCCTTCATGATGCTGTTTGTTTATTAAGGTTCTCTAACAAACCTCTTCACAGAACAGCTGTATTTATACTGAGATTAAATTACACATAGGTGGACTCCAGTGGCGGCCCATGCATTGTGGGTGCACGGGCGCCACCCCCTAACATCGCTGCCACCCTTGCCATCCATGTGTCCGCCCCCTTTCAGGATGCAGGACACATGAATTACGATTGCAGGGATAGGCGGGGGGGTGTGTATTTTGAAGCACCTGATTAGAACCAGAGGCTCTAATAGGCTTCAAAATAGGGTGGGCTCGTGGCGCAGAGAGTGTGCCTTAATCCCACCCAGTTGTGTGACACTAGCGAATGAATATTTGCTATTCTGACACATTCTCACCTCTTATGACTCCCTGGCCAATCGTGTCTCAGGACACACTTCTGGGTTCCAATCGGCCGGAAAGGAGATTGCCTGTGTCCTTGCTGGAGGGTCCCGGCTCCTCCTTCTCCCTGCCTCCATGTCTCCTCCATGCCTCCACTAGCAGGTAAGGTGATCGCTGCTGGCTGTTTCTCCCGCCGGGGTGGGGTGCTGCGGGTGATCGCCGATGGCCGTGTTTGTGTCTCCCACACGCGGAGGGGGGTGCTGCGGGGTGATCACCGCTGACCGTGTCCGTGTCCGTGTCTCCAACACCCGGGGGGAGGGTTCTGCGGGGTAATCGCCGCTGGCCGTGTCTGTGTCTTTGTCTGGGGTAGTTGTGTTAGTTGTGCCACCCCCCAAAAAATAGTAGGCACCAGTCGCCACTGGTGGACTCTATTTAATACTGTAAATTAGGTGACTTCTGAAGGCAATTGGTTTTACTAGATTTTAGTTAGGGGTATCAGAGTAAAGGGGGCTGAATACAAATGCACGCCACACTTTTCAGATATTTATTTGTAAAAAAATTAGAAAATCATTTATCATTTTCCTTCCACTTCACAATTATGTACCACTTTGTGTTGGTCTATCACAGTGATGGCGAACCTATGGCACGCATGCCACAGCTGGCACGCAGAGCCATCTCTGTGGGCACACGAGAGGGTCCAAGACAGAGCTAAAGGTCTCTCTCTCCTCTCAGCCCCCCTCCCTCTCTCTCAGCCCCCCATCTCTCTGCCCCCCCTTCTCTCAGCATCTCTCTCGCCCCCCTCTCTCTCTGTCCCTCTTCTCACTCTCTGTCCCCCTTCTTTTTCTCTATTCCCCCCCTCTCACACCCCTCTCTCTCTGTCCTCCATCTCTCTCTATCTCTCTGTCCCCCCTCCCTCTCTCTGTTCCTCCTCTTTCTCAGCTCACCTCTCTTAGCATTTCTCTCACACCCCTCTCTCTCTCTCTCTCTGTCCCCCACCCCCCTCTCTCTCTCTCAGCCCACCTCTCTCTCTATGTTCCCCCTCTCTCTCAGCATATCTCTCGCACCCCTCTCTCTCTCTCTCTCTGTACACCCCCTCTCTCCTTTAGCCACTCTTCCTTTCTCTGTTCCCCCTCTCTCTTAGAATCTCTCACACCTCTCTCTCTCTGCCCCCCTCTCTCTCAGCCTCCCTCCTTCTCAGCATCTCTCTCACACCCCTCACTCTCTCTGCCCCCCTCTCTCTCTCTCTCATACCCCTCCCTCTCTCTGTTCCTCCTCTCTCTCAGCTCACCTCTCTCTCAGCATTTCTCACACACCCCTCTCTCTGTCCCCCACCTCACTCTCTCTCTCTCAGCCCACCTCCCTCTCTATGTTCCTACTCTCTCTCAGCATATCTCTCGCACCCCTCTCTCTCTCTCTGTACACCCCCTCTCTCTCTCAGCCCCTCTCCCTCTCTCTGTTCCCCCTCTCTCTCAGCATATCTCACACCCCTCTCTCTCAGCCCCCCTCCTTCTCAGCATCTCTCTCACACCCCTCACTCTCTCTGCCCCCATCCTCTCTCTCATACCCCCCTCTCTCTCACACAACCCCTCTCTTTTGCTCAGCCCCCCTCTCTCGCAAATTGCCATGTTGGCACTTTGCAACACAAAACCAACGTATTTATTTCAATTTGGGCACTCAGGCTCAAAAAGGTTCGACATCACTGGTCTATCACATAAAATCCCAATAAAATACATTTACATTTTTGATTGTAACATGACAAAATGTGGAAAATTTCAAGGGGTATGAATACTTTTTCAAGTCACTGTATGTGCATAAACCTGCATAATTATATACGTGCCAAAATGGGAATTTTTTAAGATGAATTTTCTACCATCTCCTGGCAGAAGGATCCAGCATACACAGAAATATGTATGTATGTATGCATGTATGTATGAGACCTTAGCGTCAGTGACGGCTGGTGCTCAATTTTCTTAGGGGGGGGTCACTCGATCGATCACCTCTTCCCCCATCCCCATTGTTTGATCGATCACCGATTCGCTTGCCAGTCGCCCACCAGTGCCCCCCCCCCCCAGCCCCACACTTACCCCATCCAGGTCACAGCTTTGGCAGCTTGCCCCTGCTTCTCCTCCTAAGTCCGGGCCATCGCCTCAGGACCCACTTCCTGATTGGAGAAACAGTACATAATATTCAGTTGTCACACAAATGGATGGGCTCTGCGCTCCGTGACCATCCTTTTTGAAACCAATTAGAGTCTCAGGCTCTAATCATGTGCTTAAAAAAAAAAACATTGAAATCCATGCGTCTGACATGTAGATTAGGGGCCAGGCGCATGGATTAGGGGGGCGGCGCCCCTGAGCTCCGTATGAGCAGCCGCCACTGGTTGATTTGTTAATCAAATTATTATAATATATATTATATTGAAATAGTCCATGTTTCGCCACCTTTCATAATCAGATTCCGTTTTGTATTATTCTGTTTCGTATTATTTTTTGCCACTCTGAACCTGTTCTGCATTATTGCTTCTAGCTTTGTACCTGTTTAGTAAACTACAGATTACAGTTACTCTGTTTGATCATTCAGACAATTGCTCATTCTGTTAAACTATTACAATTTGAAAGCATACTGGTAGGTAAGTTGGCTTCCAGACAAAATTACCCTTCTTCCAGAAGCGCATTAATGAGGTCAGGCACTGATGTTGGACGAGAAGGCCTGTCTGGCAATCGCTGCTCTAATTTATCCCAAAGGTGTTCTATTGGGTTGAGGTCAGGACTCTGTGCAGACCAGTCAAGTTCCTCCACCCCAAACTCGAGCCCCATACACACGCGCGGATTATCCGAGGACCAGGTCGGTCGGATCCTGTCCGTCGTCGTACTTTGTCCGATGTTGGTGTTGCGTACACACGGTCGGACAACGTTGTCGGAATTTCCGGTCTGCAAGAACGTCGTGACGTAAGTCGTCTTCCACGAGACTAGAAAAGGGAAGTTCAGCACCACGTCAGGCACCCGTTGGGCTCCTTCTGCTGATCCCGTGTTTATCGCGAGTTAGTCGAAGTTTGGGGACTTAAGATTCGCGCTTCTCAGTTTTCTGACTCAGATCGTTACTGCTCTTCAGTTTGTGCTTGTCGTGCGTATCTGTTTATTAGTTCGTGTAGTCAGTTCGCATTTGTTGGTCATTGCGGCCTATATCTTGATATAGGACGCTTTGATTTGCACTGCTTATTGTCTGCTCGTTTCTGGTATTCATTTCCTTCTTTCAGGCCTTGCTGTTTATCGGTGCTTTCTGTTTGTCCGTTCTGACCAGCCGACCTTTTGTGAGCTTGTGAGCGATGTTTCCCGTGCGTACTCGTCGCCGAGTTTGTGCTGTACGCGGAATTGGTGTCGGGCTTTTAGCTTTGAGCCAAGACCCGTCCATGAACAGAGTGACGAGGAGTATGTGGACCAAGAATTGGTTGCTTCAGCGTGATCAGTTCTCGCACATGCCTTTGCTTCATGAGATCCGGGAGAATAATCCTGATGATTTCAGGAACTTTCTCCGGATGACGGACCCCGTTTTTCACCGTCTTTTGGCTTTGCTGACCCCTTTTATCAGCCGGCAGGATACCTGCATGAGACAAGCCATCACTCCGGAGCAGAGGCTTGTTGCTACGTTGAGGTACTTGGCGACAGGGAGAAGTCTTCAGGATTTGAAGTTCTCTTCAGGTATCTCTCCCCAGGCCCTGGGAATCATTATTCCAGAGACCTGTTCTGCCATCATCGAGGTCCTGCAGGAGGACTATATTAAGGTAACATTTCTACTTTACTATTCCATTCTATGTATGCTCTGTTTGCTAATGTCTTTTATTTTTGTCCTCCTTCCAGAATTACCATGCTTGCAATATGTTCTAATATGCTGTGCCCCTTTTCTCCTTCATGCATTTTTCCCTTCACTTACCTCCCCAGCATGCTCTTCTGGCCCAATAGACACCTATGGCCTAGTCACTTAAGCAATGTATTTTGTCTGCTGCATAGTATTGTTTGCCCCCAAACACCCCCTAAAATATGCACAAATGTTTGCTGTGTGGTTTACTTCATGTAGAGCCCCTTTTTTTTTTTTTTGTGGGGGGGGGGGGGGGCAAACTCATTAGGAACCCCCTCCCCCAACTGCTCTGTCAGATGGTACCAATCCTCTATCTGCTGGCTTTCCCAAGGTCAATACACACTATATACTTACCTCTTTATAGTGGGCATCTTTAGGGATGAATTCAGCAAAGCATGTAGTGCAAGGGGCTGTCTCCATACTTTCCATTTCCTCTTTTTTGGTGTTCTTTCCCTCCTATTAGCTTGCTTGGTAATTTCAGAATGTCCAAATGTGCGTTCCTTTTTTTTTGGGGGGGGGGGGGGGGGGGGGGGGTTTGAAATGTTATTTTATCTTTCCTGGGGGCTGCCAATAGTGTTAAGTAAGGAGGGTCTGGCCAAACTAGCACACATTATTGAGCCATTTGGCAATCAATGAAGTGCAGAGGGTTACCTGTCCAACACCCCCCCCCCCCAAAACCCTAGTTATTGCCAATGGCCCATCAGAAGTGGGGGGATTGATGGGGGGTCAGTAATCTGCGAAGGGGACCCTCTACTTTTCTGTGCAAATACTTTCCAGCCTCAAATTTTAAAGTATGCTCTTGTTCCAAGATGTTGATTGTCTAATCTGCTTGCAAT
Source organism: Lithobates sylvaticus (assembly GCA_028564925.1). NCBI lineage: Eukaryota > Metazoa > Chordata > Amphibia > Anura > Ranidae > Lithobates > Lithobates sylvaticus. The sequence goes on along the minus strand of CM053027.1, from coordinate 179,032,976 downwards.
GTTTATGTGCAAAGTGACTAATTTTTTTTTATTGTTTCACTCCACAGTTCCCTTCCACGCCACAGGAATGGCAGACTGTGGCCTCCCACTTTGCCAGCCGTTGGGACTCTCCTAACTGCGGAGGGGCAATTGATGGGAAACACGTCCGCATCGTCCCACCGCCCAACTCGGGGTCCTACTATTATAATTACAAGGGGTTTAATAGTGTAGTGATGTTGGCGGTGGTGTCGGCGACATACGAGTTTATGTATGTGGACGTGGGGATGAACGGCCGGATCTCGGATGGTGGTGCCATTGCGCACACGGAGTTCTACTGGCGTCTCCAAAGTGGCAGTCTGTGCTTGCCACCTCCAGAGGAGAATGCTGAAGGACTCCCCTTCGTCTTTGTCGCAGATGAAGCGTTTGCGTTGACTCCCCATCTGATGAGGCCCTTCCCGATGAGGACCCTCACCCCAGACCAGAGGGTCTTCAACTACAGGCTGTCCAGAGCCCGAAGAGTTGTGGAGAACACCTTTGGCATCCTGGCCAGCCGCTTCCGCCTGTTCTTGACGGCGATTAACTTGGCGGAATACAAACTGAACCACATAGTTCTTGCCTGTTGCATATTGCACAACTTTTTAAAACGACACAACAGGAACTATGTGGTGCCCGTTGGCCCAGATGTGGAGGGCCCTCCAAATGCTGACCTCACAGCCCTTCAAGCGGCACGTCCAGGCTTGCCCCCTCTAAATGCCCGCGCGGTCCGCGAGCAATATATGGACTACTTTGTGGGTAGGGGGGCCATTGCTCTGCCTGACGATGTGTGAGAGGCATTTTTAAATAAATTTCTTTTTTCAACCAACCTATGATTTCTTGTCATTTCCGTATTATTGCTTATTTGACCGTGAATTTTTTTCCGTTTGGCTTCGACAGTGGGAATGCACTTTCTGGGCAAAAGGAGGTAACAGTCTCTTCTTCCCAAAAAGATTATTCTCATGTTGTGTGTTTGATACCTAATCTTTGGTCTAGAGAAGGTTTGTAGTGCAGAACTCACACACAAAATACTCCTTTTCATCACCATGACAGAAATGTGTGTATTCACAAAAATGGTGTACTACGTGTTTTCAAACAAATCACTGTGGGTGTCATTTACATAAGTCAAATCTACTATGCTCTACAAGTGCAGTGCAAAAGTGCCCTGGAAAAGAAACTTGCAGTGCAAACTGGACTTGCCTTTAGTAAATAACACCCATTGCCCCCCAAATCCTTTACATTTGACATACATAATGCTTGTTTGTATTTAAATAAGGAAGCCACACATTTAGAAATGTAAAAAAGTTTACTTGCAACACATTCAAAAGTGCGTTTACAAACTTCTTGCCAAAACTGACAAGATCTGGGTTATTTACAACATTGTTTACAAACATTCCGCATTTGGTAAAACCAGGCATGGAGCAAAACAGAACCTAGGAACTCGGAAAGATCAACTTTCTAAAGTGAAGCCAAGATCAGACATGACTATATGTTCAAAGTGTGTTTGATCTTGCCTTCATCACATGGGGGGTCACCCCTGGAAACTGGAATTTTAGAACATGCACACAATTTGGTTCTGAAAATGGTCATTAGATGGTAAAACACATGCCTAGAATCTTCAAAAGTGCCATTTTCCATCATGGGGATGAATGGACGTTTTTTGGGGGTGCAACTCCTTCACCACAACCACTTTAGTAGTTCGTAAAGTGGTTGCACCCCCAAAAAAACGTTGGCATTCATCCACCATGATGGGAGCTAGCACATGTGGACACAATGTGTGCATGTTCTAAATTTCACACAGTTCTTAAGTTGCAAATGTGTTCAGAAGCAGCCACAAATGTGTGTGAATTACTTGGTGCGTTTTCAGATTTTTCCTAAAACATCAATGATGTTCTTCAATTTTTGTTGAACATCATTGATGTTTTGCTTTATGTCATCTAGATCTCTATTGCAGACCATTATCTCCCTGATGAGTACGTGGGCACTCTCTGTGGTAAAGTGCGATTCTTCTTCCACAACATCCACGTCACCTAAAAACAAACAAAAACCAAAAAAATGTCTTGGAAATGAGGCAGGCATACATTGATTAGCTTACCAGTAGCTGTGTTCTCCCACACTCACCTGTTGTGGTGACAAGTTCTCCAATTTCTATGATCTCTCCTTCCTCCTCCTCCTCCTCTGCTTCTGGTCTTTCCCCTTCTTTGGGAGGTGTTGGTTTGGTGGTTTCCTCTGACGTCACGTGTTTTCGCTCCCCTATGAGAAGGTACAAAAGGAAGATTTAGCAACACAATCTATTGATGGCAGAAATAGGAAATGTCAAACATTGCTTGAAAGTGAGGGACAATATTTTTGTTGGGCCAGTTACAAATGACAACAACATGAATGTAGTCACTTTTTAAAGGTGCAAAACTGATTAGCTTTTTGGTAGAATTTTTTTGGATGGAGACCCCCCTCTAGTATCCACTGGAGCACATGTGTAGAAAAGCATAATAAAAAGTGGGTTTGGGTGTCCCAGCACTAGTGCTCTAGAGTCCAGATGGGTAATCAGCTACTGGGTGACCTCTCCTTTACATCGAATAAATTGGCTTTACATTCTTGATGACATTTCTAATGAGAACAAACTTCCTTTCTCCAAAAAAAACAACAAACCTCGTATTATAAGTGTCCGAACGATCGAGGTTGAGTACGATCGAATGGACACACACGAACATGACAGTGGCAGAAAGATCGAGGTTGAGTACGATCGAATGCACAGACAAACCTGAAAGTGGCCATTTTGGAATGTACAACTTTGTAAAAATCCTAACACATGGAGCAGTATGCAAGCAAGAAAACAAACACAAAACACGACAACTACTTACTTTTTTGAAGAACTCGCTTGATCTTTCTGTACTGATCGGGCTCCCTCAGTTTCAGGTCTGACCAGCGTTTCCTCAGTTGCTCCTTGGATCGTTGTACCCCAATATGATTGTACAGCATCCTCACAACTTTAGACATGATCTTGGCCTTGCGGACATTGGGGTTGAGGTAAGGCCCATACTTCCCATCATAGTCGCTCCTCTTTAATATGTCCACCATCTCCAACATTTCTCCAAATGACATATTGGAGGCCTTGAATTTCAGGCTCCGGGATCGGGACGTTTCTGCCTTCGGCCTTACCTCGTCCTCCTCCTCGTTGGTGGGATATTTGGGGCGCACCTGCTGTGTCCCCGCCATGTGCTCTCCCCACTGCGCCGTTAAGAGAAGGGGTGGGGAATAGACGAGAAAGATCGTCAGGGGCGGGCGGAGTTTGACGCATGCGCACTGTATATAAAACGTCACACGCCTGTGTCGTAGCCACGATCTGTGAGACGAGGGGAGAGAAAGCTCACGCACGAGACGATCGCTATAACGAAGGTACAATTTGACGTTGTTACATAACTAGCCTAGACTGATTAGACCTTGAGGCTTCTTTATGGAGAAGATTAGGAGACTTTTGCCTGACATTATTTATAGTGTTTTGTGTGGTGTTGTGTCTTGCAGAGATTATGCAGTGATTCAACGACGTGAGTTTTCTCCCCCTCTTCATTGAGAAATACAGGGAAATTCCCCTTTTATGGCAGGCCAAACACCCCCATTACGGCATCAAACCAATGAGGTACGCAGCCCTGCTGGAACTTGTGGAATTTGTAAAGCCAAGGTTCCCCACGGCAACTGTTGGTGATTTAAGAAAGAAAATTGGCAGCCTGAGGAGTGCGTATATCAGGGAGCGCAAGAAGGTCCTGAAGTCCCTAGAATCTGGAGCTGCAGCAGATGTCTATGTCCCCAAGCTCTGGTACTATGACAGTCTCCATTTTCTCAAAGACCAGGCTGATGTCACGGAGTCACTCTCGCCTCCTCCTTCCACGCTTCCTTGCGCGCAGGCCACCCCTGATGAGGCTTCCGAGGAGCAACCTGGGCCTTCCAGTCTGGAAGAGGTGGAGGAGCCCAGCTTGTTCCAGGTATAGTAGTTTGGGAACCATTTTTGTGAAAAAGGAATGATGTTCACTGAATTCAGGATCACCAATTGCTTAGTTCATAACGTGTTTGACATATCAACTGACAGTAGTGTTGGAGACAGTTGGGGCAAGAATCTAAACTGCAGGGCTGAGAATTGTATGGTTTGCGATTTGTAACCATTTTGCAACAGTCACTAGATGAGAATTGTGTGTGTTTGATGAACAAATAACTGAAACTATGTCCCTTTTTCATACACAGGAAGACCTCAGCCAGGAGGAGGCTGTGGAATGTGGCAGTCAGGAGGAGGAAGGGGTTAGTGGCAGCCAAGAGGTGGGTAGTGGCAGCCAAGAGGGGGGTAGGCCTCGGAGCCTGACTGTCTCCCAAGTCCCTCCCCTCCGCCTTCCCTACAAAAGGGCGAGAAGGGGGGGTGAGGCGGGAGAGTCAGCGCTCCGGATGATCCAAGAGGCTTCAGCCTCCCTACATGCCACACCCACCGACGAGGAGACCTTTGCCTCTGTGGTTGTCACTAAAATTAAGGATATGGAGGTGAGGCAACGCAACATGTGTGAGGGGCTCATCCTCAAGGTCCTAAATGAGGGGATGGCTGGGGAGATGACCCCACTCACACATGTTTGCCATAGTGACCATGCTCCGCCTCCTCCTCCTCCTCCTCCTTCTGCCACCCCACCAGCAACACAGCCACAGCGTGCAAGGAAGCGTGGAAGGAAGACCTGAGAGTGACGACCTGGATTCAGTCTGGTCTGAGAGAAGATGGAGCCTCTCGTAGTACCAGAGCCTGGGGACCTAGATGGCATCTGCTGCAGTTCCGGGTGTTTTGGACTTCAGGACCAGATTGCACTCCCTTATTATTTAGATACGTACTCCTCAGGCCCCCAATTTTAGACACTTCAAAAATGATGGTTGCCGTGGGGGTCCAAGGCTTTGCAAATTCCCCAAGTTTCTTCATCGCTGCATTCCTCTTTGGTTTGTTGCTGACACCTAAATAAAGGTCTTTTTGATTTGAAATAATCATTGCCTATGTGTTTTACTTTTCTACAATGACAGTTTATTTGTGAGTAGGCAGGTACATTTCACTAATCATAAAGTATAATTAACAAGGGGCACCAACAACCAACAAACTCCTAGTAAATTTAAGCAACAAATACAAATGTTAATAAAGTGGTTTTGCTAAGTTGAGACACAACCCCCCCCACAAAAAAAAAAAGCTCCTTAAAATATGTCTTCCAACAAAAAAAAAAAAAATGACAAATCATCCAAAAAAAATAACAAAGATTCTTTTACGATCTGAGTACAAATAAACATGTAGTGTAGAAATCCTGAAAACTAATAAAGAACTAAGTTTGTGAGAAGTGCGGGTGAATAGGAGCAGCTAAAACATGTCATTCTTCTTGCATTGTAAAGAAAAAGAGAATGCGCTGCATTAAAGACATTTTAACATTGCAGCGTGACGAATGTGCTGTGTGGATTAGGAAAGGTAGTTTTACCTGACCGAGCGCTTCCGTCACAGAATTTCTTCTGAGCATGCGTAGCACTTTGTCCGTCGGACTACCATACACACGATCGGATTTGGTGTGATCGGACCTTGTTGTCCAAAAATCTATCCAGCAGGAGATAGGACTTTGTCCGTCGGACAATCCGACGTACACTGTCTGATGGTGCATACACACGGTCGGATTTTTCGACAACATTGTCCGATCGGACAGAATCCATGCGAAAATCCGACCGTGTGTAGGTGGGAGGGGGAAACCCGACAGGGGGGGGCAAGGAAGCACACAGGAGCCCGGGACAGTGATAGGGAGGTGGCAGGACTGGCATGTGGAGGAATCAATGCCCTCCATTTCTCTCCTGCAGCCACTAAATGTGTGCGGGAGGGAGAGGAGGAGAAGTGGCAATTCAGCAGTGTCACGGTGCTACTGGTGTGAGCCCACAAGCAAGCAGGTGACATGGGATCCCCCAGGGAGTGGAATTTAGGGGCCAGCCGGTATTCTGCAAGGGACCCCCTCACGGGAGTTTGGACTTAGCTGTGTGCTGACCCCAGGTAAAAAAAAAACAGGTTCACCCTGCTTGCGAAGAGACAGTGCAGGTACGGATGGATGGAGCAAAAGGAGAGCTGGATACCGAACCACGGAGCTTGAAAGCCACTGGATTGATCTGATGGAGAATTGGAAAGGGACCAATGAATCGAGGGGCAAATTTCAATGAGGACACCCAGAGTCGGATGTGCTTGGTAGAGAGCCAAACTCTATCGCCAGGTAGGAACTTAGGACCAGGACTGCGATGACGATCTGCTGCCGTTTTATGTCTGGAGGCAGCCAGATGGGAGTTTGGACTTAGCTGCGTGCTGACCCCAGGTCACGACCCCCCAGATTTACCCTGCTCGGGAGGAGATTACCCGAAGAGTCAGTGCAGGCATGGATGGATGGATAGAGCAAAAGGAGAGACGGATAACTAACCAAGGTCAGGGCAGGCAGCAGACAAACGTAATCAGGAGAACTAGCAGAGTCGGTACACAAGAGATCATTCAGTCCACGAGAAGTGAGGTAAGGAATGATTGCACGGAAGGGGCTCAGGAACAAGTGTTGCTCAAGCAACCAGAAACTGGTCTGAGTGGAATGTAAATGGGGAGACACATGGGAGGCTGGACAGGAGGTAGCCAGAAGGGAGGTATATTAACCATCAGGTCAAGCCAGGCGACACCCATAGCTGCTAAGTCAGTGCAGCAAGGGCAGAGCACAAGCTTGTGGAACCACAGGTGCCAGCAGACCTACAGCAGCAAAAGGTAAAAAAACGTATGCAACCAGTAAGACACAGATCAGCTCCACAGCTGATCTGTGACAAGTGGGCACATGGGCCCCCTGGAGCATGGAGCTGGGTCGCAATGACGACCCCTGTGACCCCTGTGCGTACGCCCCTGTACCCAGGCTGTGGCAAAGAGCGTGCTCAAGCAGAGCCTTCCCCCTTTTTATATCAACACAGGATAGAGGGCAGAGCCCAGAAATGCTCAGGAAAATTTACGGAGTGGCTTAACTCCCCTCCTACCTGGACAGCCAGAAAAACTCATCTGTCTCAACCCCAATGCTTGTAAGCACCTGCTTACAAGCGAACATACACTGTTGTCCCTGTTGAATCCCTGTACTGCACTTTCAATTAAAGGCACTTAAGCTATTCATTGATTGTCCCATCTCATGAGGGTGAGTTGCCTGGGTAGTAATATTATGGAATCCTGCAGCATCCTTACAGATCCACATACTACAAAGCTGAATGTAGAAGCTGCCAGTGAGCTGGTGCAGAGTACAGTGACACTTCCTCATTTCTCCCCCTCCATGTTTGGTCATGTGACCTTACAGATCAAGTATTTAAGCACAGGGAATGTAATTAGTGAAACATGACTGTGTTCTGCACTAAATCTCATTGGCATTCATGAGTAGTCCTAAAGTGACTGACTGAAATGCCTCTCTTTTTTGTGCGTTGTATCTCAACTTAGTGACACTAGGGTTTTATAAAATGTAGCGTCTCACTAAAACCAGATTGCTGTGGTCTGGTACTGCAGTTTATTTATAGATACAGTGCCTTGAAAAAGTATTTATTGAAATACTTGACATTTTTCACACTTTGTCATGTTACAACCAAAAACGTAAATGTATTTTATTGGAATTTTATGTGATAGACCAAGACAAAGTGGCACATAATTGTGAAGTGGAAGGAAAATTAGAAATGGTTTTCAAAATGTTTTACAAATAATTATCTGAAAGTGTGTCGTGCGTTTGTATTCTGCCCCCCTGAGTCAATACTTTATATATTTTTTTTTATTTTTTTTTCCACCTCAGAGAGAGCTTTTTGGGACCAAATCAGAAGCGCCCTCAACTATGTCCTTTTTTGTCTTCGCATCATTGTGGAATTTCTCTTTTTTTTTTTTTTCCAAAAATTTATTACACATATTTGCGCCTTTGGTATGAATGCCTAAAGGGACTTTCTGTTTAGTGCCTCTCTAGCACTCTCCATTTCCAGTGAAAATCTTAATCCTTGCATTACCCCAAACCCCCCCCCCCCCCCCCCCCCCCCCCCCCCACCGCTGAGGTCGTTCCTCCCGAGGCTCCGAGAGGCTAAATCTTGTTTTTTTTGTTTTTCATTCAGGTTTATTGAAGGCCACCGGTCTCTCTCTCACTATTTCCTTAGGGCTTCAGCATAGCTCCAAGACCTCTTGAACTTTCTCCATCCCTCCCATTTAGTTCTCGTATCCTCCCTTTCCTCTGCCGCACTGTTTACTAGGCACTCTAAAGTATAGGTGCCTTCTACCGCATCTACCCATTCCCAAAGAGGCGGGCTCTCAAAATCCTTCCATCTTCTGGGAATCACTCGCTTTGCTGCGTTTAGCAAATGCGGGACTAGTGATCCTTTGTATTGCCTAGATCCTTACGATGTAGCGTGCATCAGCACTACCCAGGGGTCCTCTTTTACCACGACCTTAGTTATCTCCTCAATGAATTTTAAGATAGACTTCCAAAATTTTTTAATTTTTGGGCAGTCCCACCATAAATGGCCCATAGTTCCCCTCTTTTGACAACCTCGCCAACAGTCGGCAGACACTCCCGGCTGGAATTTATTTAACTTATCCGGAGTCAAATACCAACCAGAAAGGCACTTATAATTGATTTCTGCAGTTTTGACATCAACAGCCGAACTGTGGGTAAGTTGAAATATTTTCTTAATTGACCCGGTGTGTATTTGCGTGCCCAATTCCCTTCCCCATTTCTTGACGAATGGTGGCTCCCCCAGTCCGTCCCTCAACAGCAGGAATTTATAGATTTTTGTAATAATTTTTTTTGTGTTTTCCGCTGTGAAAATACGTTCCATCACCGTAAGGTCCCCCCGTCCCCTCAAAGGGGGAGGGACCGAACCCGCAAAGTGACGTAACTGGAGGTACCGCCACCCGTCAATCGTGAACAAATCATTCTTCTTTTGTAAATCCTGGATAGCCAAGATTTTTTCCCTGCTAATTATATCTCCTAACCGTGCATTATCGTTTTTTATCCATTCCCCTCCCAAATCCTTTCTACCTGGTGGGAAAAAGTGATTTTCTTTTAGTGCAATTAAAGGTGAGTTAAATTTTAATTTAAGATTCTTGTGCATTTTATCCCAGACTTTAAGGGTGTTCTTCGTGATTAAATGTGTTTTTTCTCCTAACCTTCTGTACTTGGGGGGATTCCAAATAATTTTCCCCAACTGTGCTTCACTGAGTGCTTCCTCTAAACTCACCCACCTCTTTGAACTGTGTGCCTTCCCCCATTCTGGAATTCTTAATAAAACTGTTGCGTAATAATAGTTAACAATATCGGGCACCGACAGGCCCCCCTGGCTTTTATCTAATTTTAAGGTTTGGATTGAGATTCTATGTAACTTCTGTTGCCATATGAAATTCATGATGATGGTTTTTAATTTCCTCAGGTACTGTTCAGGTAAAGAAATTGGGACCATCTGGAATTTGTAAGTTATCAGCGGGAGTATCATCATTTTGACTGCATTAATACGACCAAGCCATGATATTGGTCTGGTTTTAAACTCCTGACATTTCTTTTTAACTTCGTCTAGTAAAGGTATATAGTTAGCCCTATACATTTTCCCTATGGTGTTGGTCAGCTCTACGCCTAGGTATTTAATTTGTTTCTTCCACATGAAGTTATGCTCCCTCATCAAGTCTCGTTTTTCCGTCTTGTTCATGTTAATGCTAAGTATGGAGGATTTTGCTAGGTTGATCTTAAAATTGGAAACCTCGCCGTACGCAGCAATATTCTTCAGGATGTTGGGCAGTGATTTCTGAGGTGAACTTACGTAGAATAGGACATCGTCGGAAAATGCCGCAAGTTTGTGTTCCCCCCCCCCCCGCCGTACATCCCTCTATGCCCATGTTTCCCCTTATTGTTGCCAAAAGAGGTTCCAGGGAGAGGACGAAGAGGAGAGGGGAGAGGGGGCAGCCCTGTCTTGTCCCGTTATACATTTCGAAGGGGGAGGATAAGGTGCCATTCACCTTGATGTTAGCTTTTGGATGACTATAGAGGACTCTTATTTTCTGGATGATTTGGTCCAAATCCCATGGTCTCTAGGGTCTTAAACAGGAACCCCCAGTCTACCCGGTCAAATGCTTTTTCCGCATCGATAGACAGTAGTAGACTGGGGGTTCGTGTATCTCTCATCCTTTGCATCACTAACAGAGTTTGCACGCTGTTGTCTCTGCCTTCTCTGCCCGACGTAAATCCCACTTGGTCTGGGTGTATCAACGTGCCCAGGCATCCCTTTATACGCTCGGCCAAGATCTTGGCGTAGAGCTTCGTTTCAAAGTTTAGTAAAGATATTGGTCTATATCCTGCGCACGTCGAGCCATCCTTCCTTTGTCTCTGCTCCCCCCTTTTTTATCCCTACCCTTTTGACCAACTGAGTAAAGCTCCTCATAGAAATCTCTAAACGTCGACGCTATATCTTTTGAGAGAAACCTCACCTCTCCCTTTTTGTTTGCTATTTTTTCTATAAAGTTTTTAGACTTGTTTTTTTGAAGCATTCTCGCTACGTGTTTGCCTGACTTATTGCCCCAGGTATAGCGATCTTTGGCGATTCTATTATATACTTGTTTTACTTCCTGCTCTGCTAATTCTCTTAACTCTTCCCTCTTGAGAATTATATCTTGGAGTATTGTCTGGTTCTGGGTAGGGTCACCCTTATGTTTATGCTCCAAGGCTTTTATATCGTTCGTCAACTCCTGTATTCTTCTAGTTCTTTCTCTTTTTTTCCATGAGGCCTTCGAAATTAATACCCCCCTAATGAAAGCCTTGTGGCATCCCAGAGGCTTGACCCCTTCACCTCCCCATTATCATTTATTTTGAAGAACCACTCAAGTTCATTTCTGACGCTTTCCCTGAGTTCATCATCCTTCAATAACTCATCATTTAACTTCCACCCACAGCTGAGTTGTTTAAATTCTGGGATATTTAAATTCATGCTCACCGGGGCGTGATCTGACAGTGATGCTATCTCGATATTGGTGCCCGTCACTCTATCTAGTAGTCCGTGGTCTACCCAGATATAGTCCAATCTAGAGTACGTCTTGTGCACAGGGGAGAAGAATGTATAATCCCTGATATGTGGATGCTGCATTCTCCAGACATCGACCAGTTGTTCAGAGCTCATCTTTTTCTTTAATAGTTTCATATCCAGGGTAAGGTTTAAATCCCCCATCAGTATCAGATAGCCCCTTCTAAAGGATCTCAACCTAGAGAGAATCGCAATCATATAGTCAGGTGATCTTATATTGGGTGCATAGATGTTTGCTAAAGTATATGTTGTCCCAAAGAGGGTACCCCTCAAGAAGAGGAACCTTCCCTCCGGGTCAACCTTCCTTTCTTCTAAGTTAAAATGCAGGTCTTTTGCCAGCCCTATGGCCACCCCTCTGGTTCTACTCGAGATTGTGCCACTATAGTACCAAGTGGGGTGGGCTTTTGGGAAGAGTTTAATATTCAATGTGAGAGAAAGGTGAGTCTCCTGTAAAAAGATCAGGCTAGCCCTGTATCTCTTCACCTCCTCCAGGACTCTATGCCGTTTACCTGGAGCATTTAGCCCTCTCACGTTGTATGTGAGACATTTAATTTCTGACATCTAGTTGTATTGTCTTCACCTCAGCCTCCCCAAAGCGACCCCCAGCGGCGGAATCCCCCTCCCAAGTGCCTTTCTCCCTCCCCTGTGTGCCAACTCCCCCTCCCTCCCTCACCCACCCCTTGCCCCCCCTCCCAAGTGCCTTCCTCCCTCCCCTGTGCCCCAGCTCCCCCTCCCTCCCTCACCCACCCCTTGCCCCCCTCCCCCACCCTTCTCTAAACCCCCCCTCTCTACCCCCTCTTACCCATTCCTGGGTCTCTGAGTTAAAGGGTGCCATCCTCTCTCTTGGCCTCCCCTAAACTCAAGATCTCTGGAGAGGTAGGGTTCTGCGCCCGCCCCTGCGTACCCTCCCACCTGCCCGGTTGCCACCGGGCACGTGAGTGGGCCTATCAGCGAGGGCCAAACCAACCCGAGCGGGGTGGCCCCCCGTTTCAAACCTCTCTCCCCCCCCGAACCCCCACACCTCTCCATCACTTAAACTTCAATTTTTAGCTCATCTCCGCCCACCCCGAAAGGTCAGGGATCGATATATCTAATTTCCTACAGAACTCAGGCAGCTCCTCTGGGTATCTCAGCCTGGCCGATCTGCCCTCTTTTGAGCCTACCAGGCATGCGGGAAATCCCCAATTATATTTGATATTGTTGTTTCGGAGGGGCTCTAATAGGGGTCTCTGCAGTCGTCTCCTCTCAAGGGTCCTGGCTGATAAATCGGCATATATCTGGACTTCAGCCCCTTCAAACTCAAGGGGTGTCTTTCCTCTGTGCCATATTTCTTCCTTATCTTTAAAATGGCTAAATCGGACTATGACATCTCGGGTTCTACTTGACTCAGAAAGATCTATCCTGCCTATCCGATGAGTTCTCTCTATTCTGGGAAACTGATCGTCTCTAGTTCCAATGAAAGGGGCAAAAATCGTTCTAATGATTTTCTCCAAATCTTCCCCTCTATGTTCGGGGATGGCTCGGATTCGTAGGTTTTGCCTTCTGTCTCTATTTTCCTGGTCTTCGATTTTGTATAGTATGTCTCTCTGATGCGTTTGGGTCTTCTTTAATTGCATCCTTAAATCCGAAATTTCTTGCTCCATGTTATCAGCCCTCTTCTCCATCCCCTCCACCCTAGTTAACAGATGGCTCATATCATCTCTCAGTTTGTTGACTTCCACCTTGATCACGGACTCCAGCCTCAGCATCATCTCCTCCATTTCCATCTTGGAGAGGGGTTGAGATCCCGTTGGCTGTTCGTCCATCCTACTCGCGTCACCCTCACTTTCCATTGTATAATCCGCCCTTGATTGATCGTGAGCTGTATCTGGTTTGTGGGCTTTGTCCTTTACCTTGGTAACCTTTGGAGAATGATCTGGCACTGGTGTTGTCGGGCTCCCGCCTTGTCTGAGATAGTGTTTTATAGAGCTTGTGTCGTTTTTCTGTGCTTTTGGGGCCCCTTTCTTAGGCAATTTATTATGCTCTTTACTCATGGTGTTTCTTTTCGTTCCTCTTATTCTTTTCCCCAGTTTAAAAGCGTAACAGTCCAGTCCTACCTTGATGCCCCCTTACGCTGTTTTATTTTTTATTTTTTTTATTTCAATCTAGGCCAATTGACCAGGCGGCTAGTTCCCCGTTCTATCACCTTATTCTCCCAAACTGGGGGTGTCAGGTTAGGGGTCCTCCTTGAGGTGCCTCGCGGCGAAGTGAAAGGGGGGACCTAGGGAGGCCCTTACCCTCTCCTCGCCTTGTGGTGAGTTTGTTTTTAAGCCTGCCCCGAGTGGTGGCCACCGGGGAGATAAGACTTCTTAGGGTGCCCTCTACGTTCGGTAGTGTCCTTAGGTATAGGAACCTGGAGCTGATGAACCTCCTGGCCCGTGCGTTAAAAGCCCCCCAGTCTATATCAGAGATGAGGTGAGTGGCACTTCCCCTTGTCAAAGTATTCCCCAGGCCACGCAATGCAGTATGGTTTAGGAGGGGTCCTGAGATAACTGTTTTCCTGCGTTTCTGTGAAAGCTGGGGTATAGCTGGGGTATAGAGGTCCCTGCCGTGGTCTGACCGTCGTATGCAGGTCTGACCTCAATCAGTGCTACACCCCTGTGTCAATATCTCGAGAGTGGGCTTACGCTCACCCAAGCGCAGGTTATAGACTGTCCGCAGGTTGAGAGTGATCAGTCTGTAGCCCGGTTTCTCGGTGGGATTCTCGTAGGCTCCCCCTGTGTTGGGCTTCTCCCCGATGATCCAGCCACCCAGTTGGTGAAGTATTTTGCGGGAGTGTTCTTTACCAAGAGTCTTACTGGCTGGGGTTTTTGCCCCGCCCGTGTAGCTATGTCCAGCTAAAGAACCCACGTGCAAACCCGCGTTGCTAACAGGATGTGGTATGTTACACCCTGGGTATCCTGGGCCACTGGGTCATCCAGAAGACCGCACTAGCCCTGCGTCTCTGACGCTAATTTTGTTGTTTTACTTCCCCAATCTTTTATGTAAATTCTGCCTTCCGACCAAACCAGGGGGGTATGCCCATGTGTGTGCGCTTTACATTTAGGGATACAGACCCCGGATGCTCGTAGCTTCTGTTTGGAGTTTACAGTTCTCAAAGGTAGCTGGTCTGGCGCACCGCTCACACAAACCGTCTATCACAATAAACCTTCTATCTTAGTGATCCTTCTTGTTTACCGCCACACAGTACATCCAGCTATTATGACAGGAGCCCAGGTTTTTTAAACAATCCCAGCCTTGAGGGAGATTTTTTCCCCCTTCATGCAGTACATCAAACATAGTAAACTCTTTTACGGAGCACTTCAGAGGGTCTTTAAGCCATTAATGTATAGGTGTTGTCTTACCTTCTCTTCGGTATTCCCTAGGTCTGAAACCCGATTTAGTCAGAATACTCACGGACCAGAGCGATCATTTCTGCAGGTTATCGTTTCTTCTACTGTATGTTCCCGAGTAGGGTGCTGAGGCTGGGGGGTGTGCGGAGATGTGCGGAGAGACGGGCGGCGGGGGGGTGGGGCAGACGAGAGGGCAGCCGAGCGGGGATCGCGGGGAGCAGCCCGCCGCTACCCGGAGATGGTGCCCTGTCGGTGGTCACATTGTAGGACCCCCATTCCCTGTCAGGTAGGGCCGCTGTGTTCCTGTGTTTCTCCGGGAGTGAGACGCGCCGTCCACGGGATCTCACACGGTCAGCGGGGAGCCGGCGTTCTCCTCAGCCTCGCTCCTGTCCTCGCCGGCTGACGGGCTCAGGCCCCTCCCTCCATGCTGATCGTTACGTCAGCACGTCCATTGGCTGGGTACTTGGTGGTACTGGATATGAGAAGGGAAACTCAAGGTCAGGTTATGGGTTTATGGGGTATCCTAGCCAATGGGCAGGGGTTTTCTTAAATGTCTTGGCCTGCTGGGAGAGCCTATATATTTGGGTGGAGTCAGGTGATCTAAGTTCTGTGCCACAAGGAAGCAGTGGCGGTGTGTCCATAAGGGCAAATAAATATTCACTTTCCTAACACTAAATCGCCTCTCCGCCAATCAGGTGCTCGGGTCTGTTACCTGTCACCTGATTGGCTGAAACGACAGGCGCCACTATTGGACGCCTATCAGGAGGAGAGGACGGGAGATGAGGGTGGCAGGAGACACACAAAGGACCCGCTTGCTGCTGTCACCTGCTGCCTCACCAAGACAGGGTAAGTGCCGGGCAGACGGCAAGTGGGCGGGGGGGTTAAACTGGGGGCATTCAAGGGCACACTGGCAGCCTTTAATGGGCACACTGGCAGCATATGATGGGCACACTGGCAGCATTTGATGGGCACACTGGCAGCATTTGATGGGCACACTAGCAGCGTTTGATGGGCACACTGGCAGCATTTGATGGGCACACTGGCAGCATTTGATGGGCACACTAGCAGCGTTTGATGGGCACAATGGCAGCGTTTGATGGGCACAGTGGCAGCGTTTGATGGCACAGTGGCAGCATTTGATGGCACAGTGGCAGCTTTTAATGGGCACAGTGGCAATGTTTGGCACAGTGGCTGCAATTGATGGTACAGTAGCAGCATTAAAGGGCACAGTAGCAGCATTTTATGGCACAGTGGCAGTGTTTGATGGCAAGTGGAGGTGTTTGATGGCACAGTGGCAGCGTTTGATGGCACAGTGGCTGCAATTGATGATTTTTGAGCACCTGCCACCACTGCCAGGACGGCTGTCTGGGTGGACATGTTTCGTGCTGCCCCAGGCTGCTAGGTCTGCCCATGTTTCACGGTGGGGATGGTGTGTTCAGGGTGATGTGCAGTGTTAGTTTTCCAGCACACATAGAGCTTTGCTTTTAGGTCAAAAAGTTAAATTTTGGTCTCATCTGACCAGAGCACCTTCTTCCACATGTTTGCTGTGTCTCCCACACGGCTTCTCGCAAACTGCAAATGGGACTTCTTATGGCTTTCTTTCAACGATTACTTTCTTTTTGCCACTCTTCCATAAAGGCCAGATTTGTGGAGTGCACGACTAATAGCTGTCCTGTGGACAGATTCTCCTACCTGATCTTTTCAGCTCCTCCAGAGTTACCTTGGCTGCTTCTCTAAATGAATGCTCTCCTTGCCCGACCTGTCAGTTTAGATGGACGGCCTTGTCTTGGTAGGTTTGCAGTTGTGCCATACTCTTTCCATTTCCACATTATGGAGTGGAGCAATGTGGACAGATGGACACCATTCATACTTTGATGTAAAAAAATTGAGTTTTGTGATGCTCACTCAACACTCCTGGGAGAGATAGTTAACACCCAGGGACTTAGCAAACTTCAGATGAGGGATAAAAGTATTTAAAATCCTCACAGATAGAGAACTTTCGAACCAACTTAAGATTCTGTGAAATCAGCTCTTGACAGCAATACACTAGTTAGTTCAGCTACTAACTGTCCCGCTTACCCCTAACGTAGGTGGTCAGACACTATAGCTGGCTACTGTGTTCATCACCTATAGTCCAATTTCCCATAAGGCAGGCAGAGCTCAGAAAATTGTCATTATCCGATCCAAGGTCATACACAGGAAAATCCAATCTAGCAGAGCAGGGCAGACAGACAGGGAGCTTGATCAGGTAATGTACACGCTATCACACTCTATCACAAGCATGAGACTTAAATCAGGTCTGGTCTCCCCCCAGATGTAGTAACTAACACTATGCACCATAAACAACTATTTACCTTGTTAAACAGCTCTCCAAGGCACCACGCATGGCCTCACAGGTAGGTGTATGCTGCCAGAATGCAGTCCGGCTAATGATGCCGCCACCACGCTATATATGCGCGATCCCACCAGAAGCGGCTAGACTGATCACGGCGCACTAACGTCACGCCTGATGCGGGCGCCCCTGTCATGGCGCATGTGCAATGATCTCCACAGCCCACAAAGCAAGAAAAGCATTCGGGGCTGTATGGAGCCATACACAGCGCCATCTCCCAGCTGGAGGAACATTTCGGCCGGATATAGAATGGTGGAGCACAAACTAACTCCCCCCCCCGTTTATCAGGGGCGCCCGAGTGCCTGCCAAATGACCAATATCAACCATAACAGTCTCATAGGTCCAGCGTCTCACAGAGCAAAAATATCCATATGCCAATGAAAAGTCATACATTAATTGATCATACTCTTTGAAATCAAATATTAATGTCCAGCGTACTAAAATACAAATCTACGCTCCAATGGGAGAATACACTTATTTTGGTCAATACTCAGAAATCCCAAATGGGGTAGTAACGAATCCCTAATAAGCAAAATTCCATCTATAGAAACATCTTAAAAGTAAGCGCTGTATTTAAACCAGGAGGTGAAGTTGCCTTTTGGTTGTATATCGATTCAGCCTCCTGTTTCAAAATGAGTTTATCAAAATTGCCCCCTGTGGGTTTTGAGGGATCCTTTCAAGGACAAAGAAGGAGATCACTAAAGGATCAAAGCTATGTCTCAGTCCCACATGTTTACAAATGGGTGTATACAGGAGACCTACATCAATATAATATATGTGGTCCTGTATATGTAGCATTCAAAATAAAGTACATGCCAACCCAAATTTGACTTTCTCTCCAATAATCGCTTAAGCTTGAGGAAGTAAACATCTAATCATAGATCATTCTGGGAAATTTTCCCAAGTAGGGCCAAAAAACCGTGACATCTCTACGTTATTGAGTGATCCACAGAGTCAACACTATTTACCATGTTAAAAGTTAAATACAATTAATAGTGCACTCAAACCTAACTTAATATTAATAGTACACAGTGCATAATACTGCAAACACTTATAAAGAAATGTCCATAAGCATATGATTGCTGAAAAACCTGAAATGATATACCAAAAATATGTAACAATAATCCTTCCTCTGTGAACATATATATAAAGTGAAGTGAAGAAAAATTGCAGACGAAAAAGTCACCACCACCTTTGTGTGAATTTCTTGCTCACCTTCCCGAAATGAAACCCCCTTGGGACAGATATCACCTTCAAACAGGGATCCTCACTAGGATCAGCTCAAAGGTTTTCTGTGTCTAGATAGTGATTAAGAGATTTGTCTATAGTTCTCCAGAGATGATAGGTTCTTCCGGATTAAATTCACTCGCAAGATAAAAGAACATCATCGCGCAAGATTGCTGTATATTCATTAATTTCTACTTAGTATAGAATATTTACTCACATTTTACTTGGAAAAAAAAGCATATTGGCCAATCAGTATTGCAAGCAGTTCTCCTCACTGCACATCCAGTATAATGAAACACCGAAAGTGACGTCACCGGCTCCTCCCGATGCGTTGCATCACAGGTCACGTGACTTTCTCAAGGGAAATGACACTAAATCACTATCTAGACACGGAAAAAGTATACGCTGATCATAGTGAGGATCCCTGTTTGAAAGTGATATCTGGCCCTTCATTTCGGGAAGGTGAGCAGGAAATTCACACAAAGGTGGTGGTGACTTTTTCGTCTGCAATTTTTCTTCACTTCACTTTATATATATATGTTCAGAGAGGAAGGATTATTATTATATATTTTAGGTATATCATTTGAAGTTTTTCAGCAATTGTTAAGTGTTTGCAGTATTATGCACTGTGTACTATTAATATTAAGTTGGGTTTGAGTGCACTATTAATTGTATTTAACCTTTATGTATGTGGTGTCAGAGCACATTTTGAATGGTTGCAGCTGAATTCACTATTTAATTAGGTTCTAAATGTATCCGTATTAGCGCTTAAGTAAATTATTTTTAATTATTTACCAAGTATTTCCAACAATATAAATATTCACGAACATGAAAAACATGTAAGGGTGACCTCAAACTAGAACTGGTATTGTGACTGCAGGGTTTTGCCCCCAGATTATCTATGATCATGGGCGTCCGCAGAACTTTTTTCAGGGGGGGGCATCATTTTAGGGTCACCCATGCACCGCCCCTTTTCGACAATGTCATTATCATGGTCTGAGACTGCAGACGTAGTACAGTCCCTAGGATAGGTAATGGACAATGGCCAACAGGCCCTCTTACCAGACCCAGCGAAACTACAGCAGTGATCCCTCCGGCTGGACGATCGCTCACTCTGGGTTCCCCGGGGGCGCTGGACCGCATGGTTCTCTCTGGGGGCGCTGGGCAGCGTGGCTCTCTCTCTGGTGGCGCTGGGCAGTGTGGCTCTCTCTCTGGCTTCCGCCCAGCACACTCCTCATTCTTTGTCCTGTAGCACTCTCTCCCTCAGCTTTTTTCTAGGCTGCAGTCTCTCAATCTCTCTCTTGATCAAGCTGTAGCCAATCTTTGGGACTACATGTCCCATGATGCTCCCCTCTCCTAGTCTCCTTTGATTGGCCCTCAGTTATGTCCAATAGGGAAGGAGCTGGGCGGGGAACCTGGTAAGAGCCACCGTCTCTTCTCCCTGACAGGAGAAAAGGGGTGCGAGCGGGGGAAGTCTCTGATAGCCCACAGCTCACCTTTCTCCTGTCACAGCGCCGCCGAGTTCTCTGCTGAACAGAGCAGGGAAAAGAGCCTGAAGTCACACTACACTGATGGGGGCTTAACAGCACCTTGATGGTGGCACCCCGATTCCGGGGGGGGGGCACTTGACCCCCATTGCCCCTACCTGCGGACGCCCATGTCTATGATTTAAATTATGATTAACCAGTTCTAGGGACAGCCATCACATCCACATCCTAGCATTTAGACAAGAACACATAAATGGGAGATTTACTCTTAGTCAGTATAGTTAAAGAATTGTATTTATTATTAAACACACATGGTTAAAATCACATAGAAAGATGGAAACATATCACAATGTATACACAATAGCATATAGCTAGAGTTGATGATAGGTACTTGTTTCCAGCAAGGATAAAAAAAGAGTTAATTGATACAGTCATCCTACGCACTTCGCAGAGTTGCCCCCTCACACCTGTACGCTCTGAGCCCCCCTCACACCTGTACGCTCTGAGCCCCCCTCACACCTGTACGCTCTGAGCCCCCCTCACACCTGTACGCTCTGAGCCCCCCTCACACCTGTACGCTCTCAGCCCCCCTCACACCTGTACGCTCTCAGCCCCCCCTCACACCTGTACGCTCTCAGCCCCCCCCTCACACCTGTACGCTCTCAGCCCCCCTCACACCTGTATGCTCTCAGCCCCCTCACACCTGTACGCTCTCAGCCCCCCTCACACCTGTATGCTCTCAGCCCCCTCACACCTGTACGCTCTCAGCCCCCTCACACCTGTACGCTCTCAGCCCCCTCACACCTGTACGCTCTCAGCCCCCTCACACCTGTACGCTCTGAGCACCCTCACACCTGTACGCTCTCAGCCCCTCACACCTGTATGCTCTCAGCCCCCCTCACAACTGTACGCTCCTAGCACCACTCACATGTGTGTATATGACAAGCACGTACACACACACAGGCATGTACACACACAGGCATGTATACACACAGGCATGTACAGACACAAGACATGTACACACACACACAGAGCGGGTACATGGGGGTGGTAGTGGTCCAGGACCCTAACCCCATGGGAGTGGGGTGATTAAATAGGTAGGGTTATGGGAGTAAGGGACTGTCTGGTGATTTGCTGCCTGCTCTGGTTTGCCCCACCCCTCCTCCTATGGGGAGGGGGGACTTCAGAGTGGATGGCTGGTATGTATGGGGTGGGGGGTGGATGATGGTGGGAATGGCTATGGGTGTGTGTGAATGTGCATTCTTGTCATGCTCGTCCCCTTTGGATATGACTGGGTATGGATGATGTTTGGGAGAATAGGCATATATATGCAGCATATGAGCACTTGACGCTGGTTATCTGATATGTTTTGTTTATACCACAGTACTCTGGGCATTTAAATTGCATCCGCCTTGATTCGCCTGTGTGCGATCCAGTGTCTGCTAGATCTGGTCCTGGGTACTGACACCACGGACTAGTTGGCCAGCTTGCAGTTTTGGTTCCCAGTGTCTATAGGAGCATGCATAGTCATATGATGATGAATTTGGTGAGCAGTTTCTAATGGCTTATTAGCTTTTGTAGGTATTGTTGATTTTTTTTTTTGATTAGGATAAAAAATATATATATATAGACTGTTGTGATTGTATTAATGCTTTTCTTTCAATCTAACAATGACTAGATGTATACTGAGTTTCCCTGATCCTTGCTGGAAACAAGTACCTATCATCAACTCTAGATATATGCTATTGTGTATACATTGTGATATGTTTTTATCTTTCTATGTGATTTTAACCATGTGTGTTTAATAATAAATATAATTCTTTAACTATACTGACTGTGTGCTCACCTCAGTGATAGCCTCACATCCTTAAAAGTCCAATTTTCCTACGGGAGTAAATCTCCCATATGTTCTTCCATGGTTCCTGCTTGTTTATGTAGAAGACAAGCGGTAGAGTCGGCGGCGCACCATTATAAAGTATATATTCTTTTTAGGTGAAGTGTTTTTAAATTGATGTAATAAAGATATGTAGATTTTTTTAAAAACATATTCTGTTGTGTGTATTTGACCCTTGGAGGGATATTTATAGTCCCATCACTTATATCCAGGGGCGGACTGACAACTCATGGGGCCCCCGGGCAATAGGAGATTATGGGGTCACACAGTATACACAAACACATACACAGTATACAATCACACAGTATACACATACATGTACACACAGTATACACAGACATGTTTCTATTGGCTGAGAAGGTACTGGAGAGGTGGGGCAGCTATAATATCGGGATATTTAGACCAAAAGGATGTCGGTAAGGGACATTTCAGAGACAAATGTAAAAAAAACACAGATTTTTACATACTGTCCCTGGTTTTACTGAGGCTGGCAACCCTGATGGAGCCCCCGGGCAGTGCCCGAGTGGCCGAATGGTCAGTCCGCCCCTGCTTATATCCTTTTTCTTTTGAATTGCTCCACTATTGCCAAGGACTAGACCTTGAGGTGAAATGTTATGGCCCACCATACCTTGCATGCTTTGGGGGTGCTGCATAATTAATCAGGAACTAAAAGCATGCAAACTGATACAGAACTCTACTGTAATAATTGTGCACTAATAATTTAATCAGGTTGTTAGGCCTTTACCAAAATTTCTATAGGGAATGACACAATTATTTATTGTTTCCCAGAATTACCGTGGGTAATATAATAAATGATACAGGGCATGGCATAATGAAAATGACTCCCAAATGGGCATTACTAATCAATC
Source organism: Lithobates sylvaticus (assembly GCA_028564925.1). Taxonomy (NCBI): domain Eukaryota; kingdom Metazoa; phylum Chordata; class Amphibia; order Anura; family Ranidae; genus Lithobates; species Lithobates sylvaticus. The sequence continues at coordinate 179,010,642 of CM053027.1, read as the reverse complement.
TATTTATAAAAATGTTTGCAATTTCTGGGTAAGCTGTAATACCTGCTTAAGCACGTACATGGAAGGCAGGTATTTCAGCCTACACCTTAACGGATCTTCAGATTTGCATGTTTTGCTCAAAATCCAGTAAAAGCTTATTTGTTTCAAAACCAGTTTTACCGTGAAATCTTTCTTGGAAATCTTTGGTTTATCCGACAATTTCTTTGTTTTCATTAGAAGAATGTAAAACTTGTGAATAACTGGAGGTCAAAATATACCCTGAGATTCTAGCTAAATACTTGATGTGTGATAATGAACAAAGCTATGATCACATTGATACTGCAAAAATGTGTATCTAGGTGAATACTGATGTATGATACACTTCAGATGCCCATCTTTTAAAGAAGACTTAGCATCAGGTATACACTCTATTGTCAAAAGTATTGGTACACCTGCCTGTACACGCACATAAACGTTAATGGCATCCCAGTCTTAGTCCGTAGGGTTCAATATTGCGTTGGCCCACCCTTTGCAGCTATAACAGCTTCAGCTCTTCTGGGAAGGCTGTCCACAAGGTTTAGGAGTGTGTCTATGGGAATGTTTGACCATTCTTCCAGAAGCACATTTGTGAGGTCAGGCACTGGACGAGAAGGCCTGGCTCGCAGTCTCCACTCTAATTCATACCAAAGGTGTTTTATTGGGTTGAGGTCAGGACTCTGTGCAGGCCAGTCAAGTTCCTCCATCCCAAACCCACTTATCCATGTCTTTATGGACCTTGCTACTCTAATCAGCCATACCTTTATGACCACTCACCCAATACTGAGTAAGTGCCCCTCTTGCCGCTGAGACAGTCATTTGTGCTTTCAAAACAGCCCTGATTTGACACAGCATGGACACCACTAGACCTCTGAAGGTATGTTGTGGTATCTGCCACCAAGCTGTCAGAAGCGGGTCCTTTAAGACCAGTAAGTTGGGAGGTGGGACCTCCATGGATTGGACTTTTTTCTAGCATATCCAACAGATGATCGATAGATTGAGATCTGGAATTTGGAGGCCAAGTCAACACCTCAAACTTGTTTTATTCCTCAAACCATTCTTGAACCATTTTTGCAGTGTGGCAGGGTACTTTATCCTGCTGAAAAAGGGTCACTGCCATCAGCGGAATACCGTTTCCATAAAAGGATGTATCTGGGTACCAACAATGTTTCGGTAGGTGAAATGTGTCAAAGTAACCGTCACATAAATGTCAGGACCAAAGGTTTCCCAGCAAAACATCACACTGCCTTTGCCAACTTGGCCTCTTCACATACTGCATCCTGGTGCCATCTCTTCCCTAGGTAAGTGGCACACATGCACCTGGCCACCCACATGATGCAAAAGAAAGTGTTTTTATTCAGACCACCTTCTTCACCTGGTCCGTGGTCCAGTTCTGATGCTTACATGCCCATTGTAGGCACTTTTACCTGTGGACACGGGTCACCATGGGCACCCTGACCAGTCTGTGGCTATGCTGCTCCATACACAATCCCCAGTGCTCTGCCGGCCATTTAAACTCAGCTGTTACACTGAAGCTTTGTTGTCTGATCTACAGCGTTCCCTGTGAGTTACTTGCTTATCTGATCTGTTCCTGCGATTACCCTGCTTGCCCTGTGACTACCTCTGCTATCCGCCTGCATCTGACCCCGGCCTGTCCACGAACTTGCACCTGCCTTATCCTCTGGTTCATCTGTGCCTGCCTGTTACCGACTCGGCTTGTCCAGTGACTCTGCTCCTGTCTCCTGCATCTGTTCCAGTACTGTCTGTCTGTGTATGACCCGGCCTGCCTGACCTTCCTGTGTTCTAGTCCCTGGAACCTCATCGCTGTATCCTATGTGTGGCTTCCTGACACGAGCCTGTTCCAGTCTTCAGCCAAATCTGCTGTCTCCAGTCTGCTGACTCCCAGCCACAGCATCATCCGGAAACTCCAGACCTACTTCCCAGCTGTTGATCCTGCCAGGCACTCGTGCTACCCTGTATTCCCGCTCCTTCTGTTTACTCTATCAGGGGCGTAGAAAGTCAGGGGCGTAAGAGAGGCCTTCCTCTGCATATCGGGTTCATCTACTAGGTACGTGACAGCTGGTTAGAGTTGATGGGCCAACATGAAGCCAAATACAGCACAATCTTAGAAGAAAACCTGCAAAAGACATGAGACTGGGGCAGAGGTTCACCTTCCAGCAGGACAACAACCCTAAACATACAGCCAGAGCTACAATGGAATAGTTTAGATCAAAGCATATTCATTTGTTAGAGTGGCCCAGCCAAAGTCCAGACCTAAATCCAATAGAAAATCTGTAGCAATACTTGATAATTGTTGTTCAGTCTCCATCCAATCTGACAGAGCTTGAGCTATTTTGCATAGAAGAATGGGCAAAAATGTCACCCTCTAGACATGCAAAGCTTGTAGAGACATCCCCAAAAAGACTGGCAGCTGTAATTGCAGAGAAAGATGGTTCTATAAAGTATTGATTCAGGGAGGCTGAATACAAATGCACGCCACACTTTTCAAATATTTATTTTTAAAGAAATTTGAAAACCATTTATCATTTTCCTTCCACTTTACAATTATGTGCCACTTTGTGTTGGTCTATCACATAAAATCCCAATAAAATACATTTATGTTTTTGGTTGTAACATGACAAAATATGGAAAATTTCAAGGGGTATGAATACTTTTTCAAGGCACTGTATTTTAAAATATAAATATGAACTACCCATGTAGAAAATGTACTGTGAGCCTGGGTTCACACATGTGCGGTGCAAATTGAAGCTCAGGTTTCCCTGCGAAGAGAAAACTCAGTTGTTCAGCGTTTCATGTCAGTTTTTGCTCAGTATCAGCTCAGGATTGCCACAGTATTTTATCCTGTTCACACATCTGCGAATCAGATGCGTGCCCATTGAAGATAATGGGCCTGAATTGGCACCTGAGCCGGACCGCAATTGCCTAGAAAACGCACACGTTTTTTGTGCAATGCGGAGTGCCAATGCACCGCAGATATGTGAACCAGCCTCATTAATATTAATGTATTTTGAAATGTCATGCGAATTGGATGCGTTGTAAGCCGCATCTAATTCGCATAGGTGTGAACGGGGGCTAACTCTGTAACCTGCTCTAGTGTATTGATATCAGTATTCCCAATATTTCACAAGCACCGATTATGCTTTCTAATAACCTTCTTAAAATTATTTCCCAATACAGGTTGACAAAAACTAAGTGCAGACTCTCCAGTATGACCCACTCCAGTATATACAAAATGATAAACTCTGAGCATGTAAAGGTTAACTGTGCCATTCAACTCTATGGTCATAGAGTAATTGTGTACTACAGCAAGGGAAGAAAATGGCATTATGTACAATGCTGTGAAAAATTATTTGCCCCCTTTCATATTTCTTTTTTTTTTTGCATATTTGTCACACTTAAATGACTCAGATCATCAAACAAATTTTATTATTACACAAAGATAACCCGAGTAAATACAAAATGCAGTTTTAAAATGATCGTTTCATTTATTAGGCAAAAAAGATGTCCAAACCTGCCTGACTTTATGTGAAAAAGTAATTGTCTCCTAAACCTAATAACTGGTTGTGCCACCCTTGGCGGCAACAACTGCAATCAAGTGTTTGTGATAACTGGCAATGAGTCTTTCACATTGCTGTGGAGCCATTTTGGCCCACTCTTCTTTGCATAATTGTTTTAATTCAGCCACATTGGAGGGTTTTCCAGCATGAACGGCCTGCGTAAGGTCATGATACAGCATCTCAATTGGATTTAAGTCTGGGCTTTGACTAGGCCACTCCAAAACTTAAATTTTGCTTTGTGCATAAATGACAGAGAGGATCCACAACGTAATACAGCACCTCATCCCTTTTGGTAAGTAGGTGTTTAAGGGGAATAGGATATAGGGATTATACCGGTGCAAAATTGCAATGTAAATAAGGGTTGCTGACAATTCAATGCTTTTTTTTAAAAATCGCATAGAGTTTTATTTAGAATATATAAAGCACAATTAAACACAAATACATAATATTTCTAGAAGCCTAACAATAATGTTAGTACAAAAACTTAGGAGTCCCCATTTTCAACAGATCAGTGCATATATACGGAGGAAAGATTTTTTCTTCTTTCAAGTTTCAGATTAACCGCTTCAATACAGGGCTTTTAAACACCCTTCCTTACCAGAGCACTTTTTGCAATTCGGCACTGCGTCGCTTTAACTAACAATTGCGCGGTCGTGCGACGTTACACCCAAACAAAATTGACGTCCTTTTTTTCCCACAAATAGAGCTTTCTTTTGGTGGTATTTGATCACCTCTGCGGTTTTTATTTTTGCGCTATAAACAAAAGAAGAGCGACAATTTTGATATTATATGCTATTATAAATATCCCATTTTTTTTAAAAAAAACTATTTTTTTCCTCAGTTTAGGCCGATACGTATTCTTCTACATATTTTTGGTAAAAAAAATCGCAATAGGCGTATATTGATCGGTTTGCGCAAAAGTTATAGCGTCTACAAAATAGGGGATAGATTTATTGAATTTTTTTACTAGTAATGGCGGCGATCTGCGATTTTTTTTTCGTGACTGCGACATTGCGGCGGACACTTCGGACACTTTTGACACATTTTTGGAACCATTCACATTTACACAGCGATCGTTGCTATAAAATTGCAATGATTACTGTGTAAATGTGACTGGCAGGGAAGGGGTTAACTCTAGGGGGCGCTGGAGGGGTTAATATGTTCCCTAATAGAAGTGATTCTAACTGTGGGGGGAGGGGACTGAAGGGGAGGAGACCGATCATGTGTTCCTCCGTACTGGGATCACATGATCGGTCTCCTCTGCACTGACAGGACGTGGAGCTGTGTGTTTACACACACAGCTCCACGGTCCCGCACGGTCCCGTTGTTTTAACGGCAATCGCGGGTGCCCGGCGGACATCGCGGCCTCCGGGCACTCGCACCGTGTCCCGAGCGATGCCGCGGGCGCGCCCCCAAGGCGGCCGGGAATGCGAGGACGTCATATGACGCCCACCCAGGATGGTAGATCCACCTTGTGGGCGTCATATGACTATAGCGCGGTAATGAAGTGGTTAATATCTGGTTAGAGAGAGTCTCTTAATAACAATGGATAAGATAACCTGACGTAGACAATGCAGGCCTTGTTAATGTTTTCCGACATGTTTCGCCATATCAATGGCTTCCTCAGGGTTGGCCTGCTGTGCAGTATTATTGTATCTATATAGAGAGAGTAATAATCATTAACAGTTCATGGAATCAGGTACTTATCCTCCAGGATTGGGAAAGGAGGGGGAGGTGGTGTAAGAGAAATTAGCGGCTCATCTGAACACTCGCTCACTCTGTCCCAGTTAGATGGTGCAAGTCAACCAATAGACCCAGTTCCCAACTTACCCAAAAACAGTATAGGATGGTAATAAGGAGACAATCAACAATCAACCCCATTTTTCGGTTGATTGTCTCCTTATTGCCATCCTATACTGTTTTTGGGTAAGTTGGGAACTGGGTCTATTGGTTGACTTGCACCATCTAACTGGGACAGAGTGAGCGAGTGTTCAGATGAGCCGCTAATTTCTCTTTCACCCCCTCCCCCTTACACCTCCCCCTCCTTTCCCCATCCTGGAGGCTAAGTACCTGATTCCATGAACTGTTAATGATTATTACTCTCTCTATATAGATACAATAATACTGCACAGCAAGCCAACCCTGAGGAAGCCATTGATATGGCGAAACATGTCGGAAAACATTAACAAGGCCTGCATTGTCTACGTCAGGTTATCTTATCCATTGTTATTAAGAGACTCTCTCTAACCAGATATTAATCTGAAACTTGAAAGAAGAAAAAATCTTTCCTCCGTATATATGCACTGATCTGTTGAAAATGGGGACTCCTAAGTTTTTGTACTAACATTATTGTTAGGCTTCTAGAAATATTATGTATTTGTGTTTAATTGTGCTTTATATATTCTAAATAAAACTCTATGCGATTTTAAAAAAAAAGCATTGAATTGTCAGCAACCCTTATTTACATTGCAATTTTGCACCGGTATAATCCCTATATCCTATTCCCCTTAAACACTTAAATTTAGCTTTGTTTGAACCATTTGGAGGTGGACTTGCTGTTGTGTTTTGAATCATTGTCCTGCTGCATAACCCAAGTGCACTTGAGCTTGAGGTCACGATCTGATGGTCGGAAATTGTCCTTTTGGATTTTCTGGTAGAGCTCAGAATTCATGGTTCCATCAATTATGGTAAGTCGTCCAGGTCCTGAAGCTGCAAAGCAGCCCCAGACCTCAGGCTACCACCATCATGTCTGACTGTTGGTATGATGTTCTTGTTATGAAAAGTTGTGTTAGTTTTATGCCCGATGTAACAGGGCACACACCTTCCAAAAAGTAAATTTTTGGAAGTCTCATTAGTCCACAGAATATTTGCCTAAAAGTTTTGTGGATAATCAAGATGTTATTTGGTAAATGTGAGATGGGCCTTTGTGTTATTTTTGGTCAGCAGTGGCTTTGGCCTTGGAACTCTCCCATGGATGCCATTTTTGCCCAGTGTCTTTCTTATGGTTGAATTAATGAACACTGATCTTATCTGAGGTAAGTGAGGCCTGCAGTTCTTTAGATGTTGTTCTGTTTCAAATCTTACTTTATTTCCATTTTCACATCTTAACAAACATAAAACTTTGCAGTTACATGTATTATACAGGCATTTACAGTTGTGTCTGTTTATAACCCCATAGTTTCTTATTCCTGTACTTTTGCGTGTTAGTTATATATCGTTGTTATTACTTTCATTCTTTCTCCCCAACATATGTCATTAAAACTTATCAAACAATCTATCATACTCTCTTCATTCATATTAGTGTCCAGTAGAGAAAAAAAAATAAAAAAGTAGAGAAAAAAAGATAAAAAAAAAAAAAAAAAAAAAAACAAAGGATTTTGACAAGGTCTCTCCCATCCTCCCTCCTCCCCTCCCCCTCTCATATCGTCCGCAGCAATAAGGACGACATCCTATAGTCTTTCCATTTTTGCCAAGTTTCGTTTATGTGATCTTTGGGATCCTCCTCCTTTATAATCCTCTCTTCCAGTGAACGCATATCATCCATTTCTATGATCCATTCCTCAATTGAGGGTGCTATATTGTTTTTCCACTTCCTTGCTATTACTGTTCTAGCTGCGGTTAAACAGTGTTTTAGTATCCCTTTTCTTATCTTTTTGATCGTACCTGGTATCATTGATAAAATAGCGATCTTTATTTCTGGTTGTATGTTTATATCTGTCATCTCGCTATATATCTTAAATATTTTTTCCCAGAATATGTACACCTTTGGGCATAAAAACCAGATATGTGACATAGTCCCGGCTGCTTTTTGACATCTCCAACAGGTGCTATCATTTTCTACATTAATTTTATACAGGTCAATTGGGCATTTATACCATCTCACTAGTAATTTGTAGTTTCTTTCCTGATGCCTATTGGATAGAGACATTTTGTGTGTTAGTAAAATTGCTTTGTCCCATTTCTCTCTGGGTATGGCCTCTTCCATCTCCTGTTCCCATTTTCTTACATACTTTAACTCTTGTGTGTTACTGTTTGAAATTAAATATTTATATATATTGGAGAGATTATGTATGGGTCTTTGTTCTTGTAATAATAATGTTTCCAATGTTGTGGGTGTTCTGTCCAGTATTCCTGTTTTCTCAAGAGTATTTATATATTCCTGAAGCTGTCTGTGTTGTATCCATTTGTGTGCATGTTCTCTACCCATGTCTTCTAGTCGAATAAGTTTTTTGTTCTCCATTGTTTGTACTATTCTGATGTTGTCTTTTTTCTCCCATTTTAAAAAGGTTCTGGATTCATTTGCTGGGGGGAAATCGGGATTGCCGAAGAGGGGTGTCATTGGGCCTATATATGATGACCCTATTCCCCTTTTCATCAGTCCGTCCCATGTTTTCAGTGTTGCTTCAATCAAAAATGGCATTTCTTGTCTTAATGGTCTATTCTCTTTTTTTATCCATGGTAGTATTTTTAAATTTATATTCATAATTTCTTCCTCTAGTTCCACCCATTGTTTAGTTCCTTTATTATGAAACCAATCCAGAATCCTAGTGATCAGGGATGCCTTTAGGTATGTGGATAAATCCGGAAGAGCCAAACCCCCGTCTTTTTTAGATCTTATAAGTGTTTCCCTGCTGACTCTTGCTGGTTTACCCGCCCAGATGAAGCTGCCTATCAGTTTTCGTAGAGTATTCAATATGTTTTTGAGGGGAAATATTGGAACTGTTTGGAATATATATAGTATTTTGGGAAGTATGTCCATTTTTATAATATTTATACGCCCTGTCCAAGAGAAAATCCCTTTGTTGTAGTTTTGAAGTAGTTTCGTTATTTTTTGTATTAGTGGGACATAGTTGTTTTCTTGGAGTTTTCTGATGTCATTGGGGATAAATATTCCTAGGTATTTAATAGTACTATTTTGCCATTTAAAAGAGAAATTCCTTTTAAGAGTATCCACAGTGTTTGTAGTAAGTGAAATGTTTAAGGCTTCCGTTTTATTATAATTAACTTTGAAGTTACTAACTTCAGCAAAGCGTTTGAATTCTTTTATTAGATTGGGTAGCGTCACTATGGGGTTTGTAATATATAATAATAGATCATCTGCGTATCCTGAAAGTTTATATTCCTGATCTTTTATTCTAATTCCTTGTATATCCTTATTTATCCGGATTGCTGTCATCAGATGTTCCATAGTTAAAACATATATCAGTGGGGATAAGGGACATCCCTGTCTGGTTCCGTTTCGTATTGTTATCGTGTCTGATAATTCCCCATTTGCTCGAATTTTGGCCGTTGGATTCTGATATAGAACCAGAATCTTTTCTAATAATCTAGGGCCCAGTCCCCATTGTTTCAATGTCTCTTCAAAGAATCGCCATCCCACCCTGTCGAACGCTTTTTCAGCGTCTACTGCCAATAGACAGGATGGGATGGCGTGTCTTTTCGCATATTCGACTAATGTCAAAGTTTTAAGGGTGTTATCTCTCGCTTCTCTTCCCTCCACGAATCCTACTTGGTCTAAATGTATCGTTGTTGGTAGTTTAGGGGTAAGCCTATTGGCTATAACTTTAGAGTAGATTCGGAGATCTATATTCGTCAGGGAGATCGGTCTATAGTTTCCACATAGTGTATGGTCTTTATCGGGTTTGGGTATGAGAGATATATATGCCTGCATACTTTGTGATACAAATGGCTGAGCTATAGATACAGAGTTAAATGTGCGTTTTAAAACTGGGATAAGCAGGTCTTTGTATAATTTATAAAAGCGTGGGGTAAATCCGTCAGGCCCTGGGCTTTTACCTATTGTCAGTGAGTCTATTACTATTTGTATTTCCGTTTCTGAGAATTCATTCTCAAGTTGTTCTATATCGCTATCAGGTAGTGGTGGTATCGGGGTTTCTGTTATGTATTGTTTTACCTTTTGGTCAAGGTCTTCTAGGTTTTGTTTTGTTAGTCGGTTAGGTAGGTTATATAACCCAGAGTAAAATGTATGGAAAGTTTCCATAATCTTTTTGGGATCATACGTCAGTTCTCCTGAGTCTGTTTTAATTTTGGGAATTGATGTAGTTCTTGTTTGTTGTTTTAAAGCTCCAGCTAATATTTTACCTGGTTTATTCTCTTGATGGTAATATAGGGCGCGATTTTTGTCTCTAATTCGAAGTGATTGTTCATTCAATATCGTTCTCAACTCTACTCTTTTATCCGAGAGGATCATTAATGTTTCTCGTGTTGTATTCTGTTTATGGTGTTTCTCTAATGCCGAAATTTCTTGTATCAATTCTTTTAACCTATTGTTTTTCATTTTTTTTAATCTAGACCCATGTTTAATAAAGAGGCCCCTTATTATACATTTAAGGGCTTCCCATTGATTTGGGAGTGATGTATTGTCTTCTATGTGGTCTGATGTAAAGTTCAATATCGCGGAAGCAATTTCAGTTCTACAGGATTCATCAAATAGTAAATTATCATTTAATTTCCATGTACCTCTAGGCATACTTTTATTTATTGTATCTATAGTTAGGTAGATGGGTGCATGGTCTGACCATATGAAATTCCCTATCTCGGGGGTAGAGGTTGTTGCAATCGCCGAGGAGTTTATCAAAAAGTAGTCCAGTCTATGGTATGTATCGTGTACCTGGGAGTAATATGTATAGTCTTTTATACTTGGATTTGTTATTCTCCATATATCTATTAGTTGGTATTGTTCTAGTAGTTTTTTAAATGCTCTTTTCTCACTTTTCTTTTGAGGTCCTGTCTTTGATGTGGTATCCATATTTCGATCTAGAACAAAATTGAAGTCTCCTCCAATTATGATTGTCCCTTCTGCTTTAATCATCATCTTTGTTAGTAGTTGAATGCCTGTTTTTATTTGATCTATATTTGGTAGATAGATATTAATAAAAGTGTATATCTGTCCGTATATATTCAGCTTTAGCAATAGTGCTCTGCCCTCTCGACTTGTCCATTTTTCTAAAACCTGATGAGGTATTGAGTTATGAATTACTATTGAGACCCCTCTGGATTTTGAATATGGGTATGTATCGTGATACCAGTTGGGATATTGTCTATTCTGTATGTTTGGTAGTTGATTTGTACGGAAGTGCGTTTCCTGGAAGAGAATAATTCCTACATTTTGTTTCTGGAGAGAATATAAGATTTGTGATCTCTTAGATGCTACATTTAGTCCCCTTGTATTGAAAGAACAAACTTTAATAGCTGTCATATTTCGACAATAGGGGGTCTAGAGGAGGGAAGAGGGAGAGAGCAAAAGGGGGGGGGGGGGGGGGAGAGGGGAAGAGGGAGAAGGAAGAGAGAGAGAAAAGAAAAAGAAGAAAGAAGGAAGGAGAGAAAAAAAAAAAAAAAAAAAAAAAAAAAAAATTAATATTTTTTATTCTTTTAAAAAAAGCTTCTCTTCTGTAGTTCACATTCACTCGTACTAAGAGTCAAGTGCTCTTTGGTGTTCTACTCACTTATAATTTAAACTTTCATACTTTATCATTCTCTAAATGACTCGTTGAGTCTACCCTTACAATGTAAGTTCCCTATTTGGGGGTATATAGGGATTTCCTTAGGGTTAGGACGTGTCCCTGGTCTGGGAATAGTTTAGTTTAAATAATGTAGGATTTTAATGGGTATTTTAATCCTACATCTTATTTATCACCTTCATGAGCTATTATTATTGTGTTACTTATGTTTGTTCTCCTATCCTCTTCCCCTCCCCCTCCCCCCCTCACCTTTGAAGTTATATTTGAAAGCCGACAGTTTATGTGGTATATATACGTCTTTTCCATTCTGTTATTCCATTATTACAGATTGGTATTTGGGTTGTTTCCCATGGATACAATGTGGTTTATTGGTGCTTAATCTATACAGTTTATTTCCTCTGCTCTTCGTTGTGGGGATAGAGTGGGCAGAGAGAGAAGGAGAGAGAGAAGGGAGGAAAAGGAGAGGGAAAGAAAAAAGGAAAAAAAAAAAAAAAAAAAAAAAAAAAAAAAAAAAACCTAGAGGAAAAAAAGGGGAGGAAATTTTCTCTCTCTCCTCCACCCCACCCACTCCCTCCCCTCCGCAGAGGGTCGTTTTTTTTGGAGGGCAGAGGAAGATTGAATCAATTGTATCCAATGGGGGCAAACCAATTTCCCAAAAGCCCACAGCTCATAAGTGTCCATTTTTCAGGTACATTACAATTTATACATTTTTATCATATTTTCATTATATTCTGACATATTATATTTATAACTCTATGCATTTTAAAAAAAAAAAAAAAAAAAAAAAAAAAAAAAAAAAAAATTTTTTTTTAATAAAAAAAAAAAAAAAAAAAAAAAAATTTTTTTTAAAAATTTAAAAAATAAAAATTAAAGGGGGGGGGGGGGAGCACATAGGGGGGGAGGGGAGGCCAATTCTTTTGGACTCTCCCCAATCCCCCTTGTTCTCCTCCCTCGTTCCATTTCCCCCTCTTCTAGAGATGTGTGTGTAAGTAATAGATTATAAATTGTGTCTGGTGTGTCCGTGTCGTGTGTATATAATATTAGTGTACAGGCATGTGATCGGTGTATCCCTTTCCCTTCTACCCTTCCCTCCCCGGTCCTATGTCCGCCCCCAAAAATGTGAGTCCTTGTGTAGATATGGTAAAGTTTTGTGATGTGTTTCAAAAAAAAAAAAAAAAAAAAAAAAAAAAAATTTTCTTTTTTTTTTTTTTTTTTCTTTCCCCCTTTCCTTCTGTGCCCCTATTCATACTCAAATGATTCTGGTCTTTCCCTGATCACTTCTAATATTAACATTGTTTCCTCTTTATCTATTACATATCCGCAGTGTATATTGTGATGGTTACTGTTTGTACCCTATTCCTAAACCTCCCTCTTTTCTCCCTCCCCTCACCCTCCCATCTCCCCCTTCTCGGAAAAAGAAGGAGAGGGGAAAAAAAAAAAAAAAAAAAAAAAAAAAAAAGGGGGAGAAGGGGGGAAATTATGTATCTCTTTCCCTTCTCTTTCCCCCTCATTTCATTCTGAAGAGATTTAATATATCTGGGCCCACAAGGGCAGTTCTATCAGAGGGAGTCCCAAATGGTTGAGGAATTCTTGTAGATCTTCAATACTCCGAAACACCGTCTTCTGGCCTTCTTGGTACACTATTACTTGAAAGGGGGATCCCCATTTATAAAGGAATCCCTTCTCTCTCAATAGTTCCAGTAGTGGTTTCACCGCTCTTCTCTTATTTAATGTATGTTTAGATAGATCTTGTAAGAATATAAGTTGAGCTCCCTCATACTTGAATTCCCTTTGTGTTCTTGCTGCTATCATTATATTTTCTTTGGTTTGAAAAAAATGTATTCTACATATTATGTCTCTAGGTCTCGTTTGATTGGGATCTCTGGGTCCTTGAATTCTGTGTGCTCGATCGATCTCTATTGCTGTTGTCTCAGGTTGTTGTAATAAAATATTAAATATATGTTGTAATATTTGTTTCAGATTCTCGGTGTCTACTGATTCTGGAAGTCCTCTTATTTTTATATTATTACGTCTATTCTTATTCTCGAGTTCATCTGTTGAATCTCTTATTTGTTTTATTAGTCGATCGTGTTCTATTATTTTTTCTTCCAGGGTAAGTGTTTTCTGGTCGATCGTCAGGATTTTGGCATCTATGATATTCATATGCTCTTGGGTGTCTATTAAGGATACCTTCAATGAATTTATTTGCTCTTTATATGTAGTCTCTAATCTATAGACATAATTATCCATATCCTCTTTAGTTGGTAGTGATTTTAAGTGTGTCTGTATGTCCCAGTTGGGATTGTTTGTTGATCTCATTGTGTCCATTATGGGATATTGTGTACTCCCTGTGGGGCTATTGTTGAGTGGGAGCTCTGGGCTCATACTGGGTGAAGCAAAATGCAATTCAGTGGAAGTCTCTGCGTCTTGTTGTGGCGATATTAATGGCTGTTTGAAAAACCCCTTTATATCTGAGTTCTGTGCAGATTGTGGCTTAATCTGATTTTTTGTTGTTCCACCTGTGGATCCTCTCTTTGTTTTCTGAGTGTGTGTACTTTTTGGTGGCATCCTTATAGAGTTTTTATCTGTTTCAAAGTAGTAGATGGAAAGCAAACAAAAAAAAAAAAAAAAAAAAAAAAAAAAACCCTTTCCTCTCAAGAGAAGTGTATATTCCACTGATCATATATTCTATATATATATGGAATGTTGTTCTCTTGGGTAGTTGTAGGGGTCTTTCTTATAACTTTTTTAATCTGTCTAGTGGGGAGGTATCTCCCGGGTTGCACTATCTTCACCCCCAATTTAAATCCTTTTTTTAGCCGTCCATTTTTCATTAGGTTAAACTTCCCCTTTTTTTTTTTTTTTTTTCCTTTCTTTTCAAAACTCTTTATTGTACTCTGTATTCTTTGTTAACTGTCAGCAAGGTTTATCAGATATACCAGGAATATCTTTAATGGGTATTCTGTACAGTTATGTAATTAATTATTTAACCCTTTTACGGTGAGGTCTTTCTCTCTACAGGAGGGTTATATTTGGGTGTTTTTCTGCTGGTTTCTGTAGGTCCCACTACAGTGTAGGTCCCACTAGAGGGACGTGACGTTTATGCCCTTAATACCCTTTATTATACAGTTATTCCTTTTCAGTTTTTATGCCATAGCACATATCCAAAGGGAAAAAGAAAAAGGAAAAAAACGGGGTTTTTTTGTCGGTCCCCTCCGCTTTACCTTTAGTCTGTAGGGTATATGAGATGGGGTACTTATCTGCTGGTTCCGTTAGTCCTGCACAGTCACTCTAGGGATTCCCTGTGGAGACCTCCGCTTCATGTAGTCTTCACAGCGGTGGTTGCTGCAACATTGGTCTGTTGTGTTACCTTCCCAGGCAGTTTGGTATCTCCGCGTGCGACGGGCCGTCGAATCCACACGGTTTGTATGGCGTATATCCCGTTCGGTATATCCCGGCTTCGGCCGAAGGGGGGTCTTTAGTCAGCACTCTGGGGACGCCTCGTTCCCATCACTGCAGGTAAGAGATCGCTGGGAACTTTTTCTGTCTCTCTTGGGATTATATCCCAGCGCTTTTCTTGGAGCCTTTTCACCGCTATTTGCGCTTACCGCCAGCCAGCAAGCTAAGCTGCAGAGAGGTTGAAAAGATGTGTCCTTCAGCTGTGGTCAGAGCAGCATATCGTCGGCTTAGGGAGGGTAGGTGGGGATCATCTGTAGCTCATTGTGGTCAGCTGCAGGTCGTTTCCCAGACCTAGGAGGAGCTCCTTTGCTACACGTCCATCCTGTTCAATCCCCTTCCCCCAACTCCCCCTCGGGTTATTTTTGAGTAATATTAAAATTAGTTTGAATAATTTTAAGATTTAAGAAATCATTTAAGAGAAATATGCAAAAAAAATAAAAAATCAGGAAGGGGGCAAATACTTTTTCACAGCAATGTACATTCAGCCTAAGGCAGTGCAAAGTGGGTCCAGTCTGTAACTGAGGTCTGTGGAGTTAATTCACTAATGCCGCGTACACACAAACGGAATTCTCGTCGGAAAAGCCTTGGATGGTTTTTCCGACGGAATTCCGCTCAAGCTTGTGTTGCCTACACACGGTCACACCGAATTCTGAACGTCAAGAACGCGGTGACGTACAACACTAATTTGAGCCGCGAAAATGAAGTTCAATGCTTCCGAGCATTCATCAAATTGCTACAGACGATCGGAATTTTTGTCGGAAAAATTGAGAACATGCGCTCAAACTTATGCTGGAGGAAATTCAGTTAGCAAAATTCCGATGGTGCATACACACGGTCACATTTTCCAACGAAAAGCTCTCATAGGTCTTTTGCTGGCCGAATTTCCGATCATGTGTACGCGGCATAAGAGATAAAAACCACAATACTCATCTAGGGTGCTTTCATTAATAAAATGGTCTCCCTCTGATGAAATGTTACAATTTATTTGCATTCCTGAGCGCAGTGGAGAACATTTTCACACTGATACATTGTATACTTTTCACCTCGTCAGTGCAGAGTTTTTCTAATTGTTGTTTTGCATTTTTCTAAAATACCACCAGCAAACACCAGGTGATAAATAACAAATGTGTGTCTTTTATTGTGAATTGACTTTAATTATTTATCTCATTTCTTTTTTCTTTTTGCAGTATTTATCTCACATTTGATATTTTACATTGATGAATTGATTATTTTATTATCTCATGCGATATTTCCAAAACATGAGTCATGTGACCTTCATATCACACACAGTGACCTTTAGTGAACTGACCCATGTGTTACAATTTTATTTCATTTTTTTGGGTGTGGAGTACATCTGCACGATAAATCGTTAAAGAATCTAGATTGCAATTTTACCCCCTTGTGATCTTAACACAACACTTCCTCGATTCAGTGCAGAGAGTTCTCTGCTCAAGCCGACAGCTGTCACAAAAAAAAACAAAAGACAAGTAAAAAGGCGCACAGTCACAATACCTCGTTTATATGTATGAGGTTCCTAATAGTCCAGAGAAGGGGGGGGGGGAAAGGGGGGAAGGGGCTGGGTGTATATGTGTAATGATGTACACAATGGAGCATTAAAAGTTGTCAGGGCTGCCACCGAAGAGGCCTGAAGTCAGGTCCAATAGGAGCTAGAAGAGAAGCACAAGGAAAGGGGCGCCTCTGAATATGTATCAAATAAACATTTATTAAAAGAACAATATCCACTCACATGTAAAAATGCAGTGTAGCGTTTAGACGCAGCGCTATAGTTGTTGTGAATAACGGCGCTCCTTTCTCAAGCATGGGCTTGCTTGGAACCCACATTGTGCAAGAGTCCAGACACAACCTGATCTCTGTACTGATGTGACAATTCTTCTGGAGGACCGGAGAAAAATCCACTTGCTACATCCATCTGCCTACATCATCCCCCCAGGATTTGATAAGATGACAGCTTCTGTGTGAACCTTGCTGAGACTTGTAGTCCCGCCGGCCCTCCAATCCAGAGATGTGTCTAAACGCTACACTGCATTTTTACATGTGAGTGGATATTGTTCTTTTAATAAATGTTTATTTGATACATATTCAGAGGTGCCCCTTTCCTTGGGTTTTACAAAAAAAAACAGGCAGCCTGCCAAGTTCTAACACACCATCGCGAGATAAAGAGAAACATTGTAACGTTTCCTTCTTTTAGATCAGAGGAATGAACTTCTGTCTGTAGATGAGGGTAGTTTAACCACTTAAAGACTAAACCTTTTTCTGACACTTGTTGCTTACAAGTTAAAATCAGTATGTATATATATATATATATATATATATATATATATATTAGCAGAGGCCCTAGAGAATAAAATGGCGGTTGTTGCAATATTTTATGTCACACTGTATTTGCACAGCGGTCTTTCCAGCACAATCATTTTGGAAAAAAATACACTTTAATGAATTAAAAAAAAATGAAACAGTAAAGTTAGTCCAATTTTTTGTATAATGTCAAAGATGATGTTACACCACGAGATCTGTGAGAGAATAATGATCTTTATTCTAAGCCAAAAAAGTTGTGATCTTATTTTAGCCAGAATCATGCAGCTATAGTGTGGAGCTTTGGCATGTTTTTCTGTAAAACTTGTTAGTAATGTAAATCCTTCAACTAGTATTTTGTTCTTGCTAGAGTGGGTCATAGTAGAGGGTCTGTACTTTGTCAGCTGGTGCCCCAGTAAATCATGGCAACCATTTCCAAGTATGCTTACTGTCTTCAAAAGTGATCCACTTATGGCCTTGGTATATATATATATATTTTTTTTCTTCACAGATACCTGATGACTGACTACAGTGCACAGCCATAGTCAGGTGGCTATGAGCCAATTTTAACTGCCCCATTTCCTAACAAACCATCCTTCTAATACATGCCAATGAACAATGACAGTGCAATTAACATTAGGCTCCACACCTTATTTTTATGTTATTAAGCACACAGTTAATCCTAACAGACATATCTTTTCTGTGCTCCTACAATAGACTGGGTGGGGCTACCATGAGGTCCTATGGAGGTCACATTTTTGGTTTTTATACTTATGATATACATATGAGGACAGAGTTTTAAGAAATACATTCTTTATGCTGTGGATTAGGGATGGGCCCGGTGCTCGATGCGAACCCACGTTCGCATCGAGCACCGGGCGTTCGCTCGCTCGGCGAGCCCAGAACTATTTTGGCCGCTCGCATCACGTTCGTGTGATGCGAGCGGCCCCGCAATGCATTGCGGCCGGCGCGGCCGGCGCAGTGCATTGCTGGCTGATGATTGGCCAAGCATGCACTGTGACCCGCATGCTTGGCCAATCACAGCCCCGGAAACTCGAAGAGCCATAATTGGCTACAGGCAGGACGCCTGTAGCCAATTACAGCTCAGGGGCTGTAGTACACGCCCCCCCCCTATAAAAGGCCGCCACGCCGTCTGCGCCGGTCACATGCTGTTCCGGCGCAGATAGAGCAGGATAGATCTGTGACACTCTGCTGGATTTAGTTAGTTAGAGAGATTTACTTAGAGAGATCGAGTTAGATAGATTCATTCATTTAGATTGATTTAGAAAGAGGGGCTTGTAGTGTGCTCGTGGCAGGCAGGCAGAGCTCCTATATTTTGTTCCCAGAAGCACCTATAGGACTTGTAGTGTGTTCGTGGCAGGCAGGCAGAGCTCCTATATTTTGTTCCCAGAAGCACCTATAGGACTTGTAGTGTGTTCGTGGCAGGCAGGCAGAGCTCCTATATTTTGTTCCCAGAAGCACCTATAGGACTTGTAGTGTGTTCGTGGCAGGCAGGCAGAGCTCCTATATTTTGTTCCCAGAAGCACCTATAGGACTTGTAGTGTGTTCGTGGCAGGCAGGCAGAGCTCCTATATTTTGTTCCCAGAAGCACCTATAGGACTTGTAGTGTGTTCGTGGCAGGCAGGCAGAGCTCCTATATTTTGTTCCCAGAAGCACCTATAGGACTTGTAGTGTGTTCGTGGCAGGCAGGCAGAGCTCCTATTATTTGTTCCCAGAAGCACCTATAGGACTTGAAGTGTGTTAGTCCCATCACACAGACCTACATTTTCTTCCCAGAAGCACCTATAGGACTTGAAGTGTGTTAGTCCCATCACACAGAGATCATATATTTTGTTCCCAGAAGCACCTATAGGACTTGAAGTGTGTTAGTCCCATCACACAGACCTATATTTCCTTCCCAGAAGCACCTATAGGACTTGAAGTGTGTTAGTCCCATCACACAGAGATCATATATTTTGTTCCCAGAAGCACCTATAGGACTTGAAGTGTGTTAGTCCCATCACACAGACCTACATTTTCTTCCCAGAAGCACCTATAGGACTTGAAGTGTGTTAGTCCCATCACACAGAGATCATATATTTTGTTCCCAGAAGCACCTATAGGACTTGAAGTGTGTTAGTCCCATCACACAGAGATCATATATTTTGTTCCCAGAAGCACCTATAGGACTTGAAGTGTGTTAGTCCCATCACACAGACCTATATTTCCTTCCCAGAAGCACCTATAGGACTTGAAGTGTGTTAGTCCCATCACACAGAGATCATATATTTTGTTCCCAGAAGCACCTATAGGACTTGAAGTGTGTTAGTCCCATCACACAGACCTACATTTTCTTCCCAGAAGCACCTATAGGACTTGAAGTGTGTTAGTCCCATCACACAGAGATCATATATTTTCTTCCCAGAAGCACCTATAGGACTTGAAGTGTGTTAGTCCCATCACACAGACCTATATTTCCTTCCCAGAAGCACCTATAGGACTTGAAGTGTGTTAGTCCCATCACACAGAGATCATATATTTTGTTCCCAGAAGCACCTATAGGACTTGAAGTGTGTTAGTCCCATCACACAGACCTATATTTCCTTCCCAGAAGCACCTATAGGACTTGAAGTGTGTTAGTCCCATCACACAGAGATCATATATTTTGTTCCCAGAAGCACCTATAGGACTTGAAGTGTGTTAGTCCCATCACACAGACCTACATTTTCTTCCAGAAGCACCTATAGGACTTGAAGTGTTTTAGTCCCATCACACAGAGATCATATATTTTGTTCCCAGAAGCACCTATAGGACTTGAAGTGTGTTAGTCCCATCACACAGAGATCATATATTTTGTTCCCAGAAGCACCTATAGGACTTGAAGTGTGTTAGTCCCATCACACAGACCTACATTTTCTTCCCAGAAGCACCTATAGGACTTGAAGTGTGTTAGTCCCATCACACAGAGATCATATATTTTGTTCCCAGAAGCACCTATAGGACTTGAAGTGTGTTAGTCCCATCACACAGAGATCATATATTTTGTTCCCAGAAGCACCTATAGGACTTGAAGTGTGTTAGTCCCATCACACAGACCTACATTTTCTTCCCAGAAGCACCTATAGGACTTGAAGTGTGTTAGTCCCATCACACAGAGATCATATATTTTGTTCCCAGAAGCACCTATAGGACTTGAAGTGTGTTAGTCCCATCACACAGAGATCATATATTTTGTTCCCAGAAGCACCTATAGGACTTGAAGTGTGTTAGTCCCATCACACAGACCTATATTTCCTTCCCAGAAGCACCTATAGGACTTGAAGTGTGTTAGTCCCATCACACAGAGATCATATATTTTGTTCCCAGAAGCACCTATAGGACTTGAAGTGTGTTAGTCCCATCACACAGACCTACATTTTCTTCCCAGAAGCACCTATAGGACTTGAAGTGTGTTAGTCCCATCACACAGACCTACATTTTCTTCCCAGAAGCACCTATAGGACTTGAAGTGTGTTAGTCCCATCACACAGAGATCATATATTTTGTTCCCAGAAGCACCTATAGGACTTGAAGTGTGTTAGTCCCATCACACAGAGATCATATATTTTGTTCCCAGAAGCACCTATAGGACTTGAAGTGTGTTAGTCCCATCACACAGACCTATATTTCCTTCCCAGAAGCACCTATAGGACTTGAAGTGTGTTAGTCCCATCACACAGAGATCATATATTTTGTTCCCAGAAGCACCTATAGGACTTGAAGTGTGTTAGTCCCATCACACAGACCTACATTTTCTTCCCAGAAGCACCTATAGGACTTGAAGTGTGTTAGTCCCATCACACAGAGATCATATATTTTCTTCCCAGAAGCACCTATAGGACTTGAAGTGTGTTAGTCCCATCACACAGAGATCATATATTTTGTTCCCAGAAGCACCTATAGGACTTGAAGTGTGTTAGTCCCATCACACAGAGATCATATATTTTGTTCCCAGAAGCACCTATAGGACTTGAAGTGTGTTAGTCCCATCACACAGACCTATATTTCCTTCCCAGAAGCACCTATAGGACTTGAAGTGTGTTAGTCCCATCACACAGAGATCATATATATTTTGTTCCCAGAAGCACCTATAGGACTTGAAGTGTGTTAGTCCCATCACACAGACCTACATTTTCTTCCCAGAAGCACCTATAGGACTTGAAGTGTGTTAGTCCCATCACACAGAGATCATATATTTTCTTCCCAGAAGCACCTATAGGACTTGAAGTGTGTTAGTCCCATCACACAGACCTATATTTCCTTCCCAGAAGCACCTATAGGACTTGAAGTGTGTTAGTCCCATCACACAGAGATCATATATTTTGTTCCCAGAAGCACCTATAGGACTTGAAGTGTGTTAGTCCCATCACACAGACCTATATTTCCTTCCCAGAAGCACCTATAGGACTTGAAGTGTGTTAGTCCCATCACACAGAGATCATATATTTTGTTCCCAGAAGCACCTATAGGACTTGAAGTGTGTTAGTCCCATCACACAGACCTACATTTTCTTCCCAGAAGCACCTATAGGACTTGAAGTGTGTTAGTCCCATCACACAGAGATCATATATTTTGTTCCCAGAAGCACCTATAGGACTTGAAGTGTGTTAGTCCCATCACACAGACCTACATTTTCTTCCCAGAAGCACCTATAGGACTTGAAGTGTGTTAGTCCCATCACACAGAGATCATATATTTTGTTCCCAGAAGCACCTATAGGACTTGAAGTGTGTTAGTCCCATCACACAGACCTAAATTTTCTTCCAGAAGCACCTATAGGACTTGAAGTGTGTTAGTCCCATCACACAGAGATCATATATTTTCTTCCCAGAAGCACCTATAGGACTTGAAGTGTGTTAGTCCCATCACACAGAGATCATATATTTTGTTCCCAGAAGCACCTATAGGACTTGAAGTGTGTTAGTCCCATCACACAGACCTATATTTTCTTCCCAGAAGCACCTATAGGACTTGAAGTGTGTTAGTCCCATCACACAGAGATCATATATTTTGTTCCCAGAAGCACCTATAGGACTTGAAGTGTGTTAGTCCCATCACACAGACCTACATTTTCTTCCCAGAAGCACCCATAGGACTTGAAGTGTGTTAGTCCCATCACACAGAGATCCTATATTTTGTTCCCAGAAGCACCTACAGGACTTGAAGTGTGTTAGTCCCATCACACAGACCTATATTTTCTTCCCAGAAGCACCCATAGGACTTGAAGTGTGTTAGTCCCATCACACAAAGATCATATATTTTGTTCCCAGAGGCACCTATAGGACTTGAAGTGTGTTAGTCCCATCACACAGACCTACATTTTCTTCTCAGAAGCACCCATAGGACTTGAAGTGTGTTAGTCCCATCACACAGACCTATATTTTCTTCCCAGAAGCACCTATAGGACTTGAAGTGTGTTAGTCCCATCACACAGAGATCATATATTTTGTTCCCAGAAGCACCTATAGGACTTGAAGTGTGTTAGTAGTCCCATCACACAGACCTACATTTTCTTCCCAGAAGCACCTATAGGACTTGAAGTGTGTTAGTCCCATCACACAGACCTACATTTTCTTCCCAGAAGCACCCATAGGACTTGAAGTGTGTTAGTCCCATCACACAGAGCTCCCTATATTTTCTTCCCAGAAGCACCTATAGGACTTGAAGTGTGTTAGTCCCATCACACAGAGATCATATATTTTGTTCCCAGAGGCACCTATAGGACTTGAAGTGTGTTAGTCCCATCACACAGACCTATATTTTCTTCCCAGAAGCACCCATAGGACTTGAAGTGTGTTAGTCCCATCACACAGAGCTCCTCTATTTTCTTTGCAGAAGCACCCACAGGACTTCTAGTGTGTTAGTGGCATCACACAGAGCTCCTCTATTTTCTTTGCAGAAGCACCCACAGGACTTCTAGTGTGTTAGTGGCATCACACAGAGCTCCTCTATTTTCTTTGCAGAAGCACCCATAGGACTTCTAGTGTGTTAGTGGCATCACACAGAGCTCCTATATTTTCTTCTCAGCAGCACCCACAGGACTTCTAGTGTGTTAGTGGCATCACACAGAGCTCCTCTATTTTCTTTGCAGAAGCACCCATAGGACTTCTAGTGTGTTAGTGGCATCACACAGAGCTCCTATATTTTCTTCTCAGCAGCACCCACAGGACTTCTAGTGTGTTAGCGGCATCACACAGAGCTCCTCTATTTTCTTTGCAGAAGCACCCACAGGACTTCTAGTGTGTTAGTGGCATCACACAGAGCTCCTCTATTTTCTTTGCAGAAGCACCCATAGGACTTCTAGTGTGTTAGTGGCATCACGCAGAGCTCCTATATTTTCTTCTCACCAGCACCCACAGGACTTCTAGTGTGTTAGTGGCATCACACAGAGCTCCTCTATTTTCTTTGCAGAAGCACCCACAGGACTTCTAGTGTGTTAGTGGCATCACACAGAGCTCCTCTATTTTCTTTGCAGAAGCACCCATAGGACTTCTAGTGTGTTAGTGGCATCACACAGAGCTCCTATATTTTCTTCTCAGCAGCACCCACAGGACTTCTAGTGTGTTAGTGGCATCACACAGAGCTCCTCTATTTTCTTTGCAGAAGCACCCACAGGACTTCTAGTGTGTTAGTGGCATCACACAGAGCTCCTCTATTTTCTTTGCAGAAGCACCCATAGGACTTCTAGTGTGTTAGTGGCATCACACAGAGCTCCTATATTTTCTTCTCAGCAGCACCCACAGGACTTCTAGTGTGTTAGTGGCATCACACAGAGCTCCTCTATTTTCTTTGCAGAAGCACCCATAGGACTTCTAGTGTGTTAGTGGCATCACACAGAGCTCCTATATATTCTTCTCAGCAGCACCCACAGGACTACCGACTACAATGGCTGGAAGACCGCCAAGGGGAGGCAGAGCGTGCAGAGCCAAGAACACAGGGCAGGCAGACTCTGTTTCTAGTGGACGTGGCCGTGGACGTGGACGTGGTCGTGCATCGTCATCAGCACGTGGCCATGGGACACGCGCGTCTTTGTTTTCGGCAGCTGGACATGTGGAGCCGCATCATGCTGAAGGCTTGGTAGAATGGATGACCAAGCCCTCCTCATCCTCCTCATCCTCTCTCACCCAGGCTCAGGGTACTGACAGAGCATCATCAGCCACCCCTTCCCTAGACCCACCATGTCCTCCTGAGGAGTCCCCCGAACTCTTTGAGCACAGTGTTGGGTACATGCTCCAGGAGGATGCCCAACGATTCGAAGGCTCGGATGATGATACCCAGCTTGAGGAATCTGGCAGTACTGTTCCACCAGCTGCAGCTTACTGCCAGGTTTGCTCTAGTGGTGAAGAGGGAGGGGATGATGAGGTCACTGACTCCACGTGGGTGCCTGAAGGGAGAGAGGATGAGGAGGAGGACGAGGAGGAGGAGGATGCGGCGTCACATGTCCAACGAGGCAGGATGCCCCCTGGAGGCCAGGTAGAGGCCAGCACAGCAACTGTACAACACCGCAGAGCTCCGCCTGTGCAGGGCGCTGCCTCTGCACGTTATCAGAAAAGTTCTTTGGTGTGGGCCTTTTTTGAGACGAGTGCAGCAGATCGCACCACTGCTATTTGCAATATTTGTCTCAAGCGTATCTCGTGTGGCCAAAACATCAGCCGCTTGGGCACCACAAGCATGACCAGACATATGGCGACCTGCCATGCAGCTCGTTGGCAGGCACACATAAAAGACCCACACCAAAGAACTAAGCGGACCTCTCCTTGCTCCTCCTCAGCTGGGATCTCCATCCCCACTACACCTTCAGTCCTCTCTGAAAGCTGCTCTGAGAGGACTGAAGGTGTAGAATTAGGTGTGTCACAACCAAGTACTTGCAGTACACCGACGTCCGATTGCAGCAGGCAAATTTCCCTGCCCCAGCTGCTGGACCGTAGAAAGAAGTACACTCCCAGCCATCCACATGCCCAGCGGTTGAATGCTAGCCTGGCTAAATTGCTAGCACTTCAACTGCTGCCTTTTCAGTTGGTAGACTCGGCCCCCTTCCGTGAGTTTGTTCAATGTGCGGTTCCTCAGTGGCAGGTTCCCAAACGCCACTTTTTCTCACGGAAGGCGATTCCGTCTCTCTACCGGCATGTGGAGGGCAATGTCCATGCCTCGCTGGACAGGGCGGTCAGCGGTAAGGTGCATATTACCGCTGACTCATGGTCCAGCAGGCATGGACAGGGACGGTACCTTTCTTTCACGGCCCATTGGGTCACTCTATTGGCAGCTGGGAGGGATGCAGGACAAGGTGCAGTAGTGTTGGAGGTTGTTCCGCCACCACGCCTCCAAAACACTACTACTGCTACTGGTTGTGACACACCTCTCTCCTCCACCCCCTCCTCTTCTTCTTCCTCCAGTGCTCTGTCCTTGGAACCAGCGGTGCTCCGTAGGCGTACAAGGGGCTACGCAAGTACGCAGGCAAAAAGATGCCATGCCGTGCTTGCGCTGGTGTGTTTGGGGGACAGGAGCCACACTGGGCCAGAGGTTCTGGCAGCTCTGCAGGGGCAGGCCGAGAGGTGGTTGACGCCATGTCAGCTTAAGCCAGGAATGGTCGTTTCTGACAATGGCACCAACCTCCTCTCCGCCCTGCGACAGGGGCAGCTCACCCATGTGCCCTGCATGGCTCACGTCCTCAACCTGGTGGTGCAGCGGTTCTTGGGCAGGTTCCCAGGCTTACAGGATGTCCTGAGGCAGGCCAGGAAAGTCTGTGTGCATTTCCGCCGATCTTATAATGCCAGTGCTCGGCTGACTGAGCTGCAAAAGGAGCTGAACCTGCCCAAGAACCGCCTAATATGTGACATGCCCACCAGGTGGAACTCAACGTTGGCCATGCTGCAGCGACTGCACACGCAGCAGAGGGCAATCAATGAGTACCTTTGCGACTACGGCACCAGGACAGGGTCAGGGGAGCTTGGTTTTTTTTCCCCACGTCAGTGGAGCATGATCAGGGATGCATGCACTGTCCTCTCACCATTTGAGGAGGCCACGAGGATGGTGAGCAGTGACAGTGCATGCATCAGTGACACTGTCCCTCTTGTCCACCTGTTGGAGCATACGCTGCGTGGGATAATGGACAGGGCACTTGAGGCAGAACAGAGGCAGGAAGAGGAGGACTTCCTTGCCTCTCAAGGCCCCCTTTATCCGGACAGTGTTCCTTCTGTCCCACCCATCACACAGGAAGAGGATGATGAGGAGGAGGAGGAGGAGGATTGTGTGAGCATGGAGGTGGAGCCTGGCACTCAGCATCAGCAGCAACAGTCTTTTAGGGATGATGTACAGTCCCAACAAACCAGTGGACTTGTACGTGGCTGGGAGGAGGTGGCTGGCGATCATGTCATCCTCAGTGACCCAGAAGACTCCGGACCGAATGCCTCAGCTAACCTACGCTGCATGGCCTCCCTGATCCTGCAAAGCCTGCGGAAGGATCCTCGTGTTCTTCGGATCAAGGAGAGGGACCATTACTGGCTGGCCACTCTCCTTGATCCACGGTACAAGGGTAAGGTTGCGGACCTTATCTTGCCGTCGCAGAGGGAGCAGAGGATGAGACATCTCAGGGAGGCCTTGCAGAAAGGTCTGTGCAACGCGTTCCCAGAAACTGGGAGGCTACAAACTCCTGGTCCTGGGCGACGAGTTGCTGAGGCTTCGGTCAGTGGCAGAAGGAGCGGTGGGGAAGGTGGACGTCTGACCGATGCGTTCAGACAATTTTTTAGTCCGCAGCCCCAAGGTATGATCGGTTCCAGCAACCATCGCCAGCGTCTGATATACATGGTGCAGGAATACCTTGGGGCAAGGTCAGACTTGGACACCTTTCCCACCGAAAATCCTCTGGCTTACTGGGTCCTGAGGATGGATCACTGGCCAGAGCTTGCACAGTATGCAATTGAGCTACTGGCCTGTCCTGCCTCCAGCGTTCTTTCCGAACGCACATTCAGTGCTGCTGGAGGATTTGTGACTGATCATAGGGTGCGCCTGTCCACCGCCTCGGTTGATCGACTGACCTTCATCAAAATGAATCAGTCTTGGATCACCACCAGCTACCAGGCACCTGAGGCGGATATAACCGAATAATTTTTAATGTCACATCCCTTCAAGACTGCCTATGCTGATGCTGAGTGACTGTCCTCTTATGTTCACTGACTATCCTCTTCCTCCTCCTCAATGATCCATGCCACCACACCAGTGCCTAAGGCACAATTTTTCAGCCCCTGTTTAACAGGGGCGTGTACATACAATTTTTATAAAAAAAATGCTTCGCAACACGTGTGACTGCTGTGCTCCAAGTACAGTATCTGTGAGGGGTTGCAGTGTTGTGGCACCAGCACCAGTGCCTAAGGCACAATTTTTCAGCCCCTGTTTAACAGGGGCGGGTACTTACAATTTTTTAAAAAAATGTTTCGCAACACATGTGACTGCTGTGCTCCAAGTACAGTATCTGTGAGGGGTTGCAGTGTTGTGGCACCAGCACCAGTGCCTAAGGCACAATTTTTCAGCCCCTGTTTAACAGGGGCGTGTACTTACAATTTTTTAAAAAAATGCTTCGCAACACGTGTGACTGCTGTGCTCCAAGTACAGTATCTGTGAGGGCCGGGTTGCAGTGTTGTGGCACCAGCACCAGTGCCTAAGGCACAATTTTTCAGCCCCTGTTTAACAGGGGCGGGTACTTACAATTTTTAAAAAAAATGCTTCGCAACACGTGTGACTGCTGTGCTCCAAGTACAGTATCTGTGAGGGCCGGGTTGCAGTGTTGTGGCACCAGCACCAGTGCCTAAGGCACAATTTTTCAGCCCCTGTTTAACAGGGGCGTGTACTTACAATTTTTTAAAAAAATGCTTCGCAACACGTGTGACTGCTGTGCTCAGACTACAGTATCTGTGAGGGGTTGCAGTGTTGTGGCACCAGCACCAGTGCCTAAGGCACAATTTTTCAGCCCCTGTTTAACAGGGGCGGGTAATTACAAATCTTGATCTAATAGTTCACAGCAGGGCCCATTCCTGCGCCCACCAAGAGTAACTATGAGGGCCTGCAGTCTTGTGGCAACACCGTCCACCACCACCGCCAAAGGCCCAATTTTTCTGCCCTGTTCATCAGGTGCTTGCAATTACAAATCTTGATCTAATAACTCACAGCAGGGCCCATTCCTGCGCCCACCAAGAGTAACTATGAGGGCCTACAGTCTTGTGGCAACACCGTCCACCACCACCGCCAAAGGCCCAATTTTTCTGCCCTGTTCATCAGGTGCTTGCAATTACAAATCTTGATCTAATAACTCACAGCAGGGCCCATTCCTGCGCCCACCAAGAGTAACTGTGAGAGCTTACAGTCTTGTGGCAACACCGTCCACCACCACCACCACCCCCAATTTTTCTGCCCTGTTCAACAGGTGCATGCAATTACAAATCTTGATCTATTAACTCATAGCAGGGCCCATTCCTGTGCCCACCAGTCTTGTGGCTACACCAACATCTAATAGGGCAAATTTCTGCAGAGTATATACGCCAGGGCCCTACTTTCAAACATCCAACTTACAAACGACTCCTACTTGCAAATGGAAAGAGAAAACAGGAAGTGAGAGGAAATCTACCCCTAGGAAGGGAAATTCTATCCTGTTAGATTTAATTTGGGAAAAAGGTATCTCCTCTCTACTGAGACTTTATCACCAATCCTTGTTTCAATTAAAACCCCACTTTTCCAAAAACATTTGTCATTGGGACGGAAAGTGAGGTGACATGTTCTGAACAGATGTGCAAAGACAGCAAATGTTACAGGGGTGATAACCCCTCCCTATGTTCTCCAAAAAGCTTAAAAATAGATTTTTTGGGGATGGAGCTACACTTCATAATGTACCTGTTCAGATTCTACTTAAGAACAAACCTAAAGCCGCAAGTGGTTTTAAATGGCTTCTTTTTTTCCTTTACAAATGTCATTTTGTGCAAGGACAGTTCTAAACACGGGAAAACACATGCCACTTCACAGGCATACTTTAGACACCCCCAGGTACCATATTTAAAGGAAAATTTCACTTTTTTTTTTTCACTTTATGCATCATTAAAATGACTGCTCCCGAAAAAACGTTAGTTTTTAAAAGTTCTTTTTGCATTGATATATGTCCCCTGGGGCAGGACCCGGGTCCCCAAACCTGTTTTATGACATTAACATGCATATTGGCCGTTGTAATTAGCACTTTTGATTTCGAACGTTCGCGTCCATTATAACGTATAGGGTTCGAAAATTCGCGCAAACTTTCGGTCGGTTCGAAGGTTCTGGTGCGAACCGAACCCGGGGGTGTTCGGCTCATCCCTACTGTGGATAAGCTTTTATTAGCAGAAGGAAAGAAAACTGTACTTTGTTAAACATATATACAGGTGCATCTCATAAAATTAGAATATCATCAAAAAGTGAATTTATTTCAGTAATTCAATTCAAAAAGTGAAACTAGTATATTATATATATGCATTGCACGCAGAGTGATACAGTAAAACCTTGGTTTGAGAGTAACTTGGTTTGAAAGCATTTTGCAGGACAAGCAAAATTTCTAAATAAATTTTGACTTGATATACAAGCGATGTCTTGATATACAAGTAGCGTCAGTGGCGGCCCGCCCATAGGGGGAACAGGGTGCTGCCCCCCAAAGCTACTCATCATAAAAAATAAATAAATACTGGCCCTTTTAAGTGTGTGCAGGATGCCGGACACACAACTGCTATGGAAAGCACGACGTGTTTGCAATCATATAATTGCAAACAATAAGCTCTATTGGCTTCCTTTAGAAAGTCCTCGGGGGCTGAGCTCTGCTCCCTAAACACTCCCTCTATAGCAGGGGTCTCAAACTGGCGGCCCTCCAGCTGTTGCAGAACTACAATTCCCATCAGGCATTGCAAGGCTGACAGTTACAAGCACGACTCCCATTGGCAGAGTAATGATGGGAATTGTAGTTCCGCAACAGCTGGAGGGCCACCAGTTTGAGACCCCTGCTCTATAGCATTGTTCCCTGCTGTGGTGTGTGATTGGCAGGTCCTGTGCCTTCACTTCCGGTTTCTCTCACTCATCCCCGCAGGTCCAAAGGTGTATGACAGGCGACTTGTGTGAGAGCTGTGAGTAAGAGGGGGGGAGAGGGGAGACATCTAATGTAAAGGGGAGGGCACTGATCTGATGGTGACATCTTTTTTTTTATAAGACTTCAGCAAACTCTGTTGAGAGACGTATTCAACTTTGCGTTCATTTACTGTCTCCTTCTCTGTTTCACATCATTGTGGTATTCTCCCTAGACTTTATTTATTATTCGGTTTCTTTTATTATCAAAAAATTTTTTCCCGAAGCTTAGTATTAAAATCTTAATATCGTCACTCTCTATGTCTGTCTTACAAGGGTTCTATTCTTCCCCCACCCATATTCAACCATCCTCCCACCAACTTCTCTCTAAACCCACCCCCACCCCCTCCCCTACCCAATTTGGTTTGTTCTCGGCCCTCTTACTTATTTTTGGGTCTACTCAGGCCCTGCCGCCCTCTGCCATCTTTTGTAAGTATTTCTCCGAAGTTTTAAAAGTTCTCCATCTTCTCCGAGTACTGTTATATTTTTCTGATTGCCCTTTTTCTCTACTGCATAAGTATTCCATTCTACTATAGTATTCTATTCACTCAAACCATTGCCTTACATCCGGTTTTTCTATACTTAACCACTTCTTTGGAATTAGTCCTTTTGCAGCATTCAACAATATTGGAGTTAATGTTTTTCCGTATTGCTTATTTGGAGCTTTTGAATCATGGAATAAACATGTCTGCAGGCCGTTGGTTATCTTTTCTCCAGTTATCTCTTCTATATATTTCAGGATTTCCTGCCAATATTCCTTGATTTTTGGGCACTCCCACCAGATGTGTAGCATCGTGGCCCTCTGTTTACATTGCCTCCAACACTGTAGGGATTTGTCCGGTTGGTATTTATGAATTTAACCCGGTGTCAAGTATCATCTTACCAAGAGCTTATAGTTAATTTCTATTGTGTTCATATCTGTTGCGGAATTATATACTGCTCCTATCATTCTCTCAACTTGTTGATCCTCTAATTTGGTACCTATTTCTTTTTCCCATTTCCCTATATACGGGGCATCTCTTGTCCTTCCAAATCTGTCAATATTCCATACACTTTAAATATACCGTGTTTCAGTGGAGTTTGTATACCACAGAGTTTTTCCAATGGATTTATATTCTTTCCATCTCTAATTGGTTGAGGTAGTGTATTTACCAAATGTTTTAATTGAAAGTATTCCCATTCGCTTATCTTCCACCTATTTGTTTCCTTTAGTTCCAGCAGTGACCTCACACCTTCCCATGTGTGTGTGTGCGTGTGTGTGTGTGTATGTGTATGTGTATGTGTGTGTGTGTGTGTGTGTGTGTGTGTGTGTGTGTGTGTGTGTATATATATATATATATATATATATATATATATATATATATATATATATATATATATATATATATATATATATATATATCCCTTATTTGTGCATTGCCCATTCTAACACCAAAAAGTGTCTCCTTCCCTGGGCCAAACAAATTTGTTCCAGTGAGTACAATTAATGGTGAGTTATATACCCAATTTTTTTGTCGATATAATGCATCCCGGGTTTTAAATACGTTTATCGTCAAGTCGTGTGCCTCCAAATCTAGGGTTCTGTGCTTACGTGGTACCCAAATATTTTTGTGCAATGTTGTTCTACTTAATGTATTTTCAATCCTAATCCACTTTTTTTCGCTTTTTTCGTTAACCCATTCTACCATTCGTGATATAATTACTGACTTATAATATCTATTTATGTCTAGTGCTGTTAAACCTCCATTTATTTTTTTTCCTAGTGATTAGTGCAAATTTTACTCTCTGCTTTTTATTTTGCCAGATATATTTTATCATCATTGATTTTATTATTCTAAAAAAACTCTGTGGTATAGCTATTGGTAACATTTGGAATTTATATATTATTTTTGAAAGGATCACCATTTTAAACATATTTATCCTTCCCATCCATGATAACGATTTGCAGTGAGCCCTCCTTTAATTCCACTTTGGTCTTGTTCTAATGGGATGTAATTTGCCAAATATAACTTCTCGGTAGATGTCAATTTAATTCCTAAGTATGGCAATTCTCTTCTCACCCACGTGAATGGAAATTCCCTTTGTAGTGCAAGTTCTTCATTCTTTTCTACTCCTATATTTAATATTTCTGTTTTTATGGTTTATTTTAAAATTCGAGGGTTCACTGTATTTTTTTAATTTCTCTGATTATGTTTGGCAATGTCACCCTTGGATTGGTTACGTACATCAGGATAACGTCCACGTATGCCGCAATTTTATATTCTTCTTCCCCCACTCCCGCCCCTCCTATGTCTCAATTATTCCGTAATGTTGCAAGGAAAGGTTCCATCAACAATTCATATAAGAGTGGCGAGAGTGGGCATCCCTGTCTCGTTCCATTATACATTTCGAAGGACGGCGACAGCTTCCCATTAGCTTTAACCATCGCCGTGGTCTAATTGTATAGATTTTTGATCCACCACATAATTTTAGGTCCCAGGCCAAAATGTTGAAGCGTGTTCCTCATGAATCCCCAGTCTACCCTGTCAAATGCTTTTTCCACGTCGATTGACAGGAGTAGTACTGGGGATCCCCTATTTTCCCCCTTTCACAACATTAACACTGTTTTTATGCTGTTATCTCTGCCCTCTCTACCAAGGTACATATTGGTATCAGTTTTTTTAATCTTGATGCCAAGATTTTTGCATAGATCTTCGTGTCAGCATTCAGTAAGGCTATGGGCCTATAGTTAGAGCAGATGGTGTTATCTTTTCCCTCTTTCGGTATTATTTTAATATGGGCTAGTAATGACTCACGCCTTATTTCTTCATTTTCCCCTAACTTATTCAGTTAGATGCACAGCTTTGGGATCAGTTGATTTTGACATTTTTGGTAATATTTGATCGTGAATCCATCTGGTCCTGGGCTTTTACCTATAGGGTTTTTTTTCAATGCCGTTTTTAATTTCATCTTGCGTGATTAGTTTTTCCAACTCTGTCAATTGTTCCGCTTGGATTTTTGGCAATTTGGCCTTCGTTAAGTAATCTTGTTTTTTTTTGTTTCTTGTGTCTCTTGGTTCTTTATTGCATAAAGTGCGCTGTAATACAGTTGGAAGGCCGATGCAATATCTGTTGTCTTATTTAGCATTTCTGCTCTCTCGTTTTTTATCTTTTCAATGTAATTTAAGGTCTTCTTATTTCTTAAAATTTTTGCGAGGTGCTTCCCTGGCTTATTACCCCATTTGTATCTCTCCTGTGATACTCTGTTGAACTCCCTCCTAGTTTCCTGTTCCATCAGGTCTTTTAATTGATCTCTTTTTATGATTAGGGTCCGATGGGTTTCCACCTCCACTTGCTTTTATGTCTTTGTTCCAGATCATGTATTTCTTTTACAATTTTCTCTCTCCTTTTTTCTTGCCCCAATAGAAATCAACTTTCCCCTTATGACCGTCTTATGTGCTTCCCATATAGTTGCTTTTGTCAATTCTGGCGTCTCGTTCTTCAGTAAATATTGGTCGATCTCTTCTATTATGGTCGTTTCTGTTTCCTTATCGTCTATTAGATCTTCGTTTAACCTCCATAGGCCTTTCCCCTCCAAGGGTTTTCCCATGCAGTTTCATCTTCCTGATGGTGACATCTAATGTAAAGGGGGCTCTGATCTGAAGGTGACATCTAATGTAAAGGGGAGGGGGTTCTCTGATCTGATGGTGACATCTAATGCAAAAGCTCTGATATGATGGTGCCATCTAATGTAAAGGGGGGCTCTGATCTGATGGTGACATCTAATGTAAAGGCGGGCTCTGATCTGATGGTGACATCTAATGTAAAGGGGGAGGTCTGATGGTGACATCTAATGTAAAGGCGGATTCTGATGGGGCCATCTAATGTGAAGGGGGACTCTGATGGTGACATCTAATGATCTAATGTAGAGGTGGACTCTGATCTGATGTTGACATCTAATGTAAAGTGGGGCTCTGATGGTGACATCTAATGTAAAGTGGGGCTCTGATGGTGACATCTAATGTAAAGTGGGGCTCTGATGGTGACATCTAATGTAAAGGAGGACTCTGATGGTTATATCTAACGTAAAGGGGGACTCTGATGGGGACATATAATGTAAAGGGGGACTCTGATGGGGACATCTAATGTAAAGGGGGACTCTGATGGGGACATCTAATGTAAAGGAGGACTCTGATGTGATGGTGACATCTAATGTAAAGTGGGGCTCTGATGGTGACATATAATGTAAAGGGGGACTCTGATGGGGACATCTAATGTAAAAGTGGACTCTGATGGTGACATCTAATGTAAAGGAGGACTCTTATTTGATGGGGACATCTAATGTAAAAGGGGACTCTGATGGTGACATCTAATTTAAAGGAGGACTCTGATCTGATGGTGACATCTAATGTAAAGGAGGACTCTGATCTGATGGTGACATCTAATGTAAATGGGGACTCTGATGGGGACATCTAATGTAAAGGGGGACTCTGATGGTGAGATCTAATGTAAGGGGGGACTCTGATGGTGACAACTAATGTAAAGGGGACTCTGATGGGGACATCTAATGTAAAGGGGGACTCTGATGGGACATCTAATGTAAAGGAGGACTCTGACCAGGACATCTGATGTAAAGAGGGATTCTGATGGGCACATTTTATGTAAAGGAGGACTCTGATGGTGACACCTAATGTAAATGGGGACACTGATGGGAACATCTGATGTAAAGGGGGACTCTGATGGGGGCATCTGATGTAAAGGGGGACTATGATGAGGACACCCAATTTATAGGGGGATGCTGATGGGGACACCTGTTGTAAAGGTGGACTCTGATTGGGACACCTGATGTAAAGGGGGATTCTGATTGGGACACCTGATGTATAGGGGGATGCTGATGGGGACACCTGCTGTTAATTGGGCTCTGATGAGGAAACCATATGTTAAGTGGTTTTATATTCTTTTACTTGAAATGTGGATGTGATTGGCCTACTGTGACAGGCACAGTGAGGCTGCATTTGATGCGCATAGTGAGGCTGCATTTGATGGGCATAGTGAGGCTGCATTTGATGGGCACAGTGAGGCTGCATATGATGGGCACAGTTTTATCTAGCAGTAATGATACATAATCACCTGATAAATGGCTATTTAAAGTTCTGCATTACTAACAGTTTAATTTTTCAGTTTGTTTGCGCCCCCCAAAAAATTTTGAGCACCAGACGCCACTGAGTAACGACATGTCACTACTGAATATAAAGAAGAGAGGCGCCTGTAAGTGTAGCAATATGGTTACATTTAATGAAGGTACAACATTTAGCAACTCACATGGCTGATGATTAACCACTTAACAACCGGCCCATAGCCAAATGGCGGCTACAGGGCGGTTGGATAACTCCCACTCTTGCGCGCCCCCGAGAACATCCGTGACCGCCAGATCACGGCAAACCACGTGATCGCTACGTGATCGCTCCGTCATGTCATGATGCCGGTTCCTCTCTCCCCTCTGTGTACTGATCTGTACAGTGGAGGAGAGAGATTGGATTGCAGCAGCGCTGTGGGCTGGATCTGTAGTGCCCAGAGCTGCTCTGTGACAATTACAGTCACATCCACTGATCCATCCATCCATGCTCAGCCATCCTAACAATACTCTGCAATACCCTGCCAATACTCTGCCATAGCCTGCCATACTCTGCCATACCCTGCCAAAACTCTGCAATACCCAGCCATGCTCGGCAATACCCAGCCATGCTCGGCAATACCCAGCCATGCTCGGCTATACTCAGCCATACCCAGGCATACTCAGTCATACTCAGCCATACTCAGCCATGCTCGGCCATGCTCAGCCATACTCAGCCGTACTCGGCCTCTGCATGTGGCCAGGCTGTGGAAGTCTCAGCTGGAGAAGGGGGGGCGTGACCGGACATGAGGTGTGGTGAGCGAGATATGTGAGTGCGTGAGCGTCTGTGTGCTCCCCTCCACCCTCCGCTATGTGGATATGCTAAGATGCTGAACCCTCTCTAAGGCACTTCCCTGCAGTGGCGTATAGCGCTTTCCGGAGGCTTCCCGAACCCAGCCCGAGCTGTGTATCATATCACAGCGCGGCGTCTATTCCGCACTTACACGGAAACAGCCGAAGCTCTGCCGGAGGTGACGTCACACGCTGCCTCCTGTCTGCCGCTCGTACCGAGAGGAAGAGAGCGGCGGGAAATTCAAACTGCTACGCTGATCCTGTGGCCAGCCGCACGGCTGTTAAAGACAGAGGGGTTACTGGAGCAGGGGGAAACCCCAGAGAGACGTCACGCGTTGAGCGCCGGGCTCGCTATTGCAGAGGATCGGTGAGTGGGGACAGAGGAGCTCTGGGACGGTAAAGATCTGGCTATAGCGCTATAGAACAACACAGCGGACAGACCGGAGCAACCCCCCCTGCGAGATTCAGTGTACCTGACTGTGTGTGGGTGATGTCACCCTAGAGCAACATGTGAAAATACATGAAATCCATGAAGCCCGTGAAACACATCTATCGGTTGTGAAAAAAAAAAAAAAGAGAGAGGGGTAAGCCGCATAAGTAAGAACATTGGATGGGACAGAGGTGAAAGGGGAAGGAAAAAAGGGGCATTGACTGTGCTATATAAAAATATCCCATTTAAAATACCGCTTTAGCAAAGGGACTGAACTGTGTGATAATGGTAATGGTATGGTAAGCTGCGGTGACTACTGGAGATATATGGACTGTTGCCTTTTCCCCTTTGCTGAAAAATTTGCTACCTATAAACATTGGCACCATACACGTGTTTTAATGCTTTAATGCTTATGTAAAACATCAATGCCAGATATGCATTTAAGAGTATAAAGTATTATCATATTAATCCCTTGCTGCTGAATTAACTGGCAAAAACTGTGTATGCGAGAGCAGCAGTGGTGAGAGCCTGCATTCTTCGGGCTTACCTGCATATACCGGACTGTAGAATATATATCCATGCTTTGTTCGCTGCCCTCAGGCTGTTATAGGCCCAGTTTCGTCTCCCCCCTCCTTATCCGAGTTTGGGGGAACATTGGACTACCATCAGAACGAGAGAATAACTGGACCCCTCAGGCACTGAAAACTGAGTATTGGGGGATAGGGAGACTATTTTTAGGCTCATACGTTGGCATATTGGGTAATCTGCTGTGTAACATCTTATTACTGTATACACCCCCTCCGCCGTGGGGGTCTCTTTTTTTTTTTGCCCCCCTTGAAAAATTCGCTCATACTCCTGGTCAAGTATCCCAGACTCCCCCCAAAAGTAACCCGCAATACCAACAACCCCAACCTAAAGTAGGGACAGTGGGGATAAGAAAGAGCCAGGGCCAGGGGCAGAGTCAGCCACCAATATCGGTGGAAGTAGGGGGGATAGGTCAGGACCGTAGATCGGAAATGGCCCAGGGGGCACCAGCAGGGGAGGGGAACCCAACCCACACCGAGCCATCTCTAAAGGAGGTTTTGCAGGCAGTCAACCTATGTAGAGACTCTCTAACTGGAATGGCGGCCCAATTAAAATCAATACAAGCAGATCTCCTACTAGTTAGACATGAGATACAAACTACACAGGAAAGGACTACAGCTCTAGAGACGCAAGTTGCTCTATTAGAGGACGACTTGGATCCCCTTAAAAAAGAACTGGTAGCCATGAGAGGGCAACTAAGTAGACAGGAGACTAGGATAGATGAGATGGAAAATAGGATAAGGCGAAAAAATGTACGAATCCTTGGGATCCCAGAACACAGTGAGGGGGTAGATGCAGTAGGATTCCTGGAAAAATGGTTTCGGGATACAACGGGCTTAGAAGTATTTTCCCCCTTCTTTGCAATAGAGCGAGCACATAGAGTCCCGGCAAGACCTCCTCAGCCCGGTTCCCCTCCCAGACCTTTAATAGCTAAGATATTCCACTTTAATGATAAAGTGACTATTATGCGTAGGGCAAGGGAACTGGGCAATATGATGTATAATGGCACTAGGGTATCGGTATACCCGGATTTCTCACCGGAATTGCAGAAGAGAAGAGCTAGATTCATTGAAATTAAACGTAAACTACGCCAGGCACGCATAGTATATGCATTGATATACCCGGCTAGATTACGATTAACAGTTAGTGGGGGGACTAAATTTTTTGATACTCCAGAAGGGGTGAATGAGTGGCTAACCACATACAATGAAACAGGATAAAGGAAGGGTTATAAATTGTGATTACTTATATAATAAAATGCTTTTTTCTAGATACCATCCAGGCCAGCCCCTAGGCGGGCGGGAAGGCTAATTCTTATTCTTTAATTGCCTTGTCCTAAAGGGAAAGGGGAGGAGGGGAGAGAGGTGCGGAAGGTTGGGAGCAATGAACAGGTTACCCCCAGCTTTTTTTTGTTGGAGGGACCTTGCGAAATGTTCTCAAGAGTTTTATGTTGTTGTTGTGAGTTTTTTTTCTGTTGGTGGTGGGGGTGAGGGGGACTGGGTAGGGAGGGGAGAAGGGAGGGATATGGAAGGGGGCAAGGGGAATGTATTAAGTATGTTGAATGCATGGATAGGTCACAATAGGAAGCCCCCGGGTAGGCCTAGGAAGGCAGGGAGGAAGAAATTGGAGGAAGATAGAATGTATGCATGGTTTAGTAGGGGGGTAGGTATGAATGGATGGTATGAATGGGCAATAGGAAGGGTTGTTTGGAAGAAGCATGTCTCTAACGGGGAAGATAGGTATCAAACACATTTGTTCACTTTGAATTTTTTGAGTAATACACGTTTTTATTATTTTTACGACATTAATAGGCTAACACAGGAACTTAAAAAAATCAAAACACAACAAAATGAAGGTAGAGCTTATAGACTTGTAATAAACAGACAATTTCACGGATATGGTTAGTAATACACGGTTAAAAAAGAAAGCTATCACATTGTGCTCCTGGAACATAAGGGGTTTAGGAGATTTGGGGAAAAGGGCAGCAGTATTGAATACAGTAAGAGCACTTGGGGTTTCTATCCTGTGTTTACAGGAAACACATTTTTCAAGTACTGCTCTATCTCACTTGGGGTGGAGGGACTTTCAATTCCAATACCATTCTACTCACACGTCCTACTCAAGGGGGGTTAGTATTTTTATTAAGAAGGGCGTAACATTTACCTGTCTCCAGAATAAGATTGATGAATCCGGGAGATACATTTTTCTATACTGCAAAGTAGAGAATAAAACCTTTATCCTAGCTAGTGTGTACATACCACCACCTTTTAAACCAGACATCTTCTATGACTTAGCAGAGTTTGTGTTGGATAAACCTAGTATCCCGATTTTCATGATGGGAGACTTCAATATGGTCATAGACCAGGATATAGATAGATTCTCACAATCAAATCAAGGGAGAGGCCTAGCGGATAAACGATTGATCCATGTAATGGGAGAAATGGGCCTGAGGGACTTATGGAGACTACATAATCCGGGAAATCGGGTTTACTCATGTTTCTCCTCCACACATTCCACACTCTCTCGAATAGATATGGTATTGGGGAATGATGAGGCAATTATTATATCTTGCGGCCCCCAATATATGCCGAGAGGTCTCTCGGATCACTCCCCAATGACAATATCTGTGGAGATTGGTGGGGAAAATCAACCCAGGGAGTGGAAAATTAGTCCAGCTTGGCTGGAACTTATTGGGGAATCGCAGGAAGTAACAAAGGCTATGACAGAGTTTATAGACCTAAACAACGGAACAGCATCACAGGGGGTCATTTGGGACACCTTAAAGGCATTTCTTAGGGGCCTTTTGATCCAACAGATTTCAGTAATTAAGAGAGAGTCCAATAGAAGGGAGGAGGAGGCAGCACAAAGGGTGACACAATCAGAAGAACAATTTATTAAAGATCCATCAGTGGGGAACCTTGGGGCATGGAAAGAGGCACAACGGGTCTATCGCTGGATAATGATGGGGAAAGCAGAAAAGAGATATATATTCCAAAAACAAGTTAGTTTTGGGGAGGGGGAATGTGTAGGTCGGGATGCTTTCGCAATTGGTGAAAGCTAATTCTCCTTCATCACTAGTGCCAATGATTAATACGCCGTCGAAGGGAATACCCACCAATACCCCAGAAATTGTGGATTCTTTTAAAGAGTATTATAAAAATCTCTATAGTTCTACTCAGGAAGAGATGGACGGTTCCATGGGAACCTTCTTTAAAGATTTGACGATTCCCCGTCTCTCTGAAAATGCTGGGAGCAAACTGGATGCTCCTATTACATTAGAAGAGATACAACATACGGTACAGGCAATGGCGACCCGGAAATCTCCCGGGCCGGACGGCCTACCGGTTGAGGTCTACCGCCGTTTTGGAGACGTTTTGCTTCCCGAGCTGCTGAAGACACTCAATTGGGCGCTGGTTGAAGGGGAGCTTCCCCGTTCTATGAGGGAGTCAACTATAATCGTCATCCCAAAAGAAGACAAGGATCCATTGGACCCTTCATCGTATAGGCCTATCTCCCTCCTTAATCTGGACGCCAAGATTTTGGCAAAGATCTTGGTGTCCAGATTGAACGGGGTGATAGAAGACATAATCCATCCTGACCAATCAGGATTCATTCCCGGTAGGTCAACTAATATAAACATCAGACGAGTACACCTAAATTTACAAATCCCAACGGAAGACGAGGGACATAGAGCTATTCTCTCTCTAGATGCCACTAAAGCTTTTGACACATTGGAATGGGGCTACTTATGGAGGACCCTGAGTGAGTTTCAAATAGGGCCAATATTTTCTAAATGGGTAAAAATTATGTATAAATCACCAGAAGCTAGGGTGAGGATTAACAATGAACATTCTGCGGGGTTTCAGTTGCTAAGGGGGACGAGGCAGGGATGCCCTTTGTCCCCCCTCTTGTTTGCTCTTGCAATTGAACCCCTGGCTATATCTCTCCGTTCTTGTATAGAGATTAGGGGGTTTATGAGAGGCCGGGAAGAGGAAAAGGTAGTCCTATTCGCAGACGTCTACTTGTACTCCTTGGTGATGTACAGAACTCCCTGAAACAAACCATGTGTAAAATCAGCGAATTTGGTGAATTTTCAGGCTTGAACATTAATTGGGGAAAGTCCACTCTACTACCAGTGGACCCCCTACACAGCCCACTACCTCAAGAAGCCAGTAGACTGCAAGTAGTAACCCAGATGAAATACCTGGGTGTAATTATTGCGAGAGATCCCAAAGCCTATATAGTAAATAACTTGTCCCCTCTGTTGACCAGGTTTAAAGAGAAAACTAGGATCTGGAAGAGGTTCCCTCTTTCCTCGATGGGCCGGTGTAATCTTATTAAAATGATCTTTCTCCCACAAGTCTTGTATATTCTAGCTAATTCCCCGGTATGGGTTTATAAAAAATGGTTCAATAGATTTGACACTATATTTAGAGAACTGATATGGAAGGGTGGCGTGGCGCGTATCAGTCTAAAAATCCTTCAACTTCCAACTAATGAAGGGGGAGTGGCAATCCCACACCTGTTTAGATATTTTTTAGCAGCCCAATTACAATATATGAGGGGCACTGGGGCGGGGGGAAACTTGCTCCAGGCACTCCTAAATAGACAATCGGTTGAAATCATGGAAGCAGGTACAGAGATACAGGGAATTCCCACCCTAGACCTAATGAACAAGGTATGGGTAGCGGTTAAGGGAATACTGGGATGTAGAGGCTATACGGAATACTCACCACTGTGGAAGAACAATAATTTGAGAGAGGTACAAAAAATAGGACCAATTAGGGAGTGGGAACGAAGAGATATAAAATATCTATATCAGCTTTTTTCCAATGGGCAATTAAAAACATTTCAAGAGCTCAGAGCGGAGTTTTTAATACCGAGGAAATCTTTCTTTCGATACCTCCAACTAAGGCATGCACTTGCACTACAATTCAAGGACTCACCAGTAGAATGGGGTAATATATCGACACTAGTGAGAATAGTGCAAACACAAGTAACAAAGGGGTTGACCTCAGGGACGTACTTGATCCTACATAAAGAAGCCAGGGGCGGCCAGCATACCTTTGTCTCTAGAGATAAATGGGTAAGAGACAGGGTTAACATCACAAATAACCAATGGGACAGGATCCTTGAACTAGCTCCATGGGTTTCTCTCTCTCCACCTCAAAAGATGTCGCACTTGTTCCTTCTATACAGAGCCTACTTTACCCCGAAAAAGCTCTTTAGCTTTGGTAGTAGAATAGACCCCTCCTGCCCAAGGTGTGGAAGAATGGAGGGAGACATGATACAAATGTTTTGGAGATGTCCCAAGCTGCATCGCTATTGGCTGGAGTTAGTGGAAACAATTTCTCAGGTTTTTGGTGTCGCTTTTGAGACAGAACCTGAGATTTGTGTACTAGGATGGATGGCTGGGAAAGGAAGACCTAATGACACTAATATCGCAATTCTGAGATGTCTGTTTCAGGCGCGTAAACTTATAGCCCAGAGATGGCAGTCGCCCACCCCTCCATGCAGTAGAGAATGGGAGCAAGCTGTGAATAGTATGGTATTAAAAGAAAAAACACTTTATATAAGACAGGGGAGTATTAATAAATTTGAAAGGTTGTGAAAAACTTGGTGTGAAAAAAAGAAAATAGACACATAATAAATAGAAGAATAAATTTGAACTATATAAAGAGACATGCGTGAAGGTAGATGTGTGATGTGAATGGGTAAGTTATGTGAATGAATAAATGTGGGGGAAACAGTAAACAGATAGTGCTATTTGGGAAGAGGGAGAGGATATACATGTTGGAGCAATATTGTGTTTACTCCTTTCTAGCAAAAATAGTTGCAAAAATAGCTGTACTCCCCCTACTCTTCTCCCAGAATATTAGAGGATGAGTGGTCTAACTACCTACTGTATTGATATTTGGACAAAGTATAGATGTAAGAACGTTTTATGCTATGTATGATGCTTATGTTGTAAAATTGAAAATGATGAATAAAAATATAAAGTTAAAAAAAAACTGTTTTTTTACAAAAAGGCAATGTCTTTTTGTTTGCATCCGTAGCGGATGCGCCACATCTTACTCAGGCTGCCACTGGAGTAACACAGTCTCTATTGAGAGGGGGAATATTCTTCTAGCCTGGACGCGTGGGTAAGTGTGTGCACTGCAGTACACTGTAATCACTGAACTGCATTATCTCCATCCCTTCTCTCCCCCATCTGGCGCTCCCCCTCTCCT
Organism: Lithobates sylvaticus; assembly: GCA_028564925.1. Taxonomy (NCBI): domain Eukaryota; kingdom Metazoa; phylum Chordata; class Amphibia; order Anura; family Ranidae; genus Lithobates; species Lithobates sylvaticus. The sequence goes on along the minus strand of CM053027.1, from coordinate 178,967,444 downwards.
GTTCTTTCAAGACCTTCACAACTTACTTTCACTTTCAGTTAGGCAGGTAATAGACTATGCAAATTTCTTTCCTGCATCCACAGAGTTCAGGAAAGAAACTTGCATGATTCCCCCATTAACACAGACAGTGGTGACAGGGGAATATCCTTCCTGCCCAGCAATTGTATTCTCCCAACAAACAGTCATTATCACTAGTGGCTATAGCAACCACTAGTGATAATCATAAGAGTATCTGGCAGGCTGGTTGTTCCCAATTTGATCGATCAACTTGGTACATTCAGCCTGCTCATTAATGGTTCAAACCTCAACCAGCTGAGATTTAAACTGCCTATGGCTGATCTTAGCACTTAGGCAGCCCATACATTGATCACTTTTTTCATTTAACTAGTAGGTTGCATGAAAAAAAAAAAGAAATGATCCAATTCTCCCATCTACACATTATAGGTGGATGGGGGAATCCTTGCAGTGTGGACCAGTGGTGGAACTACCAGGGTTGCTGTCCTGGCTATTCACAGCGCTGGTCTCTGTCTCCATGGCAGCAGTGGCACATTGGAACCCAGTGGTGGTTACTTTATGGGGCTAATGTACAGGAGAGCCAGCACAATTTGTTGTTAGAGATGGGCATGGCATGTTCAAAATCCCACATGCCCGAGCCCGTCAGGAAGCCCACACTGCACGGCACTAAGCACAAGCAGTGAGACATTTCCTGGTCCGCAGCTGCACAGATCAGGAATGTCTCACTGCCTGTGATTAGCCGTGTGCAGTGTCGGCTTCCTGGCGGGATCGGGCAAGTGGGATTTCAAACACACCCGAGCCCATCTCTAATGGTTGTAGAGTAGACAGTTGACCTCCCTGCACGTTGCTTAGCAGCAGTGCAGCCTTCTCTGACATGCTGATCGTGATGCAATCCAGGTGATGCTCCTAGTCAAATCCTAGTGTTAAATATCAAAGTGATTTTATTGATCAAAGCCCACACCTTACAGGCATAGAGCCCACATGGCTGCTGAACATACGGTGGATGTGGTTGTACTGTTGATGCTAATAAATACTGTGTTTATTAGATCTGACTGGGAGCATCACCTGGATCACATCCCGATCAGCATGTCAACAGAGAAGGTTATACAACATTACTGCTGCTAGGTGACCAGCTGGGGGCTCGGCTCTCTACAACCAATAGTGCCAGCCTTCCCCTGCATGCACCCATAATGTCACCAGCACTAGGTCCTAATAGACTGCTGCCACTGCCAAGGACACAGATGCAAGACCAGCACTGTCATTAGCAGGGGCAGGACAGCAAGAGGAGGCTGGGGAACACCACAGTGGCAGAACACCAAGGCCCGGTGGCAAGACAACCTTTGCAACCCTGATAGTTCTCCCACTGCTTTGGACCCTTATATTTTCTTGGTATGCTGGTGACATATATCTCTTGTTTTCTGCCACCCTGGGGATCGTAGTAAAATTGCATTTTATAGTTGCCCCCCTACTTTTGTCCCTGCCCCCCCATGTGCCCCCCCTAAATATGAAAGCTGGAGACGCCACTGCTTCTACCCGCCGAAACGATCGCAGCCAGGATCGTTTTTTTTATTTTATTTCAGGCTTCCCAGCCTAGATGGGAGATATGGGATCTTATTGACCCCATATCTCACTGTAAATAGGACCTATCATGCCATATTCCTATTACAAGGGATATTTACATTCCTTGTAATAGGAATAAAAGTGATAATTTTTTTAAAGCGCCCCTGTCCCCATGTGCTCGCATGTAGAAGCGAACGCATACATAAGTCCCGCCCACATATGAAAACGGTGTTCAAACCACACATGTGACGTATCGCCGCGAACATTAGAGCGAGAGCAATAATTTTGTTGCTAGACCTCCTCTGTAACTCAAAACATGTAACCAGTAAAAAATTTTTTTTTTTTTTGAAAAATCTGTTTATTGAAATTTTAATATGCATAACATACAACATATGATGCGTCCGCAAGACAACATCCAAAAACTGGCCGAGGCCAACTGTCTAACATAGACCAACTAACTAAAACTTCCCCCTGCCCCCCCCCCCTCCCTACCCACCCCACCCCCCAGTCACATCTCGACTATGAAACGGAGTCATATATCAATTTATACAGGCATGTGTGCTCTTGTAATGTGGGGCCCTGGTGTCTTCTGTATTATTTCAGCTGTTACCCAACTATGTTGTCTAGCACATCATCCTCGGGAAGCAGGTCAAACCTCCAGTACCAGTATCTCGCAACTATTTCTTACCCTACAGTACTGTCAGAATTAAGCCATGAATGCCATACTTTGTCAAATTTCTTTATACAACCCCGACTTTCATATGTGGCTTTGTAATAAGGTAACATTGAATTTACTAGGCCTTTCCAGGCGGAGATACTTGGAGCCACCGTTTTTTTCCAGGCTAGTAGAATAGCCTTCTTGCCATAAAAGAACAGTATACTCAACATTGTACGCATGGCCCTTGAGGGCACCACATCATCAACCAGCCCCAGGAGACAAACTCTAACATTCAATGGAATCGGGACTGATATAAGTTCTGTAATACATGCATGGATATCCGTCCAGAATTTCTGGACTTGGTGGCAATGTCAGAAAATGTGGTCAGCGTCAGCAGGTGAATGAGAACATCTCCAACACTCCGTTGAGGCTGAGGGAAAAATCTTTCCCAGTCTAGCCGGTGTGTAGTAACTCCTATGTAGAAATTTGAATTGAATCAACCTATCCCTGGCCGACACCAGGTTCTTGAAGGGTTGAGTCCATAAGTCATTCCAATCCTCGCCCTGTATCTCAGGGACTTCTCTCACCCATTTTTCCCTGCATCTGGTAATAGTTTTGGGAGTCACTTTAAAGAATTCCTTGTACGTTTCAGAGAGAGGCTTTTGTTAGCTCCTCTCTTGTCAGCATCGTGTCCAGGGACGAGGGTATAGATTCTACTTTCAGTTCATGAAATTGTACTTGGAAAGCATGTCGGACCTGTAGAAATCTAAACGGGTAATGATTGGGGAGGTCATGTCTAGATTTAAGTTGTGAAAAGGATTGTATTTCTCCAAAAGATGTTATGTCTTTTAACGTCTTAATTCCTTTAATCGCCCAGATCATAGGATATGGTAGATTATAGAATTGGGGTAAGGTTGGGTTCATCCAAATGGGGGTTGAGGGTGACACCCCCTGATAGCTAGGGCATGCGGTTTTCACCGCCAATTCCCAGGCCTTAATGTTTGCCTTCATTGTCAATGTCAGCGGAAGATCAGATCTAGTGCCTCTAAACAGCGCAAATCGCAGACTGTCATAGGATCCCAGATGAGCCACCTCCAAGACCGTAGCCGCGTCACCGTCATCTGCCATCAACCACCTGCGGGCAAAGACCATTTGTCCAGCCAGGTAGTATTTTTGCCAGTCTGGCACCGCCAGACCCCCTTGTTCTCCTGGTTCCTGCAGTACTTTTAGGCCTATTCGGGGGGGCTTGGGGGTCCACAAAAAGGTGGAGACTACACTGTCCAACTTCCGAAAAGTAGCTTTCGGAATCCAGACAGGTGCATGTCGTAGGAAATACAGGACCACGGGAAGAAATTTCATCTTTAGGAGACTTATTCTGCCTACGAGAGATAGTGGGAGCTTGGACCAGGTTTGTATCCTCCGCTTCAGTCGCGTAATTAAGGGGAGTATGTTAAGAGGTATATAGTCCTGTACATTTGCTGTCACCTGGACTCCTAGGTATTTTAAAGAAGAGACCCACTGGAGCGGTAGATTGGGATCAGCTTTGTCCTTAGCCCCGGGGTCTATCGGCAGGATGGAAGATTTGCTCCAGTTCACTTTCAGACCCGAGAAGGTGGCAAAGCGGTCAATTGTCTCTAACGCTTTTTTCATCCAGGAACAGCAGCATATCATCCGCATACAATGCCAGGGTTTCATCAATCGTACCCACCCTGATGGAGTTTATGTCTTTATCAGTGCAGCTGCCAAGGGTTCTAAGGCGAGAGAAAACAGAAAAAGGGACAGTGGGCATCCCTGTCTAGTCCCCCTACCCACCTCAAAGAAGTCCGAGGTGGAGGTTCCTAGCCGGATTGCTGCTCTCGGTCGTCTGTAGAGCAGGGATACCCACCTCCTGTATTGTGGTCCAAACCCCATTGTCTCCAAGACCTTGAACATGTACAACCAATCGACTGAGTCGAAGGCCTTCTCAAAATCTATTGACACTACAATTCTATTACTGTCGGGTGTTGGTGGGATTTGCAGGTGCGTGAAAAGTCTCCTTAGGTTTGTGTCCGTCGATTTTCCCGGCATAAAGCCCGTCTGGTCAATATTAATAATGGATGGGAGTACAGTCGCCAGTCTAAGGGCTAGTATCTTGGTCAAGATTTTCAAGTCTGTGTTGAGTAAAGCTATCGGTCTGTACGAAGCACATTCTTGTGGTTTTTTTTTCAAAATTTCCGCTTCGCTTATATCGCAAAAAATAAAAAACGGAGTCGCGAATAAATACCACCAAACTAAAGCTCTATTTGTGCGAACAAAATGATAAAAAATTCATTTGGTTACAGCATTGCATGACCGCGCAATTGTCACTGAAAGTGCGAGAGCACTGAAAGCTGAAAATTGGTCTGGGCAGGAAGGGTGTTTAAGTGCACAGTAAGCAAGTGGTTAAGTAGCGAAGTTTGGCGCCATTCCACGAGTGTGCAATTTTGAATGATGACATGTTGGGTATCTATTTACTCGGCGTAACTTCATCTTTCACATTATGCAAAAACATTGGGATAACTTTACTGTTTTTTTTTTCAAAATAAAAATGCATTCGAAAAATTGCTGCGCAAATACAGTGCAAGATAAAAAGTTGCAACGACCGCCATTGTATTCTCTAGGGTCTTTGCTAAAAAAACATATATAATGTTTTGGGGTTCTATGTAATTTTCTAACAAATAAATTATGATATTTACATGTAGGAGAGAAATGTCAGAATTGGCCTGGGTGCTCCAGAACGCCTGCAGGTGCTCCCTGCATGTTGGGCCTCTGTATGTGGCCACGCTGTGTAAAAGTCTCACACATGTGATATCGCCATACTAGGGAGTAATAGTAGAATGTGTTTTGGGCTGTAATTTGTGGTATGCATATGCTGTGTGTGAGAAATAACCTGCTAATATGACAATTTTGTGGAAAAAAAAAAAAAGAAAAAAAAAATCTTGATTTTGCAAAGAATTGTGGGGAAAAAATTACAACTTCAAAAACCTCACCATGCCTCTTTCTAAATACCTTGGGATGTCTTCTTTCCAAAAAGGGGTCATTTGGTGGGTATTTGTACTTTTCCGGCATGTTAGGGTCTCAAGAAATTAGATAAGCCGTCAGTACTTCAGGTGTGATCAATTTTCAGATATTGGCACCATAGCTTGTGGACTCTATTGCAGCGTACACACGGTCGGAATTTCCGATGGAAACAGTCCGATGGGAGCTGTTCATCGGATTTTCTGACCGTATGTATGCCCAACGGTCTTTTTCTGTCGGAATTTCCGACGGACTTTGAATTGAGAACCTGTTCTCAATTTTTCAGACGGAAAACCTTTCTATCGGATTTTCCGATCGTGTGTATGCAATTCCGACACGCAAAATTCCGACGCATGCTCGGAAACAATTTGACGCATGCTCGGAAGCATTAAACTTCCCTTTTATAGTGCTGTCGAACGTGTTTTATGCCGCTGTGTTATTGACCGTTGGAATTTGGTGTGATCGTGTGTAGGCAACACAGCTTGAGCGGAATTCCGTCGGAATTCCGTCGGAAAAACCGTCAGAGTTTTTTCCGACGAGAATTCCGATCGTGTGTACGCGGCATATAACTTTCACAAAGACCAAATAATATACCCCGATTTGTACTTATTTTTACCAAAGATATGTAGCAGTATACATTTTGGCCATAATTTATGAAGGAAAATCACTAATTTTCGAAATTTTATAACAGAAACAAAGAAAAAAATTTTTTTTTTTACAGAATTTCAGTCTTTTTTCTAAGCCTGCATACTTAGATGTGAGGTGCTAAATGTTGTACCTTCATTAAATGTAACCATATTACTACACTTAGGCCCCTTTCACACTGGGGCGTTTTTCATGCGGTGCAGCGCTAAAAATAGCGCCTGTTCACCGCATGAAAAAATCCTGCCCTTTAACTCCAGTGTGAAAGCCGGCGGGCTAGCAGCATCCTGCTAGCAGCATCTTTGGAGCGGGATAGGAGCGGTGTGTTCACCGCTCCTTCCCATTGAAAAGAATGGGAGACCGCGGTAAAACCGCGGCAATACCGCCGCAAAGCGCCGCTACGGCGGCGCTCTGCGGGGGTGTTTAACCCTTTTTCGGCCGCTCGCGGGGGGTAAAACCGCACCGCGAGCGGCCGAAAACCGCTGTAAAAACGACGGTAAAGCAGCGCTAAATATAGCGCTGCTTTACCGTCACCGCGGCTCCCCGCCCCAGTGTGAAAGGGGCCTTAGAGGCACCTCTCTTCTCTTTTATACTCTGTAGCTCCTGATGGATTTTGCTTCTAATCCCCTTGTGGAGGCTCCCATTTGTGGATGGACATTTTACGGTTACACAACCTGGTCACATTGCTATAATCTTTTTATATGGACTATAAACTGAAGGACCTATGAATAAATGGTTGTGGAACAAATCATTTGAGTTTCCATTATTTCTTATGGTGAAATTTGCTTTGGTATATAAGTGCTTTGGATTACAAACATGTTTCTGGAACAAATTATGCACGCAATCGAAGGTTTTACTGTATATTTCAAGCATTTCTTTCTTTTAATTTTTCTAGTAAAAAAGTAACATTCAGTATCTCAGAAAATTTGAATATTACATAAGACCAAAAAAAAAAAAGAGAATCTGTAGGGTATTGTCTAGAGCAGTGATGGCGAACCTTTTTGAGCCCGAGTGCCCAAACTGAAATAAATACATTGGTTTTGTGTTGCAAAGTGCCAACACAGCAATTTGCGAGAGGGAGGGGGGCAGGCAGAGATATGCTGAAAGAGAGAGGGAACAGAGAGAGGAAGAGGGGCTGAGAGAGAGGGAGGGGGGATAGAGAGAGAGAGGGACGTGAGAGATATGCTGAGAGAGAGGGGGAACAGAGAGAGGGAGGGGGGGGGACAGAGCGAGAGAGAGAGGTGTGAGAGAGATGCTGAGAGAGGGGGAACAGAGAGAGGGAGGGGGGCTGAGAGAGAGGGAGGGGGCTGAGAGAGAGGGGGCAGAGAGAGAGAGGGGTGTGAGAAATATGCTGAAAGAGAGAGGGAATATGGAGGGGGGGGGTGAGAGAGAGGGGAGGGGGGACAGAGAGAGAGAGGGGCGTGAGAGATATGCTGAGAGAGAGGGGGAACAGAGAGAGGGAGGGGGGACACAGAGAGAGAGAGTGGTGTGAGAGAGATGCTGAGAGAGGGGGAACAGAGAGAGGGAGGGGGGCTGAGAGAGAGAGGGAGGGGGCTGAGAGAGAGGGAGCAGAGAGAGAGAGGGGTGTGAGAGATATGCTGAAAGAGAGAGGGAATAGAGAGAGGGAGGGGGGCTGAGAGAGAGGGGTGTGAGAGAAATGCTGAGAGAGAGGGAGTGGGAACAGAGAGAGAGAAGAGGGACAGAGAGAGAGAAGAGGGACAGAGAGGGGTGCGAGAGAGATGCTGAGAGAGGGGTGAGCTGAGAGAGAGGTGGAACAGAGAGAGGGGGACACAAAGAGGGGGGCTGAAAGAGAGGGATGGGGGGCTGAGAGGAGAGAGAGGAGCTCTGTCCTGGACCCTCTCATGTGCCCACAGAGATGGCTCTGTGTGCCAGCTGTGGCACGCGTGCCATAGGTTCGCCATCACTGGGCTAGAGGAAGATGAGACACACCTGACCTAAAGCCACTATTAAAAAAACCTGGGCTTCCATAACACCTCAGCAGCGCCACAGGCTGAACGCCTCCATGCCATTCCGCATTGATGCAGTAATTCATGCAAAAGGAGCCCCGACCAAGTATTGACTGCATACTATATACATGGACATACTTTTCAGTAAGCCAACATTTCTGTATTAAAAACTTTTTTTTTTTTTATTGGTCTTATGTAATATTCACATTTTCTGAGATACTGAATTCTGGGTATTCACTAGCTGTAAGCCATAATCATCAAAATTAAAAGAAAAATGTTTGAAATATCACTCTGTGTGTAATGAATCTATATAAAATATATGAGTTTCACTTTTTGAATTGAATTACTGAAATAAATTACCTTTTTTGATGATATTCTAATTTTAAGAGAGGCACCTGTAGAAGAAGAAAACATATAACACGAGAACACTATAAAATATAAGAATACCATTTAAACATATATATTATATATTATATAATTTAATTATTTGATAATTAAGAAACAGTTATTAGAAAAATAGATTGATCACTATCAAAAATAAAACTACTAGCTATACCTATAATATGACCTTTGTAAAATCCTGCTTGTATTGCCATTTGATGACAACATTTCCATTTTCTAGTGGAGCAAATTTTAAAAAATGCTCTAAATTCTTTTAGATGAAATATTTCTGAAGTAGTTGTTTAAAGTTAATTTCCAATCAGCTAAATACACACACACACACACACACACACACACACACACACACACACACACACACACACACACCCTGGACTGATGTCCCTGAAGTTTGTGAATCACGACACTAGCTGTTCAGAGTTACAAATCCTTTGAAAGGTTAAAGGATAAGTTCACCTTTCATAACATGTTACACCCATATTCAGGGTGTAACATGTTATAAATGCACTGACCCCCACACCCCCCCAATCCCTGCTGTAAAAGCAGACCAGGGATCCAAAAAGACACTGAGCTTCGCCCACCCAGCCACTTAACTCATTCACAGTCCTCTGTGAATGGAAAACTACAAGGTTCTTCAGCCTTTGCAGATGTTGGCTTGTAGTTTAAATGAACTACCACAGCGCTTCTGTAGTTCATTGAGTCTTCCTGTCAGTCTTCCTGTATTGGCTTCCTCGTACGAGGTACGCGCAAGGGAAAACACTGACAGATCTGCAGGAGACCTGCATTACATCAGCGATCTGCTGATCGCTGGTGCAATGCTTTAAAGGCTCCTGCAACAAAGAATAATAAATGCAAATTTTTTTACTTGCAAAAAAATTTGCATTTGTTTTATTTCTTTTTTTAAAGAGAACTTATCCTATAACTAAGGCCTCATACACACAGTATGTTTGGCAAACTCTCCTAGAAGCCTTTCCTCCTGGCAGCGGCGTTTTGGCAGAAAAATTATGCTTCTCAAAGTGTCTAACGCTTTTACCAGCTTTTAGGCGCGTTTACAGGTGTCAAGAGCTTGGGCTATAATTCATTTCACTGGCCAGAATAATAATTAATTCTGGCGATTTGAAATGAATAAATGCTAAACACGGCTAACATTTAGGCACATTAAAGCGGAGCTCCACCTGAAAAAAAAAATGTAAAAGTCAGCAACTACAAATAGTGCAGCTGCTGACTTTTAATAAATGGACACTTACCTGTTCCTGGTTCCAGCGGTGTCGGCAGAAGATGACAAGCGAGCGCTCGTCTCTCGCTGCCCCGCCGCCATCCTCTGTCAGGGAATCAGGAAGTGAAGACGCAACGTCTTCACTGCCCGGTTCCCTACTGCGCATGCGCGAGTCACGCTGCGCGTCTGTATTGGTCCCCGCTGTGTCCTGGGAACTGTGTTTCCCAAGACACAACGGGGCATTCTCGGATAGAGGCGAGGTCTCTCCGATAATGCATCCCGGAAGTGGGTGCAGATACCTGTATTATACAGGTATCTGCACCCCCCTCCCCCCTGAAAGGTGCCAATTGTGGCACCGGAGGGGGGGAGGAATCCGATAAGCGGAAGTTCCACTTTAGGGTGGAGCTCCGCTTTAAGCAGCGTTTAGTTTGAGTCAAGCTTTTTTTCCCCAAAACTCTGCTGCTCCTGGATGCACTGGCAGTTTATTTTCTTCCTGTCTCTAAAGCCCCTTTCACACTAGGGCGTTGGCGCCATCGCATTTTTAGCGGCGCTTTACCTTCATTTTTGTGGGGGTTTTTGGCCTTTTAACCTCTGCTAGCAGCCCTTTTTTGTCGAAAAAGTGTTAAAACGACAGTTCGACAGCTGGGCCCATTTAGTTCAATGGGCAGGTGCGGTGTATACACCGCTCCTTCACCGCTCCAAAGTTGCTGCTTGCAGGATTTTTTTTAACATCCTGCCAGCGCATCGCCTCAGTGTGAAAGCCCTCCGGCTTTCACACTGAGACTGCAGGGGAGCCATTTTTCAGCGCCTGAAAAATGTCTCAGTGTGAAAGGGGTCTTAAAGCTCCTGCCACTAAACGCTGCTAAAAACATATGTGTGCATGGACACATAGGGTAACATGCAGGGGAGTTTAGAGGCAGGAAAAAAAAAAACATCTGACGCCCCTAGAAGCAGCTGCACACATGTCCAGTGTGTATGAGGCTTCAAATTAGGCCTAATTTGCACATAAGTTTTGCCTTTATAGCTTATGGAGTTTCACTTCGTACTAGAGCCCAAACAACAGGTTCTCTGTAGTGCTACTTGTGTTTATCTTTGACCTTCACGTGTTCTGACATGACCAGTTTAGCTACATTTTTGTCATGTGCTCTTCAGTTTGGCACGTCTCTTATTGCTGTTATGCTTACGTTTGGCCTGATGGTTGTCTTGATGACTGTAAATGTATTTAACCGTGACACTCAACATTTGCTTAGGGCCTTAAACTGTGGTTTCCCCTGAAGATGACTATTCCCCAGCAGATTCCTTCTGGCATTGCTTTTAATTTTGCTACAGTGACTGGTGACCACAGTGATGATTGTTTATGAATACCATGATGATTGTTACCATACTTAAAGTGTTACTAAACCCACAAAAGGTAAAATCAATCAATGTATATGAAGCATTAAAATAGGCAAAAATTCTGCGCTGACACACACAAATATAAATAAAAGTTGAACTTCCAGCAGACACTCAAAGTTAATTCAATCAAAATCTCAAAAAAAGGAAAAGGTAAAAACAGTGCTGCGCAATTCATTAAATGTCCATAATCTGTAAATGTCAATAAGACAGTCTGAAATGGTGCATGTGGAGACAGTATAAAATAATTAACTGATTGGTGCAGTAAAACACCATAAAGAAAGACAATAAAGAATCACAATAAAGAATGATAGGTCCGGTGACTGTGATCCCTCCACTACAAATAAAGATGGCCTCTCACCTCCAGCATTCGACCTGAAACAGGTCACTGTAGATCGCTGGACACACAGATCCTTATTCCCAATACCATCCTCAGATCAAAGTCAATGGGCAATTCAATCACACGTGTAAGAGAGAACAGAACGATCTAATCCTCTCTGTTTAAATGTTTATTAATAAAAGCTAAATAATGAATGTGCACTTACATTAAACCGCACTCAGATCCAAGTGCCGGCGTATAGGCATAGAATGTGTTTGTCAAACCAACAAGATGGCTGCGGGTGACGTCATATGTGACACCTGACCCCCGTACGCGTTACGTCCGTAGGCAGGACTTCCTCAGTGTGGGGCAGGATGCACGCAGACGGCCCGCTTTGTTTATAAATAGCCATAGCAACCCTAAAATAACCAGTCAGCATAACAGGTACAGCGGACAAATCACCACTGACTACACATAACGGACACACAATGCCTCTTAGACCTGCTGACTGGGGTTTACAATAATACAGACGTAAAGTGCCTTAACTTAATAATGTTCAACTAGCGCTACATACATAAAATTAGATATAGGGAACAGTCATTCCTCATACATGCAAAATAAGTTAATAATAAGAGAGAAACGCGCTAATAAAACAAAATGGAAAAAAAGCCTCCCATATTAAAGAGGCACTCTACCCGCAATATGCCAAAAGTTAAATTGTGTTAAAAGTCAATTAACATTACACTGCAAATAAAAATAAAATGAATCTTAATTCTATACTATGCCTGTTTATTCTACGCACTGATTGATGTCCTCGCTGCTTTAGTGATTAATCAATCACTGTCACAATGATTTAAAGCTGCTGCATAGCATAGTACTCCCAGCCTATTAGCATCACATCAATTGCTGTCCTTTAAAAGAAACTCCAGGCAGGTCAGTCAGTTTCCATGCCGCTTCTAATGCTCTTACCATGTTAATGTTACACCCTAAATATGACTGTAACATAAAACATGGTCAGAAAGGTGAACTGTTCAGAAAGTTTTTTATGAGCCTTCAATAAACAGTAAAATGACAAAAGGGATCTGCAGAGGGTGGTAATCCATGCTAACCAGTCAGATTTCAGTTTCAGCCAGTTAAAAAGTTATTTCTGCTGGCTGTGTGTAACTGTAATACTTCCCTTTGTTGCAGCATTGCTTCTCCACAATGGGAAATTTAAATCCGCAAAGGATTTTATCACTGAACATTCCTGAAAAGCTAAGCAAGGATGGAGTAATGCTTTGTTAGGGAGACTGCACTGCTGATTTAGGGATAGAAGAAGTTATTTCCAGGGATATCCTGCAGCTGTGCTCGTGGATAGGGAGCAGAGTCCATTTAGTTCAACCAATATAGAAGATAAATGATTAAATAGAAAACCTCCTTATACAGAGGTGTATTGTGCTGCTGAGCCAAGGTGGAGTTACAAACACCTTCCAGAGACACGGGGGGTTCTAAATTAGATTAGTGCATATAAAAAAAAAAATAGACGCATGGAAACCAAAAGTCAGTATATATAAAAAAAAAAAATGTACACACAAGCACACTTTTTCCCCTGATGCATAAGTGCTAGATACAGCAGTGAATTGAGCTGAACGGGTCAACAAAGGTGATCCCATCTCCAATATACACATTGGTGGCTGGGCCTCAGCACACATATTGTCCTTTCTGGGAATTTGTCAGCTTTTAGCTAGAGTTGCCGGTTAGCTAGATTTAGCTAGAGTTAGCTAGAGTTGCCGGTTATTCAGCATGCTCAACGGAACACCGACTCCCTGTAGACTGACAGATGTGATGGCATCACTTCTGTCTTTCAGAGCAGGAACCGGGAAAACTACTAGAGGATTAGTAGTGGTTGCCTTCTGAGAACAGACCTCCTTTTCAATATACATAGCTCCCAACTGTCCCTGATTTTGAGGGCGTGTCCCTGATTTGGAAGTCCCTCTTTCCTACTCATTTGTCCCTCAGATTGGTCTGATCCATATAGTTATATATACAGTGCCTTGAAAAATTATTCATACCACTTGAAGTTTTCCACATTTTGTCATGTTACAACTAAAAGATTTAATGTATTTTATTGGGATTTTATGTGATAGACCAACAGAAAGTGGCACATAATTGTGAAGTGGAAATAAAATGATAAATGGTTTTCAAAATGTTTTACAAATGAATATCTGTAAAGTGTGGCCTGCATTTGTATTCAGCCCCCTTTACTCTGATACCTCTAACTAAAATCTAGTGAAATCATCTGCCTTCAGAAGTCACCTAATAAGTAAATAGAGTCCACCTGTGTGTAATTTAATCTCAGTATAAATATAGCTGTTCTGTGAAGCCCTCAGAGGTTTTTTTAGAGAACCTTGGTGAACAAACAGCATCATGAAGGTCAAGGAACACACCAGACAGGTCAGGGATAAAGTTGTGGAGAAGTTTAAAGAAGGGTTAGGTTATAAAAAATATTCCAATCTTTGAACATCTCATGGAGCATTGTTCAATCCATCACCCGAAAATGGAAAGAGTATGGCACGACTGCAAACCTACCAAGACATGGCCGTCCACCTAAACTAACAGGCCGGGCAAGGGAGAGCATTAAACAGAGAAGCAGCCAAGAGGCCCATGGTAACTCTAGAGGAGCTGCAGAAAAACCTCCAGCTCAGGTGGGAGAATCTGTCCACAGGACAACTATTAGTCGTGCACTCCACAAATCTGGCCTTTATGGAAGAGTGTCAAGAAGAAAGCCATTGTTGAAAGAAAGCCATAAGAAGTCCAGTTTGCAGTTTTCGAGAAGCCATGTGGGGGACACAGTAAACATGTGGAAGAAGGGGCCCTGGCCAAATGAGACTAAAACTGAACTTTATTGGCCTAAATGCAAAACACTATGGGTGGCAGGAAAACTAACACTGCAGATTACCCTGAACGCACCATAACCACAGTGAAACATGGTGGTGGCAGCATCATGTTGTAGGGATGCTTTTCTTCAGTAGGGAGAGGGAAGCTGGTCAGAGTTGATGGGAAGATGGGTAGAGCCAAATACAGGGCAATCTTAGAAGGAAACCTATTAGGCCCCTTTCACACTGGGGCGTTTTTCATGCGGTACAGCGCTAAAAATAGCGCCTGTTCACCGCCTGAAAAAATCCGGCCCCTTTAACTCCAGTGTGAAAGCCGGCGGGCTTTCACACTGGAGTGGTGCGCTAGCAGGACGGCATAAAAAGTCCTGCTAGCAGCATCTTTGGAGCGGTATAGGAGCGGTCTGTTCACCGCTCCTATACCGCTCCTTCCCATTGATTTGAATGGGAAACCGCGGTAAAACTGCGGCAATACCGCTGCAAAGCGCCACCACGGCGGCGCTCTGCGGGGATGTTTAACCCTTTTTAGGCCACTCGCGGGGGGTAAAAACCGCACCGCGAGCGGCCGAATACCGCGGTTAAAACGACGGTAAAGCAGCGCTAAATATAGCGCTGCTTTACCGTCACCGCGGCTCCCCGCCCCAGTGTGAAAGGGGCCTTAGAGTCTGCAAAAGACTTGAGACTGGGGCGGAGGTTCACCTTCCATCAGAACAACAACCCTAAACATACAGCCAGAGTTACAATGGAATGGTTTAGATCAAAGTTTATTCATGTGTTAGAATGGCCCGGTCAAAGTCCAGACCTAAATCAATAAATTGAAAATCTGTAGCAAGACTTGAAAATGGCCATTCACAGATGCTCTCCATCCAATCTGCCAGAGCTGGAGCTATTTTGCAAAGAAGATGTCAAACACAAAAAACGTTCATTGAGCGATATAAACTGTCAGCCGTATATGCAGTGGTGTATTTACGTTTTGTGCTGCCCCAGGCCTGAATAAGCTCGCTCACCCCCTAATTTAAATATGAAAACACCCAAGGCCACACCCCTTCCTTTTTAAGATCCGCCGATATCATCATCATGGGAGGAGGACAGAGGGACGCCGCGGGAAGAGGACAGAAGGACACCACAGGAGGAGGACAGAGAGGGATGCGGCATCTTTTCATTTGGGGGGTAAGGGGATATGTGCTGGGTGCTTTGGGAGGGGAGGATTAGACCCCCCCCACTAGCACATATCCTCTCCCCTCCCAAAGCACCCAGCACATATCCCCTTACCCCCCCCGCGTGGCTCTCTCTCTGGTGGTGCGGGTACAGCGTGGCTCTCTGGTGGTGTGGGAACAACGTGGCTCTATCTCTGGTGGTGCGGGAACAGCGTGTCTCTCTCTCTCTGGTGGTGCGGGTACAGCATGGCTCTCTCTCTCTGGTGGTGAGGGTACAGCGTGGCTGTCTCTCTGGTGGTGTGGGAACAACGTGGCTCTCTCTCTGGTGGTGCGGCAACAGCGTATATCGCTCTCTGGTGGTGCGGGTACAGTGTGGCTCTCTCTCTGGTGGTGCGGGTACAGCGTGGCTCTCTGGTGGTGCGGGTACAGTGTGGCTCTCTGGTGGTGCGGGTACAAGGGTACAGTGTGGCTCTCTCTCTGGCTTCCCCCAGCACAGTACTCTCTTTTTCTCCTCCTGTAACACCCCCCCTCCCCTCAGCAAAGGGCATGCATGCTGGGGGCTGTAGCATGATGTCTGTGGACACACTGGAGCCGCCACTCTTCAGGGACTACTTTTGATGCCTCCCAGAGTCTTCTGATTGGCCCTCTGCTGTGGCCAATCATGGGGAGGAAAACAGCAGGCAGGGAGCTGGGCAGCGGCGAAACCAATTAGAGCCGCTCTCTCTCTCTTTTCCCTTTCGGCTGACAGAAAGGGGAGGGGGGGTGAGCGGGTAGATACACAGACTGTTGCCACTCCATTTACCAGAGAACTCAGCAGCAGTAGAGAACTCCCCTGCTAGCCCCCCTTCCCATTCTGTCAGTCGAAGGGAGAAGAGAGAGAGAGCTCTAATTGGTTTTGCTGCGCCGCCGCCCAGCTCCCTGCACGCTGTTTCTCTCCCCATGATTGGCCACAGCAGAGGGAAATTCAGATAGATTATCATGGCTTTACGGGGGGGGGGGGGGCAGTGGCTTGACTAGTGGCTCCTATTTAAACAGTTTTCTGGCCCCCTCCGCACCTGCGATGCCACTGCACTCCTAAGCTGTACTCCCCTGATGGTGGCCCTGCTGTGCAGGAGGAAGGCGTAGGTGCCATTTTCGTATATGTAGGTGTACGGGTCCTGGAGATATAAAATGAGCTAAAGCCCAGTGCAGCCGCCAACCACTGGAAAAGGTGGATAACAAAACACTAAAACAAAAAAGCAGCGCTCTATGGGAGAAGCATAATAACTTGCAGACCTTTGGCCAAGTAAAAAGTTAATTTTTTTGATGCACTTCTGAGAAACTATCAATGATAAAAGATTTGCAGGGGTTGCAGAGGCAATCATAAAAGCAAATAGTCATTGTAGATGTGAAAGAATAAACACGGTACCACTATGACATCCGGGTGAAGAGGGATTAACATCAACAGATGAGCTTCTACTATCAGCCAATGACGACTATGGTTTACATGTTTCGCGCGCATGCTTTGATAAGGTGCATGCGCGCGAAACATGTAAGCCGCAGTCGTCACGGCAACCCAGAGCTTGTGGTCCACCCTGATACATCGACATCCTGGTTACCTTCACTTCTGATGCGATGTCCACGTCATCCTGTGTGCCCGGTCTCAGCTAGCTTGGTTGGCTTTCCTGGTTCCACTCCCCAGCGGTAGACACTACAATACACCTCCTGCAGCACAGCGAGTTTGACACTCGCGATCAGCTATCGTGCTGGCAGCTGTCAATTTTGATTTCCCGCTTATGTGGTTCATCTCGGATATCCGTTCAGTTTCAGCTTGCATTTTGTAATTCAGCTGTGGGATATCCCTCCTTTACTCTTTGATGAGTGCGTGATTTGTATCAATAAAGTTCACATATCTTTTTCATTCACATTTTTTGTTGCTTTCTTTGTCCATTGTGAGCATTCGTGGGGCCGTCTGGCCTCATTTCCCTTCCCCCCTTTTCAGATTTACTAATTTTTGCTCCAGGACAGGAAGCCCACCATATTTAAGGAAATATTCCTACCTTGTATCATCGATATTTAATTTTTGATAGACTTTGTGAGTGGTTTCACATGCATCTCTTCTTCTTGTATCCGTTCAGTTTGACCACTGGCTGATAGTAGAAGCTTATCTGTAGATGTTATTCCATCTTTATCCGGATGTCATAGTGGTACCGTGTTTATTCTTTCACATCTATATCTACAATGACTATTTGCTTTTATGATTGCCTCTGCAACCCCTGCAAATCTTTTATCATTGACAGTTGCTTTTATTTCTCAGAAGTGCATCAAATAAATTAACTTTTTACTTGGCTAAAGGTCTGCAAGTTGTTATGCTTCACCCATAGAGCGCTGCTTCTTTGTTTTAGCACTCTCTAGATGTGCAAAGCTGGTAGAGACATAGCCAAAAAGATGCAGCCGTAATTGCAGTGAAAGGTGGTTCTGCTAAGTATTGACTCTATGGGGCTGAATACAAATGCACGCCACGCTTTTCACATATTTATTTGTAAAAAATTTGAAAAACATTTATCATTTTCCTTCCACTTCACAATTATGTGCCACATTGTGTTGGTCTATCACATAAAATCCCAATAAAATACATTTACATTTTTAATTGTAACATGACAAAATGTGGAAAATTTCAAGGGGTATGAATACTTTTTCAAGGCACTGTAGAATGCACTATTTATCTTTCAAAAAGTGTTTCCCAGTGCTTAACCTTTTATCCAAATTCTTAATTGCTGCATTTGTAAATTTCGCCTGCTGGCGAGTATGAGCGGACTGCCCTTCTTCCGGGTTCCCTCCATCATTTTATATATAACCAGAGAAGGGAAAACAGGGAGTTACCTTTATGCCCCAGCACCCTAAGAAAGTAATCTGTACTGAGTACAAGGAGGGTGGAGGGAGCAACTCAGCCCCAGAGCCCCCCTTGCAACCCCCCAAAAAGCTCCTTAACTCCCCTCCCTCCCACATAGCCATTTTTTTGAGAACTGTTATTGTTTCCCTCGAGTAGGGCCAGTTCATGGGTGTCTGTAAATTTCCTGTCCTTTGCAGGATCATATATTCTCATTAAATGCAGGAGTTCAACTGAAAAATTATCATTCAGTGGTCCAGTGTATAAGCCAAGCACTATGTTAATCTTTTGGTATTTATTGTAAAGAATCCTCCTTAGTTCTAAATACTGGAAATCTCACACCCTTGTGTTGTGATGACTTCCGAGCACCAATCTCTTTCACTTTCTGCTAGATAGACTTACGGGAACAGTTGACATCAGGCAGCCAAGCCGGTTTTGCGACATTCCAGGACATTGTCATGCTGGGTAGGGCATCATATGACCTTGAATTTGCATGTTAGATTAAGAGCTCTATTAAGGGGAATTTCCCAAGATTTTGCCAAGCAGAGGCCCCATGCAAAGCTCAACTGTTACCCAACATTGTTTTTTGTGTGTGTGTGTGTAATTCCCCTGAAAATATTTGCAGCAGTCCCTTGTAGGGGATCAGACTCAATGCAGAGACAAACTCACAGTTTCTTTAGGAAAACATCACGTTTAATTCACAGGATATTCCCAAACAGAAGAAAAAGGCATCTTGCCATCAATCAAATGAAAATAAACTTCTGCTCTACCGAGCCTTACTGTGTTCGTAGTCTGACGAGTCCTTGGCTTAGGGTAAGTGTACTTACAAATGCAAATACTTGTATCCAAACTCAGGGATAAGCAGCCATGCTCTTAGTTGCCTCCTCACATGGATACACACACACAGTAGCTAGGTCACAAGCTAGGACCAGCTGCCTTAATCAAGACCTAGAAAGAAAACATTAAACTGCGGTCCACGGACTTGGACTGCTGAATTGTTTAGCTGCAGGGTTTCGGTGTCTCCATATATCTAGCCATCCCACCTCCTGTAGTAATCTAGCCAGAGGAGTTGCCCTATGGGGACCATGCATCCCCAGGACCGGATGTTTATCCAGACCAGGATCCAACCAACTGTTGAAGTCCCCCACAAGCAGCATTGGGAGGTTCGGCTTCCCCTCCAAAAATTCCAGGAGAAGTCAAAGCACCCGGGCGTCAAATGGGGGAGGAATGTAAATACAAGCCAAAAAAACATTTCAGAATTCCAATACGACAATATAGAAACACAAACCTTCCCTCAGAATCTATTTTGGATTTATATTCCTGTTAGTCCAGGGACCTGTGCACCACAACACTCACACCCCGGGAAAAGGAGGTGTGAGTGGAGTGGTACGCCCAACCTATCCATAAGTATTTCAGGCAACTTTTAGTTTCAGTTGTCAGATGTGTTTCCTGAAAGCATAAGACAGCAGGATAAAACTTTTTCAGACATGTAAATATCATTGTGCATTTAAGGGGGGAGTTCATGCCCCTGACATTCCAGGAGATCAATGAGGTATCCACCATTTTGAGGGCAAAATCAGTATCTGGGTGTGCACCCCCGATGTGGGGCATCCATGAGGGGCAGAGTTGATGGGGTGGTGGTGGACTGCTGTAGCATCAGGGTGACAAGTGATCTGATGAGAATAGTTCCTTGGACTGTAGGATAGTTTACACTGTAAACAACAACAGGGCACAACAGTGCCAACAAACATTAGTGCAGTTGTGGTTAGGTAGTCCCAAGTCCAGCATGAAATTCTTACGTTGGTAAGTGCCAGTAGAGGACTGAAAAGTAGAGTCAGCCATAGTAGCTTTGCCAACAGGGCAAATCCTATCACTGCAACACCGCCTAATGTTAGGCTAACCGATTGTCTTTGCAATTCAAGTAGAACAAAGAGTTATATAGGGTAGTAGAATGGGAAGTCACAGTTAGCTTCCTAGCATTTGTAGATATGTAGTGTTCCCCCGGCAAACAGGCAAAGAAAGAGGTGCCGGATAGGATGAAGGGATTTCAAGGAAGCAAAGAAGTAAGAACAAGAGTTTAGCAGCCAGGGAAATTTTCATATTCTTTATCCCAAATATGGTGTTGGGGTCAGTCTCCTTCTGCATCCACTCGGCCACAAGGCCTGTTCATTATGGTCCAGCCAGGCCGCTGCCTCCCTAGCCGACTCAAAGAACTGCGCATACACGTCTGCTGTCACATGCAGTTTAGCTGGGTAGAGCATGGCGTATGGTAATTGCAGGGCCCTCAGGCGTTTCTTTACATCCCCAAATTTTGCTCTATTCCTCTGCACCTCAGCAAAGAAGTCGGGGTAAAAATGACACTCTGATTCCGTTGAATTTAACATTTGCCAGCTCTTGCGCGCAGCGTAGTTCTGCCTCTCTCACGGTAATGGAGTAGCTTAGCCAGCATTAACCTGGGATGGGCTCCCTGTGGGGGAGGTCGGCCCGGCACTCTATGGGCTCTTTCCACAGTGAAAAATGGGGAGAATGCTTCCCTGCCAAAAATCTCAATTAGCCAGTTTTTCCACAAATGTAGTGGGGTCTTTGCCCTCAGATTTCTCAGGGAGACCAACAATGCAGACATTATTTCTGCGTAAGCGATTTTCTGTGTCCTCTGCTCTGTTGTATGTGTCTTGGGCCATGCGGTGTGCTGCTCTGGCTTCTTGTGTGTGGAGGTAGCTTGTCCTCAATATCACTCACTCTGCTCTCAACTGCTGTTGCTCTTTCTCTAACCTTTTGAAGGTCTTGTCTGAGAAGTGCCATCTCTTCTCTTAGGCCCCAAAACTGATCCTTCATGATATTAAAGTGGAGTGCCAGGAGTGCCAAAAAAAAAAAACAAACAAATAATGCAGCTGCTGACTTTTAAGAATCGGACA
This sequence comes from Lithobates sylvaticus, assembly GCA_028564925.1. Lineage (NCBI taxonomy): Eukaryota > Metazoa > Chordata > Amphibia > Anura > Ranidae > Lithobates > Lithobates sylvaticus. The sequence continues at coordinate 178,946,426 of CM053027.1, read as the reverse complement.
CTGACCTGTCCCGGGATCCAGCGATGCGGGGGAAGGAGACCCCCCCCTCATTGCCTGCTCCGTTCGCGGTGCCGGCATTCTTAATGTGGGAACCCGGCTGTGGCTTCACAGCCGGGCACCCACTGCGCATGCTCACTCATCTGGGACACATGACAGGTCCCAGATGACTGTGCGGCGCCTACAGGAAGTGACGTTTAGCCCGGGCAATGAAGGTGGCAGACTACGAGGGACCCCCTAGCAACAGGCATTTAGAGGTGAGTAAAATTTTTTTTTTTCCAATTATTTTTTTTTGAATTTTTTTATGATTTTTAAGCCACATTTTTTTTTTTGGCCGCAACCCCACTTTAACTGTAGCTGTGCACATATAAATGGCCTTCAATATTTCAGCTAGTGTGGGTTGCTCCAGAGTTTCTGATGTGTCCTCTGTAGGTGGGGGAGATGGGGGATGAGCTGCATCAGCCGTAGAGTGGCCGGGAGTGCTGTCTGTATCATGACCCCAGTCTGCCTGTGTAAACAGGCCTGTATCCTCCCCTCTATTTGCTGCCCCCCCCCCCACCCGTGTCTGTAACCACAGGGCCCTGTAGTTTTTGGGTGTAGTATAGCATGTCTCTGTAATGCTCCTTGCCCTGTGGCTTCAGTGCTTTTCTGCTGCTTCCTTCTCTGGGCTTGTCGGCCGTTTGCGGTGTGCGCTGTGCTATGGCTGCCGTGACGGTGGCGCCATCTTGGGAGTCTGGTCCAGCCATCTCCAGCGGGCCTCGGCGGGTCTTTCCCCTTGTGCAGAGGGCCGGCAGTGTGTCCAGGAGGTGATCAATGGACAGATCAGGCAGGAGCTGTGAGAAGTGCGTCCTCTCACTTGCCCGTCTTGGCCACGCCCCCACCTAATGCATATATAATTGTTTAATTATGAACTGCCACAATTCATTAAAAGTAATCTTGTGACTTGCTTATGTTTTAAAGTAGTTTAAAGCATAATCAATAAAATTTCACATGAACTTTAACATGTTAATCCAATTCCGAAGGCTGTTTTTAATCAGTACAGGAATTACTGCTTGTAGGCATCAATGTACCAACCTTAGAAATTGAGAGTGAAGTGCAGAGGAGAATCTGCAAAGCATGCAGGGAATTCAGCAGACAGCCAGAACTCACAACATGAAAGGATTTTTCAAATAGGCTTTTATTGGATTGTCCAAAAATACATATTGTTTATATAGCTATTACAATGGTGATGTTAAAGAATGAAAGTATGTGCTGTGATCATATTTGCGTTTTGTGCACGTGTTTAAAAAATTACTTTAGGCCTGAAGATTACATAACCCACGCAAACATTGTATATTTTTTGAAAAGCAGACAACCTAGAGAAGAAAATAGTGATAGTTTACATTTTTTGTTACGATACTAGTGCAATGAGGAAATGCACATTTTAAATAAAAAAAACCCCACAAGTTATTTTTAAGGCACAGAAACACAATAAATCACCCAATTTTTTTTGTAAAATATAAAATATTAGGTTGTGCCACATGTCACCAGATGTCAAACCTTAAAGTGGTTGTATACCCGTTTTTTTTTTTTTTAAAACCACCTGCAAGACAAAGCCATAATGAGCTAGTATGACTAGCATACTAGGTCATTATGCATCACTTACCTTAGATCGGGCCCCGATGCCGTCCCCGTCTCCCCCTCCAGCCGCAGCCATCTCTCCACAGATACCCAGAAAGTTACTCACTGCTCCGATCAATCACATAGCAGAGAGAAAACGTTAGCACTTTGAAATTGGCCAGAGCAGCGAAGACGTCGTTCCGCGCATGCGTGCGGGAGACTTCCACTTCGGCAAGCCGAATTTTTGAATGGGGATTAACCCTGTGAATGCACCGTTGTCTACGGCGCGCATGCACCGTAGACAACGTTGTAAAACTTTTTGGCAAATATCTCCTAAACCGTGTAGGTTTAGGAGATATTTATTGTACCTACAGGTAAGCCTTAATCTAGGCTTATCTGTAGGTGCAAGTTGTAATAGAGGGTATACAACCGCTTTAAAATTGCATGTGCCCGTGACAAGCTTTAGTACCCTATATTTTCCATAGGTGATCATTTGAAAGCCCCTACAGGTCATCAGTATAGAGCAGTGATGGCGAACCTATGGCACGCGTGCCACAGCTGGCACACAGAGCCATCTCTGTGGGCACACAGAAGCTCCGGCACACAAAGGCTCCTCACACTTCACTAGGAGGACAAAGCGCCCAGTGTCCCCACATTGTCCAGCACCACCTACCTCCTCCGGATCACATACAGTACTTTGACTCAGCGGACAACTCTTTGGAGAAAGCGCTGAGGGACCAACTCACAGACGGGCAGGAAAGGTGGCTAATCACCTCCCTTGGCCAGGGAATGGACAGCCAATTGACTGGCGCGGGAGGAGAAGTGGGTGTTTGTTTGCCTGGGGGTCGGCCTGTGTGCAGCCGCTTCCTTCCATTGGTGAGAAAGCCCAGAGATGTGGCCGGAGCAGCCGGTGATAAGCTGTGCCACGTGAGCATGTTTTGTGCTATGGTGATAGCAGGAGAGTTGTGTATGGGCAGAGGGAGCAAGACGGGCTACATGAGTGTCGCTGGACCACTGCTGTACCACAGCAGGGGGGGGGGGGGGGTGGTAAGTTGCAGAGGGGGGGGGGGACCGGATGTGTGATTGAGTGTGCCATGAGCTAAATGGAGGGGTGTGATGCATAGTGAGGAGGTGTGCTATGAGTTAGATGGCGATATATAATGTGCTGTAGCTCACTGATGTGATGTGGCCGGACAACAGAGAGGTGTGGGCTGAAGGCCAATACATAATATGTGCTAGAAGTTTACAGTGTGATGGAGATAATGGCACTTTAAAATTAATAAGTTGGTTTTATGTTGCAGTTTGGGCACTCGGGCTCAAAAAGGTTCGCCATCACTGGTATAGAGTTACCCAGGAGCTCTGGTGCTAAGATTATTGCTCTCACTCATTCATGGCAATATGTAACATGTGCAGTACAGTGGACATTTTCTTGTATAGGCTCCCCTGATGCTTTAATTTACGTTTGTATGTGGGGGTGGGCTCAAAAAAAAAAAAAAAAAATTGCGGGGATTTTAAATGCTTTAAAAAAATGTTTTTACTTAAAGTGGATGTAAACCCTCTCCGATACACAGTGAAGTAAACAGCCTCAGATGATACACAGAGATGACACAAATCTCCCTACATAAGTTTTACATGTATATCTGTGGTCTTCAGATTGCTATATATTCTTTAGAATTCTTACATCGTGTTAGAATTTTTACTTTCTCATTCTGCAGTAGTAGTAGTGTCTGGGCTTACACTGGGAGACAGTTGATTGGAGGAAAGGCACACACCCACACACCACATAGGCAGAAGAACGAATATACTTTCAGAGCTGTGCTGTGATAAGACAAGCTCTCTGCTAATCTATTTATAGCAACCCTACACGACACAAATCTCAGGCTGCTTTTATCTCTGTCTCTGAGAACTTTTCAGAAGTTATCATGCTGATAACAGAACAACGAAACAGCAGAAACACACGGGACTTTGTGCTTTGGAGAGAATTTTTTTAGTGATAGGTTCTCTTTAATAGGATACCAGAGGTCTAAAAGAGACCTGATGTCTCACCGGTCATCCAGTAAAGCTAATGGAGTGCAGACTGCATTCCATCAGCTTCTGCCCCAGCCACACAGGCCAGGGAAAGTGAAAGGGGGACACAGAAGTGACATTTTACTCCTCTGGTTCAGCAAGAAGAAGGGGAGGAGAGCAAAAATAATTCCGGTCTGCTCCCTTCGCTCTACTTGGCGGCATCTGCCATGACGGTTCCAGGCGCCCCTCAAGCTCACTAAAGGAATCACATGGGTTGGCTACTAGAGGAAAAGATAGAATGAATGGATTTACAGAGCTGAGCATACACAGTCAGAGTGGCAAAGAGTATCAGCTGCTATACCGTTGCCACTAACAATAAGGAAGTCATTAGAACTGGCAGGGTCAGCCAGGTATTTATTAGCAAGGAAATGTTAAATGCTGGAAAGCTTCTCAACACAGCTTTAGAATAGATTTCTAAAGTAATAGACACACATTATTTGGGGGGTTTGTTACGCTTTAATAGCACACAGCATGGTCGGATCTAGGGGTGCTAGGGAGGGCTGCGCCCCCCCAAAAGATACCCACTACCCCTAATGCCGTGCAGGCTGTCACACAGCTATGATCTGCACAGTGTATAGCTGGTAACTGCAGCTGAGCTGCCGTTCTAATTAGAGAATTTCACAAGTCAGACCTGCAACACAGTAACCAGCTACACACTCTGCTGATCGTAGCTGTGTTTAATGGAATCGGATTTTCAGGGTGTGTACCGTGCAAGGATAGAAAAAAGAGCTCAGTCTAGTGCCCTACCAGTGGTGACCCCTGTCCCCCCTACTGCCAGTGGTGTCCTCTCTTCTGCCAGCAAAGACCCCTGTCCTCCTTCCTGCTAGAGGTGACTCTTGTCCTCTCCCCTGCTAGCGGTGACCCCTGTCATCTCTCCTGCCAGTGGTGACCGCTGTCCTCTGCCTTGCTGACCCCCTTCCTTGGCTCATTCGACCCCTATTCTAGGCTCTGCAGACCCCTGTTCACTAGCCAGCTGACCCCTGTCCTCTGCCCTGCTGACCCCTGTCCTCTGCCCTGCTGACCCTGTCTTTGGACCTGCTGGCCCCTGTCCTCTGGCCTACTGCTCCCAGTACACTGCCTTACCGATTCCTGTACTCTCCCCTCCTGACTTCCCACTGTCTTCTGCCCTACTGACACTCTCTACACTATATTACAAACTAATAGCCCCTCTATAATGCCCTACAAACTGCTGACCCTATACTCTGCCCTGCTGACCCCCTGTACACTTCCCTGTTGACCTGCCCCCCTAACATTTCTTACTGCACCCCTAAATTAGACAGGCTACTGGCACACAGCTTTTCTGGAAGATCCATCTACACCTCTCTAATTGCTACCAGTGCACCACATTCAGTGGAGTGGCCCTTTGCCCTTGGATCTCTCCAGCTATTTGCCTGTGCTACCAGAGTGACCCTGGACTTCACCGAGAGGGATACTGTTTATATGGATAAATGTAGCTGTTTTTGTTCTGAACTGTTTTACTAATGTAGTTATTCTTAGCTAGATTTTCAGCAGAGGGCAGCTGATTTTCCTCAAGAATTTGATGGTATTTTGCCTCATCCATTTCTCTTCTATCCTGACAAGTGCTCCGGTCCCTGCTGCAGAGAAACATCCCCATAACAGGACATAACCACCTCTGTGCTTTACTGTAGGAATGGTGTTATTTGGATGGTGAGTTATATTGGATTTCCGACAGACATATCGTTTGGTGCTGAGGCCAAATGATTCAATTTTAGTCTCATCTGACCATAACACCCTTTTTCCATGTGGCCTCAGAATCTTCAAGGTACCTTTTAAGGTGGTCATATGAGATTCAAATTGAATTATTTGGCCTCTACACCAAACTATATGTACTACCTATCTAAATGCTTCTCCATTATCACTTAAACATCTCATCCTCTCCTCTTCCTCATGCTGTAGGAATCCTCCTTGGACCATTATTATTCTCTGAAAGAGTTGTGTGTGATTCCGCGCAAGGGAAAGTACAGGCAGATGGAGGCTTAAAAGGAACTGCTGCCCCTACAAAAATACTACCACCTGAGAGGAGTACAATTCAATTAATTTAGAGAAGATGTAGGTGTGGCGCTGTTCCACTTAGAGAGACTTGTATACGTATTATTAAAAGTGAATAAAGTGCTGAAAATTTTTTTGAAGCCAATATGTGAATATAATTGAAGTAGCTAGTGCTAATGTATTACACCCTCTGCAGAGTGCAACACTAATGCCCTGTGCACACGGTCGGACATTCCGACCACAAAATCCATCTGATTTTTTCCGACGGATTTTGTCCGAAACTTGCGTTGCACACACACGGTCGGACAAAGTTGTCGGAAAATCTGATCGTTCCGAACAAGGTGACATATAAAACGTACGACGGGACTACGTAGAGGCCAGTAGCCAATAGCTTTCGTCTCCAAATTTCTTCTGAGCATGGAGTATCCCAAGAGTGCTGCACAGTGGCATATACTGTGGCTGCGCAGTACCCCTGGGGGGTAAGGATATTTGGTGAGTGTATTCATGATAGGAGCACGGATAAGACCACCAACACTACTATCACTTAATTAAGAAGATAACAAAGAACTTTTTTGTGAAGCACTGGACACTTTTTTTTAACCACTTCAGCCCCAGACCAATTTGCAGCCAAAGGACCAGGCCCCTTTTTGCGATTTGGCACTGCGTCGCTTTAACTGACAATTGCGCGGTCGTGCGACATGGCTCCCAAACAAAATTGGCGTCCTTTTTTTCCCACAAACAGAGATTTCTTTTGGTGGTATTTGATCGCCCCTGCGGTTTTTATTTTTTGCGCTATTAACAATAATAGAGCAACAATTTTGAAAAAAATGCAATATTTTTTACTTTTTGCTATAATAAATATCCCCAACAAAATATATAAAAAAACGTTTTTTTTCCTCAGTTTAGGCCGATACATATTCTTCTACATATTTTCGGTGAAAAAAATCGCAATTAGCGATTATTGATTTGTTTGCGCAAAAGTTATAGCGTTTAAAAAATAGGGGATAGTTTTTATAGCATTTTTTTTATTAATATTTTTTTTTTTTACTAGTAATGGCGGCGATCAGCGATTTTTATTGTGACTGCAACATTATGGCGGACACATCGGACATGTTTGACACATTTTTGGGACCATTGTCATTTATATAGAAATCAGTGCTATTTAAATGCACTGATTCCTATGTAAATGACACTGGCAGTGAAGGAGTTAACCACTAGGGGGCGGGGAGGGGCTAAGTGTGACGTGTTGTGTTTTTTTTTTTTACAGTAGGGGGGCGTGGCTGTACGTCTGATGTCATTGATCGGCTTTCCCGATGACAGGGAACAGCCGATCAATGACAGGCAGTGAAGGAAGCGCAGGGGAGAGGTTGGTTTACACAGACCTCTCCCCGTTCTTCAGCTCTGTGACCCGATCGCGGGACACCAGCGGCGACCGGGTCCGCTGGTCCCGCAGCCGTGGTCACGGAGCTCCCAAACGGGTCGCAAGCACGCCGCCCGTGGTGTGCGCGCGACCCCACGGCTAGGCAATTAAAGGGGACGTATATATATGGGTGCTTTTGTCTAGCCGTGCCATTCTGCTGACGTATATGTACAGGAGGCGGTTCGGGAAGCGGTTAATGAGCACAAGTCACTTTGTTTGCTTTTTTTATTGCAATTTATGTGAAAGTATTCTTAAACCAATAAAACAGCGCTGGCGCTTATATATGTAATTCCCACGTTATTTTGTATCAATTTTTAAAATAATTGTTGCTTATTGTAAACCATTGTAATTTTATTGATCATTTTATACATTATATGTTATCAACTATACATTGTAAATGTTGGGGTTTGTCCCCCCCCTTTTTTCTTATTGCCAGTTTATTAAAGGCTTCATGCAAACTCCTATGATGATCATGCAGGACAATAAGTGATCCTCTCTGATCATTTTTGGCGGTTTAGCTCCACCTGTAATGGGAGGGCTCTCTGGCTTCCATTCAGTATAAATATCACGTCCTTCTGGCCGGAAGTGATGTCTTTTGATGACGCCCTGGAGGAGGGGCGAAACGCGTCGACGTAATTTCTGGCCAAAGAACCATTGACGCCACTTCCTGTTCCCGTGGCGCGCACGCTGGATCAGCTGCAACCACGGAAGTATCTGAGAAGTTTGCCTGAGAAGTTTGCCTTCCCCTTTGCATCCTGTAAGTAGCGCAGAGTGCGCATTTAATATCCTGCTACAGCATTTACAACTTGCTCTCTTCTTTTACCGGTCCAACACCCCAAGAAAATTACTGTGCCCTGTGTGCATACATCGCTCCCTTGATCCTCTGGCCTGTTTTTCTCCAGCTTTGCTTTTTATGCCTGCTTGCCGTATCACAGCTTGTCTGCATATCTGCTCTTTGCTCTGCTGTTTGTCTACTGGTCCGGTGAGTCCATTCCAAGGAGGAGCTTATCTGTACTTTGGTCTTGGTTTTTTGGGTTTATTACTGGACACATTCACATTTTTTTATTTCTCATCACATATTTGTTTGTGGTTTATCACTAATTTGATACACATGGAATTAGTTTTATGATTATTTTTTATTATGTTACTTAATATTTTTCACGTATATAATAGTCTTATCATACACAATTTTTTGATGCAAGTCAATTTTGTGGGAATTTTTTATTATTTGATCACAATTTTGTTTGCCAGCGCTGTTTTATTGGTTTAAGCATATTTGAAAGTTCTAGCACTTTTTGTACCAGCAGCTGCACATCTTTTGTTTCTTTTCACGTTCATATTGTACACGTTTTTCCCAGCGCCGTTTTTTTGTCTATATATGTGAAAGTATTGTTCATTATTTCCCTTTTTTGATGAGTTGTATATACTTCTCCTTTTTATGGCTTGTAGGATATTGTTGTGCATAGAGGTCTTAATCATCTCATTAGCATATGCCATCTTCAATTTGAAGGTAACCACACATTATAGGGTGCACCCTGCAGAAGGTGTAACACACCAGCACCAGGCACTTTAAAAATAGGTTACAGTTGTCATATAATTTTTACATATTTTGTTTGGATGGGCCTTATATACTACTAAAGGCATTCACATCCGTTTAGTGTTTTACTCCGCAGAGGGTGTAACACAGTAGCACAACATTTTTTATTTATTTATTTTTTTTAAATTTATGTTTATTGGTTTTCCATTAAACAGAGAAAAAAAATACAGAACATATCAACATACACGCTTACACATTATATTCTTGTTTTCAGTAACAAATTACCAGTATTACACCGTGAAGCGGCAGTATAAACAATATAATGCCGAAATAACATTCAAGCCTAATAAGGCTTACAGCTTGTGGCCACATGGCCACATAAGTGTCCCAGTTCCTCAACGGAGGAAAAAACTAATACCAAAAGAGTATCAAGAGTATTTGACTGTGATTTTCACAGGACTCATTCGGTTATCAATACTCAGTAATACCTAGGTGCTTGCATTCACTCACACAACACTCATACCCATTCACCCGTCACTTCCATCCATTTCCCCAGCCGAAACTACAGCTGGGGGGGGGGGGGTACTCCTCCCACTCCCTCCTACATTTACTTGTAATATATTTTGTGTCCCCAGCATCTTCATTTAGGATAGTAGGTAGCTCTCCCCTCCCCCCCGGCAAAACAAGAGGGTATGAATTAGGACCCACTACTGCTGAGACAGAGGGGTATCCTTCCAAAAGGAGCTGTCTATATCCAGCCAAGGCTGCCAGATCTTGTAGAATTTCTTCATACAGGCCCTTCCTTTATAGATTAGTTTAAAGATTGGTATGACTTTGTTTATCATGCGATACAACAGTTGGATATTGAGAGCAGATAAACTCTTCCATTGTAGTAATATCAGTTTTCTAGCATAAAAGAGTATCAAGCGGACTAGGGTCCGTTTGTGGGTTCTGGGTATGTGGTCATTAAGGATGCCCAGGAGCCCCACCTCAGCTGTGCGGGGGGTCACTAGGCGTAGCTTGTTTTCAAAAAAAGAAAATAGGTTCACCCAGAACCCCGAAAGGGCCGGGCAGGACCAAAACATGTGTACATAACCAGCATTAGTGCAATTACATCTAGGGCAGGAGGACCCTGAATCATAACCCATGCGAGCCAGACGAGCCGGCGTGTAATGGAGTTGATGAATAAATTTGAACTGTACATATTGGTCGTTAGACCCAACAATATCCAAAAAACAGGCCTCGGAGGCCTCAAGCACAAAATTTTACATTTTATTTCAATTATAGACGTTACACTTATTCACACATTGGTCCATTGGGACATTATTTACTTTATTGGCACACATCATCACTGAATTTAAAGGCATTCATTCTCCTTGGTGTTGTACCCTGCAGAGGGTGTAACACATTAGCACAAGTAACTTTAAATATAGAATTAAGCCACTAAACCATTTGTTTACTGGGAATTTTTCACCACCAACCTAGAAGACATACATACTCTAATGCCGCGTACACACGATCGGAATTCTTGTCGGAAAAAGCTCTGATGGTTTTCCCGTCGGAATTCTGACGGAATTTTGCTCAAACTGTCTTGCTTACACACGGTCACACCAAATTCGGACGGTCAATAACACGTTCATTCCGCAACATACAACACGTTCGACGGCACTATAAAAGGGAAGTTTAATGCTTCCGAGCATGCGTCAAATTGTTTCCGAGGAATTGCATACACACAATCGAAAAATCTGATAAAAAGGTTTTCCGTCGGAAAAATTAAGAACAGGCTTTCAATCTAAAGTCCGTCGGAAATGCCGACAGAAAAAGACCGATGGGCATACACACGGTCGGAAAATCCGATGGAAAGCTCATATCGGACTGTTTCCATCGGAAATTCCGGCCGTGTGTACGCGCCATAAGTGTGCACTCTGCAGAGGGTGTAATACATTAGCACTAGCTATTTCAATTATATTCACATATTGGCTTCAAAAAAGTTTTTCAGCACTTTTTCACTTTTAATAATACGTATACAAGTCTCTCTAAGTGGAACAGCGCCACACCTATATCTTCTCTAAATTAAAACATTATTATTCTCTATCTACACCTCCTCCTTGCCAGTTGATAGCTTTTAATGGCTTTCAAAACCATTTCTATGCTGATAACACCCAAATCGATCTCTCTGCTCAGTTCACACCTTCAGTCTTCTTGCACATCTCTAATTTACTACCTAACATATAAGTATGGATGTCACCTCACTTTCTTAAACTTTTCAATACTGACCTCAAAAAATTTCTTACCTCCCATATCTCCCTGCCAACTATTCTCGAGGACTTCTCCAGAATTTCTCCAATTTTCTGGAACTCCCCATCCTAATTTCTCTGGCTTTCTCCACCTATAATCGATGCCTAAAAACTCTTCTCTACAAGGAGGTCAATCCCGCCTCTACCTAAATCTAAACTTTTCCTTTCTCCATCAACTCATACCCTCACAGTTATAACCTTTTGTATCAATCTTTTTTAGATTGTAAGCTCTCATAAATGAAGCCCTCCTAATCCTCTTGTCTCAAATTGTATTGTAACTTGACTGTCTCCCTTTATATTGTAAAGAGCTGTTTAAACTTTTGGCACTATATTCCTGTATTATAATAACATATAATACTGTAATCAGCTCTGCCACTAGTAATAGTATTGATTGTAAAATGTAGTGTTTTTCCTAGTGGAACTACATGGTTATGATGTAGTAATTTTCTGTCTCTGTGTTCCTGCTGTTTTCAATAAAACAAGAAGAGCTTAGCCAGGTGCCAACAATACATTGATTTGTAGGAGTCATATCAAGAGATCCCCGAAATTTGCATTTCTTAATAAGTGATTGAACAGTACCGACTGGTGTGTTCAAGGCTTTGGATATCTTTTTATATCATTTTCCATCCTTCTAAAGTTCCTTTTCGATGTTATGCAGATATTTTGACAGTTCTTTTTTTTTTTTTTTTCAAATAACCTTTTTATTTTTATACACAGTTTGACATAAGTAAGTGCAGTACATTACAGGCATGTTTGAGCATTTTGCGACTGTTCGTTCAATGTGGGTGCTCCAGTATTGTCGTCAACAAAGTGTAATAACTTGCGTAAGTGATCATATGAGTCACAAGGGGACTCGTAACAAAAGAAAGAGAAAAGAGAGGGGAGAGAAGAGTAATAAGTCATCACGTTGGCTTGTCCTACCTGTTTATGGGTGGGTCCTCCCGGAGGTGCCACAACTCCCAGACCTTATCGTGGGCCTCCAGTCTATCCTGCATTCTAGCGGTCATTCTTTCCATCATTTCTACATCCTTAATCCTGGTGTAGGGCCTCTGGTGAGGGGGGTGAGCACCACTTCCAGTTTACAGTGAGGATGTGGCGTACTAGTTTCTTTTGGGGCACTGGGATTTTCAGTGGTGACAGGCCTAGTATAAAGAATTTCGGGGTGATAGGGATCTGTCCTCCGAGGAGTCGGACCAGTAGTTGCTGAACTGAAGTCCAGAAAGGAGTGATCAGTGGACAGCTCCAATATATATGGCGGAGGGTGCCTTTATCCCCCAGACAGCGCCAGCAGCGGTCGGAGCTGGTGGGGAAAATGGCGTGTAGCACATCTGGGGTCATATAACAGAAGTACAGGATTTTGTAGATATTTTCCTTGTAGAGTGTGGACCAAATCCTCTGCCAATGCTTCACAGGGATCTCCTCGCCCAGAATCTTTTCCCATTTGACCATATAGGCATGTTTGCCCTTGGAATCCAAGGGATATGCATTCAATATTTTGTATAAATCAGATATTAAACCCTTCTGGGCAGAGCCTGCCAATACTAGGGTTTCAAAGGGGGTTGCAGGTTTGGTGTTATGGTCAAGGCATAGTAGCAAATTTGGAGATACCCGTAGAACTACTGGCGCGGAAGGTCGAACTTTGTCTGCAACTCAGCGAAGGACAGTAGTTTGCGGGATCTGGGGTCTACCAGGTTCCCAAAGTGAAACAGGTTCCGTGTGGTCCACGGTGAGGACATGCGATGAGTGAGGCTATCTGGCACCTTGGGATTACAGACAAATGAGGTCAGGAGCGAGCTATTTGAGGTCAGTGTATGTTGTCGGATCAGTTTGCGCCATATTCGCCTAAGTAGGGTCATAGGGCCCAGCATACATCCAGGTTCTACCTCTACGTTTGCATTTCACAGTATGTTGTTTGTACCGGGGCGAGCCATATTTTTTCAATTTCCGTCCATTTATTATAGGAGTATTGGGTGAACCAAGAAGTTATTGCCCTTAGCTGAGCCGCCTAGTAGTATTTAATAAGGTAAGGGTATGCTAGACCCCCATCCGAGCGTGCCACCATTAGTACTGAGCGTGGTATTCTATGTCTCTTATAGTTCCATGTGTATTGGAGTAAGTCAGTTTGGAGCTTTTTCAGGTGTCCGTAGGGTATCGGGATTGGTAGGGTTTGGAACAGGTACAGCAATTTTGGGAGCACTGTCATTTTTACAGAAGCTATCCTCCCGAACAGGGAGATGTGATGTTTTTTCCATTGCAACAGGAGGGCCCTTATAGATCGATATAGGGGAGGGAAGTTTTCCTGATACAGGGCAGTGTATTTTGGAGTGATGTGGATCCCCAGGTATTTCAGTGATTTGTGTTTCCAGCTGTAGGTAAAGTTAGCCTTTAGATGAGTTGTCTCTGCATCTGGTATGTTTATTGGGAGGGCCTCTGACTTAGATGCGTTCATTTTGTACCCTGATATTGCCCCGTATCTGTCAAGTTCCGCGTGTAGATTTGGTAGGGAGATTCTGGGTTGTGTCAGTGTCAGGATTATGATGACCGCAAATAGCGACATTTTTAACTCTTTGCCTCTAACCGAGATACCTTTTATGTCATGGTTTCCACGAATTGTGGTGGCTAGGGCTTCCACGCACAGCGTGAAGAGTAAGGGGGATAACCTGCCTGGTGCCATTGGTCACTGAGAACTGGGGGGAGGTAGCGAAAGGTGTTTTAACTTGGGAGATGGGAGTGGAGTACAGGTGTTGGATTGCTCGTAGGAAGAGGCCCCGGAACCCGATGTGGCGTAGTGTGGCGAACAGGAAGGGCCTCCCAAGGCGGTCGAATGCCTTTTCAGCATCCAGGCTAAGCAGCAAGGACTGTGTGCCCTCCCAGTTCGCCACCTCGACAAGGTCTATAATTTTCCTGGTGTTGTCTCCTGCCTTGCGGAGTGGGACAAAGCCACCTGGTCTTTGTGGAAAAGTGAATGGAGGATCACGTTCAGGCGGAGTGAAAGTAGTTTAGTAAATATCTTCAGGTCTGAATTCAAAAGGGCAATGGGTCTATAGTTGGCGCAGAGGGAGGGGTCTTTGTCCTGTTTGGGAATGACCGTAATAAAGGAACGCTGCATGTCCGGTGGGACGGGGGTGTCTCGAAGAAAAGCGTTGAATAGTTTACACATGTATGGGAGTATGTGAGGAAGGAATGCTTTATAATATTCATACGGTAAACCGTCCGGTCCTGGGGCTTTACGGGAGGGTAGGGATATGATGGTCTGTACTAGTTCCTCTTCCGTGATCGACGTATTAAAGGTAGCTAGACCCTCGGGTTGGAGTTGGCAGATCCCACTTTGCTCAAGATAGCGTTGCATTCGCTGGGAAAGTTCAGGGGATGGGGGGTTGTGGGGGATTTCTGGCTTATTGTATAGGTCCTTGTAGAATTCTGCAAAGGAACAGACTATTTCCTCAGGGTGTGATATCAGAGATCCCTAAGCATTCTTTACCTGGTGGGGTGTTACTGCATGGGCGTCATTTCGTAGCTTCTTGGCCAAGAGGGAGTGTGCCTTGTTGTCTTTATCGTGATATATTTGTTTCAACTTGGTTAGAGCTTCTCCACTTGTCCAATAGCTAAGTCACCTAGGGTTGCCCGGAGGTTGGAGATCTTTTTAAGAAGGGGCAGGGAGGGGGAATTTGTAGGCGGCTTTCTAAAGCCTTAAGTTCCTTTTCTCTTTGTAGTTTTAGGGTTTGCGCGTCTCTCTTCATGGCAGAAGACAGGGCCAAACATTTGCCTCTCATTACCGCCTTGGGGCTTCCCATAATGTGGGGACGGTTGTGTCTGGGGTGTCATTTTCCACAAAATAGTGTTTTAAAGAGGAGTCTAATTCTGTCTTTGAGGGAAGGTGCTGGAGAAGGAACGTATTCAGGCGCCAGTTGTAGTGTCTGCGATAGGGGTGTCCAGGTCTAGTGTTAGCAGTATGGGGGCGTGATCTGACCAGGATATTGGCAATATTTGCGCCTTGTGAGTTAGTCTTAGGGCAGGGTGGATGACGAAAAAATAGTCTATGCGGGTGTGTGTACGATGGGGGGCCGAATAAAACGTGTACTGTCGGTCACCAGGATGGAGGAGCACCAGGCATCAAAGAGGGCATAGCGTCTGGTTAGCTGCCGGAACAGCTTTGAATCTCTGATAGTTCTAGCCGAAGATGCCCTGGGGTTCACCACATGACGATCCGAGATGGCTGATTGAATCAAATTAAAGTCCCCCCATTCCCCGTATTCCCTGTTCCTGTTTAAAGAGACGGTTACACACCCTAGTTAGAAACCCAATATAAAAAAAATAAATGATCTGCTACACCATAGAGGTGATCAGAGACAATCCGGTCTCTGGTCACCTCTATTGTAAGAATGCGCAACTGCCAGATTGGAAGCTGGGCTCCCGTCCGACGGTAGAGGCACCGGAGGGCGTTGGGAGGGGGGACCCCCTTCTGCTGCCTGTAAAAGCAATCCAGCAGCTAATTAGCTGCTAGGATTGCTTTTACTTTGTAGAGCTTCGCCGACTCTAAAAAAAAACAATACCAGGGTCATGGCTGACAACTGCAGCCATAACCCCGTTGTAACCACTTGAAGTCAATTATGTACATGTACATCATTTGGCTACAAGTGGTTAAGTGGTGAAATAGTACTTTCAAAATACGACATGTATTGAAGCTGTTGGAACCTGAGCTATGGCTGATAATGGGAGATAAGAAATTGACAGCATGCAGCATTTTGGGTATTTTTTCACTTAGCTGCAGGGTATGAAGATTTCAGGAAGGTTGATCAGCCTCCTTGCTACAATATAAACATCTAGTCAGTGAAGGAACTTTTAAGCAAAGGGGCTACCATCAGTGACAACTGGCATGGGTTAAGCAGAAATTGAATGTACCGGGGAAACATTCAGGGCCCATGTGAATCGCACAGCACACATAGTGCGTTCCTGTGTGTATCATGGTGTGAACTGGCCCTATGTCCTGGAGCCCAGTGCCAGAACAAGTTGCGGCACTTGGCTCTGCTAACTTGCCTGGCAGGGGTGCACTAGTTTGGGCACCTAGGGCAATTGCACTACATCTCTTGAGTGGTGCCTGGGGTCATCCCCTCTGTGGCAGCCAGCATCTCTTTTATTTGGAAAGGGGTATATCCAACATCCCCTCTAGCACAAGTCCTCTCCAATCCCAAAGTACCCCCTAGCACATATCCCCCCCCCCCAAATCACTCCTAGTGAACTTTGTAAACTTAACCCTCTGTAAACTTTGCCCACCCCCTTCCCTACCATGTCCCCCTCCTCTGCAAGTCTCATGTACCGTATTTATCGGCGTATAACACGCACCTTTTTCCCCTAAAAATCAGGGGAAAATTGTGGGTGCGTGTTATACGCCGATCCCCCGCCGATTCTGAGCCTCTCGGCCATTCTCTAAGGCTTTCGTCCACTTTCGGACATTCTCTGAGGTTTTCAGCCGATGTCTGCCTTTCTTGGAGGCTTTCGCCCGCTTTCGGCCATTCTCAGAGGCTTTCGGACGCTTTCGGCCCTTTCGGCGGCTCTCGCAGTCCCGCGTGAGCTGCCGAGAACGGCCGCAAAGCCTCCGAGAATGGCCGAAAGCCGACGAGAGCGGTCGAAAGCAGCCGAGAACTATCGAGCGCCGCCGAGATACACAGGACATCTGGCTCTGTATCTCGGCGGCGCCATTTTTAAATTCTGCAAAACTGGGGCAAGGCTGCAGGTGGAACTGGGGCAAGGCTGCAGGTGGAACTGGGGCAAGGCTGCAGGTGAAACTGACATGGCTTCAGGTGGAACTAACAAGGCTGCAGGTGGAACTGACAAGGCTGCAGGTGGAACTGACAAGGCTGCAGGTGGAACTGACAAGGCTGCATTGATGGGCATTTAAATGTAATTTATTTTCCTTAAACTTCCCTCCTAAAAGTTTTTTCCTTAAAATTTCCTCCTAAACTTGGGGTGCGTGTTATACGCCAATAAATGCGGTATTTATTACAGACCTCAGATCAGAGCTGTGTGCCTCCTCCCCGCCTCCTCCTGTCTGTGTACATCACAGCAAGAGGAGGAGGGGGCAGGTTCAGTACGCTCTGCTCTGTCAGAGGCACCCTAGACCAGTGTTTTTCAACCTGTTTTTAGTCAAGGCACCCTTTAGAACTGCGCACAATACTGGGGCACACCAGTTTGAGGGCTCGAGCACACAAGGAGGTGCGTCCGAGTGCAAGGGCTTTTTTGTGTGTTCCCGCATGCTGCGTTTTATATTAGGCTGCTCTATGCTTGTGAAATGCAAAAAGGTGGTGGCATGATTTTTAGATTGAGCCCCACCAAAATTTTAGTGGGTGCAAACATATATGCAATTGGTGGATGCATGAGGGTGCCATTAAGAATTAATAGTACCCAAACACAACTGCAAAATGCGATGCTTTTGTGTGGTGTGGGAAAATGCATAATTTCATACGCGTTACCGCACTGCACCTGGTGTGAAAAAGCCCTAAAATGTACTCTGCAAGGTAGATTTAAGTGGTCAGTGGGTTGTAAATTCCCCCAATCCCCCTGCTAGCACAAATCACTCCATCAAATCCCCCCTCCTAGTACAAATCCCCCCTCCAAAATCCCCACTCCTAGTACAATTTCCCCCATCCTAGCACAAATTCCCTTCCTCAATCTGAAATCCGCCCCCCCAGCACAAACCTCCCCTCCTAGCACAAATCTCCTTCCAGCAGCACCTCTCTACTATGATTTTTTTAGTTTTACTGTTCCAAATCTGGCTTAGAATAATATGCCATTAGAGTACATTGGCGGCAGGTGCTCAAAATGTTTGGGGGGGGGCGCAAACAAACTGAAAAATTCAGAAAAAAAAACACATCAATTGCAGCCTCACTGTGCCCATCAAATTCAGCCTATGTGCCATCAAACACAGCCACTGTGCCCATCAAACCCTGCCACTGTGCCATCAAATGCAGCCACTGTGCCCATCAAATGCAGTCACTGTGCCCATCAAACGCAGCCACTGTGCCCATCAAACGCAGCCACTGTGCCCATCAAACCCTGCCACTGTGCCCATCAAATGCTGCCACTGTGCCCATCAAATGCCGCCACTGTGCCCATCAATTGCAGCCACTGTGCCCATCAATTGCAGCCACCGTGCCCATCAAATGCAGCCACTGTGCCCATCAAATGCTGCCACTGTGCCCATCAAATGCAGTCACTGTGCCCATCAAATGCAGTCACTGTGCCCATCAAATTCTGCCACTGTGCCCATCAAATGCTGCCACTGTGACCATCGAATGTTGCCACTGTGCCATTCCACCACTTTGACCCCCCCGCCTGCTTGCTGTCTGCCTGACACTTACCCTCTCTCGGTGAGGCAGCGGGTAATGGCGGCGAGCAGTGTCCTCCATGCGTCTTCTCCCGTCCTCTCCTCCCGTCCTCTCCTATAGGCGATTGGACGCCTGATAGGCGTCCAATCACAGCGCCTGTCGTTTCAGCCAATCAGGTGACGGGGAACAGACCCAAGCACCTGATTGTCAGAGAGGCGGTTCAGTTTTAGGAAAGCGAATATTCATTTGCTGTTCAAACACACCTGGGTGAACTGCGAGTGCCAAGCATGGTGCTCACAGGTCACCTGTTATGATGCCTATTAGAGCCTGTAATTCAGACACCTGGCACCCGAAAAGGGGCCGGGCGCCTGAACAGGGGTTGGTAGCGGCGGCCATGGATAGATTCATGCTATGCATGAATCTAGCCATTGGTCATAGAGGGGGTGGCTGGACGCATCGCCACTGTTAGAGTATGTGCGTCCATAAGGTGTGCCCTTATGGACGCACTGCCACAGTTAGATGTAAATAAGCTTAGATGAGACCACTGTATTTTTTATCAAGCATGGGAAAAAGTATGCTGCCAATACACAGGAAAACGCTGCCTCGTGGCCTCTTCTGTCTATAGGCACAGGTTTACTGTGTTTTGTGGTTAATCTGACTCAGGGCAGTCAGGTAACATAAATTTAACATTTTTGATTAGTGGTCAGCAATGGCAGCCTACATATTTTGTATATATGTTACTGTGACAATTTTATAGATTGCCTAGGCATTCTATAGAAGGCTGATTTCACACATTGCCTATAACTTATATTTTTTATGTACAGCTTTCTTTTAAGATAAGTACTAGATGTCAGTGATATAGATTAATTAAATGCTATTATGTTATTAAAATGTAAGTGTCTGGCAATATAATTTATATTCCTACACTCACACACACATTATTATTACAAAAAAATTACAGATAGGCTGTAAAGAACTGGAAATAACCTAAACCAGTTTTTCTGGTCTTAATCACAACCATAATAGTATCTTCAACAAGCAGTATGGAAATTACCTACCTGTCAACCATCACAAGTTTTCTGGGACTGTCCAAAGTCACAGAAGATGAACTTTAGGGTTGTAACTATTGTCCATGAAGACACAATGAAACAGTGTGGAGTATATGTGGGCAAAAGCAGCGTGACTTGGTGATATAAGAATACTACTTTAGTCTACTGTTTACTGTTGTTTTAGTGGGTAACTTGGCAAAGAGGTAAACATGCTATTATGCAAGCAAGGTTAGCTTACCGAATTGGAAAAGAAGGGAAGTTGTGCGGAATGGTATGTTAATGAACACAGCTTGGAAGCCCTCATGTATATAGCATAATTACATAATTAAAAATAATTTATACAAAGACATAAAAAAAAGAGGAAACATTGTAATTATGGATCCCCCACAATATATACAAATGCTAAATAGAATTCTTAAAAAAATGTTATATGAACATATTTTCAGATGTTGTCAGAGAATACCAACCAACCAGGGCCGGATTAACATAGGGGGTATTGGAGCTGCAGCTCCAGGCCCCTTTCTCAAGATAGGCCCATTTGCCCAAAAAAAAAAAATCCAAAAAAAAACCAAAAAAAAAAAAACATCAACTTCGAGGGTTGTAGCTCGGCGATCAGGAGTCACAGAGACCCCACATTTGACCAACTCCAGTACTGGTTAAAATATGGGGCTGCTATCATCTATGGTTCTGGAGATACAGGGCTGCTTGCGCAGTCGGTCAGAAGCTACATACAGAGCGGCCAGTATAAATACAAGCTGGAACACTCTGCAGCAGACTGAGAGGACGAACTCATTAATATTAATTATCTTTGTATATTACTTAAGATAATTAACCCCTTGCCACCCAGGCCCATTCTGAGACTTCTCTCCTACATGTAAAAATCATCATTTTTTTTGATAGAAAATTGCTCAGAACCCTCAAGCATTATATACTGTTTTAGCAGACACACTATGGAATAAAATGGTGGTCTTTTCAACTTTTTATGTTATACGATATTTGCGCAGCAATTTTTCAAACTTTTTTTTGGAAAGAAACTGTTTCATTCATAAAAAAAAATTTGTTGTGTACTAAGCGATGCTTTCAATTTTTTTACATGTTACATGTTTGGAGTTACAGAGGATTATTGCTCTCGCTCTAACGATCGCGGCGTATGTAACCTGTGTGTATCTGGCTCTGATACTAACCAGTGCCTACCCAGCCACTGACTAGTATCTCTCCCAGCCTGTCCCCACACACCCTCTCACCTGCTGACCTGTGGATGGGGGAATCACTCCCGCAGTGTTATTGTGTTCTGCCAGTGAATACGATGATTAGTGTTGCTAACTATAGCTGGCAGCACTGATTGTTTTGGGGAAAACCTGACAGGCTGGTTCTACTCAAGTCGGTTAATAGGTTGACTTGTGTAAAACCAGCTAGCCCATACATAGATCGACTATGGCTGGTCTCTGCTTAATTGGTGTAATTTCAATCCATGTATGGTCCGCTTAACCACTACGCAGTCCCTAAACATCCTTCCACAAACCTTTACATTTTTCCTTCCCAGCTTACTTCATCCTCCTCTCCTATACATAGTGCCCACTGTCATACTCTCCACACTTCTCTCCTGTACATACAGCTCACTGTCATACCCTTCACACTTCTGTCCTATACATAGCGCCTGCTGTCATATCCTACACACTCCTCTCCTGTACATAGCGCCCGCTGTCATACACTTCTCTCCTGTACACAGTGCCCACTGTCGTACCCTCCACACTCCTCTCCTATACATAGTGACCACAGTCATACCCTCCACACTCCTCTCCTGTACATACTGATCACTGTCATACCCTCCACATTCCTCTCCTATACATAGTGCCCACTGTCATACCTCCAACACTCCTCTCCTGTACATACTACTCACTGTCATACCCTCCACACTCCTCTCCTATACATAGAGCCCGCTGTCATACCCTCCACACTCCTCTCCTGTACATACTGCTCACTGTCATACCCTTCATATTCCTCTCCTATACATAGTGCCCACTGTCATACCTCCAACACTTCTCTCCTATACACAGTGCTCACTGTCATACCCTCCACACTCCTCTCCTGTACATACTACTCACTGTCATACCCTCCATACTCCTCTCCTATACATAGTGCCCACTGTCATACCCTCCACACTTCTCTCCTATACATAGAGCCCACTGTCATACCCTCCACACTTCTCTCCTATACATAGAGCCCACTGTCATACCCTCCATACTTCTCTCCTATACATAGTGCCCACTGTCATACCCTCCACACTCCTCTCCTGTACATACTACTCACTGTCATACCCTCCATACTCCTCTCCTATACATAATGCCCACCATCATACCCTCCCTCCACACTCCTCTCCTGTAATTACTGCTTACTGTCCTACTCTCCACACTTCTCTCCTGTACATACTGCCCACTGTCATACCATCCACACTCCTGTGCATACTGCCCACTGTCATACCCTTCACACTCCTCTTCTGTACATACTGCCCACTGTCATACCCTCTGCACTCCTCTCATGTACATAGTGCCCACTGTTAGACCCTCCACATTCCTCTCCCTCATCTGCACATACTTCCCACTTTTATACCATCCATTCTCCTCTTCTATGCCTTTTACC
The DNA here is from genome assembly GCA_028564925.1 of Lithobates sylvaticus. Lineage (NCBI taxonomy): Eukaryota > Metazoa > Chordata > Amphibia > Anura > Ranidae > Lithobates > Lithobates sylvaticus. Next base: position 178,924,485 of record CM053027.1, on the reverse strand, counting down.
CACAAAAACCGTTCTTTAAAATTATACTGAATATCCTCAATGTTACCAGCTCTAGAATGGGCACACTTTTGTTAGTTCAACTAAAGGAAATCTCAGTCCTCATATTTGTTCTGCCCCATTATTAGTACTTATTTAATTTTGTAATTACTACTGTGATGTATAGAGAAACAAAGGGGATGTCAGCTACTCTAAATATAACACTTGTAAAAAAAGTGTCCCTGAAAATATTTTGGAAATGTTGACAACTATGCACTTAGGCACTGCCCAAGGGCCACAGGGTCAGTAGGGGGCCCCATGAGAGGCCCCTGTGATATTAAAGCGGTAGTAAACTTTTCTAACATTACAACTTTTTAGAGGCCCTGAGGTAGGATATGCCATAATGTACAAGTATGCACAGCATATTAGCACATTAGGGTACACTTAAATTGTCAGACTGAGCCCTCCAGTGCTGTGCTGTGATCAATCCGGTGGGGCCCGGGCACTTCCATCTTCACCCGGTCTTACTTCTGGGTCCTGTGCCTTCGGCCACTTGCCTTGGCCAGGCTGCGTTGATGTTATTCCCACGCATGCTCATGTGCATCCTCTTTCTCTCATCCCCCCTTTCTCTCTCTCTCATCTTCCCTCCCTTACCCCTAACACCTCTTTCATCCCCTTTCGCTCTCTCTCTCATCATCCCTCTCTCTCTTTAATTTAATTTGTTATAACAAAAAATAGTTTGCATTTTTATTTATTTATTGTTTATAAAAGGCCCCACCAAAATCCTCAGCACCAGGCCCACGATGTTCTTAATCTGGCCCTGCAACCAACCATTTGGCTAATAGAAATGTACATGCACGCCCAAATCTCCACAGAATGGTTACCGGGAATGCGCATGCGTGAACGCGCATGATGTATGTTGGCGCCAGATGAACTATTTAAGAATGCTTCTTCCTGTGCTCTAATGCTGACTGGTTCCCTGTGTCCTGATTACCTCCAGTTTTCAGTTAGTTTCTGAACGGCCGTTCGTCAACCAGACATGTTGCGGAATCGGAGGAGATAACGTGTTATTTATTATTGGCCTTGGAGTTATTGCTTTGACATTTTTTTGGTTGAGTAGTGATTTGATTTTATATATATTTTCTATATTTTTGGATGCACAGAATGCACTTTTTGGTTAGGTTCTATTGGCAGATAGCATGTCTAATTTTATTTGCTTTCTTTTTTTAATGCACAATAAAAAAATTGTGGAGAATAATACTTGGCTATGTGTTTTACTTCAAATGACAGTTTGGGAGTAGGCAGTTACATTTAAAAAAATACAATGTAAAATTGACAAGGGACACCAACATAGTTGTATCTTTGATCTGAAAAACGAGGGGATAATGATGTTGTGGTAACTTGCCCAAAAAAAAAAAAAAAGCAAAATAATATTATTTTTGATATCACTAGAAAAAAAAGCTTTTGAAAATTAGTTTGCCATAACTCCATCAGTATCACCAGCAAAGCAGCTTCATTATTATCCCATTAACCCCCTGGCGGTATTCCCGAGTCTGGCTCGGGGTGGATCTTCAGTACCATAAGCGGTAACCCCGGGCCAGACTCGGGATCGCATTTCAGGATACAGGGAGACTTACTTACCTTGTCCCCTGGATCCTGCGATGTCTCCCCGCTGTGTGTGCAAGCTCCTCCGCTCGATTCACACAGTGCCCGAGTGCCGCTGATCTCCGTTTCCTGCGACGTTACGACGCACGGGAGCGGAGATAGGCGCCAAATTAAAAAAAGTAAAAACACACAATACACATACAGTATTGTAATCTTACAGATCTTACAGATTACAGTACTGTATAAAAAAATTCCACATCCTCTTTGTCCCTAGTGGTCTGTCCAGTGCCCTGCATGCACTTTTATATTCTATATACTGTTCTTTCTGCCTGGAATTTGAAGATTGTCCATAGCAACCAAAAAGTGTCCCTTTATGTCAAAAGTAGTTTTAGACCAGCTAGAAAACAGCGATAATAAATTAGAATCAGTTGCAGAATTGAGCAATAGCGATTTGAGGGGAAATTCGTCATCAAATACTAAATCTAATGACGGCGACAATTCTGCAACTGAGCAAATTTCAGTGTTTTTGATTTAATTACATTATTGAATCATTTTTATAGTTATTTATTATATTATCATTTATGATTTTGTGTTTCAAACTTTATCATACCCAATATGTCTACTAGACTCTGGTTTAGACAGATTTAAGTGAGTTATTTTGTAAGAATTGTAGGCCTACAATATAAAACGCCAAATTTCCATGGAAAATAATTGTACCGCTTTTGGTACAAAATTCCTGACATAATCATACCGCCAGGGAGGTTAAAGAAGAGAATATGCGCTGCATTTAGAGATTTCATAATTTTCCACGTCACGAACCTTAATTCTCAATTATGAACGCTAGTTTACAAGATCGACCGCTTCTGGCTCATCCTTGCTTCCGACCATGCGTGTTTGTACTTTGAACTTTTGTCCGACAGACTGGTGTACACACGCTCAGAAAATCCAACAACAGACATTTGTCCGCGGAAATTTTTTTTTTTCAATAACGTTTTTATTTGAAGTTATAACAAATACAGTTAAAGTGCAGTAGTCTTACAGAAAACATAATAAATACTTTGTCATGCAAGTCACAAGACTATGGTATTTCGTAAGTATGTATGTTATTTCTCTGCTAGTCAGGTTATTATAACAGTTACCTAAAGTGCTATCTTCCAAACCTTCCAACTGATTTAGCAACTGTGTTCATGGGTCTCTAGAGGACTCCTGAAAAAAGAGAGAAAAATAAGAGGGAGAGAGGGAGGGAGGGGGAGAGGTGAAGAAGAGAAAAAAAAAGGGGGGGATAGGTTGGTATCATCCTGTGTCAGTCTCCGGATCGTTTTGCTCCTCCCGGTGGTGCCACAGCTCCCAAGTCATGTTATGCTCGTCCAGGCGCTCCTGGATCCTCGCTGTCATCCTCTCCATTAGCTCTACATCTCTAATTCTGGCATAGAGTGCTCCCTCTGGAGGAGGCGAGCTGCTCTTCCAGTTCAGTGCTATTAGGCAGCGAGCTGCTGTGAGGACGTGTCTAGTTGGCTTTTTATGTGGGGCTGGAACTTTTAGTGGTGAGAGCCCGAGCAGGAAAAATTTAGGCGTGGTGGGGACCTCTTTCTCAAGGAGGCGACTTAGGAGTCAGTGGACTGAGTTCCAGAAGGGGGTTATCAGCGGGCATTCCCAGTAGATATGATACAGCGTTCCCTTGGCCCCCAGGCATCGCCAACAACGGTCCGTACTGGTCGGGTGGATGGCGTGTAATACATCCGGGGTCATGTACCAGAAAGGTAGTATCTTATATATATTCTCTTTATAAAGTGTACAAATCAAGGTTTTGGATGCCTGGGTCCATATAACCCTCCAGTGATCCACGGGTATCTCCTCACCCAGTGCCTTTTCCCACTTAAGCATATATTTGTGTTTACCCATTGAGTCAATGGGTCTTTCGTTAAGTATTTTGTATATGTCTGATATTAGACCTCTCTGAGCAGAACCTGCCAAAATGAGATTTTCAAAAGGTGTAGGTGGGGAGAATAAAAATCATTGTAACACCAGGGATATACATCAGAAATCCAGAGAAATTCAAGATGGAGAGTGATCTTATAAGTACAAAAACAAGAGCAAGAGCTCCTCAACAAAAAGGCCTGTAGATGTAAGATAATTAAAACATTAGTTGATTACTGACTTTGGCCTAGATGGAGTTTCCCTGAAGATTGGTACTGTTCTTCTAAGATTAGGCTGGCATTTGGTGCATTTGCTAAGTACATTTAAGAGATATAATCATGCATGTTTATGGATACTTGTTAATATATTAGATTGACTGAGCATGAACATATGACTGCCAGCTAATGTCTTTGATAACGTTATCTCTTCACATTGACGTTAACGTAATCTCTGTTCAGTGATGTTATCGTAAGTACAACTGTAAAAGTATCTATAGTAGTGTGGGTGGGAAAGACATGTAGGCAACGTACAATGGCTCTGAATTGTAAAAAATGGCAGTATTACCAATCATCTACTGTTAGCAAGTCAGTCATTTTAAACAATATTAGCATTCAGCTAGTATAGGTGTTACAGAAATTAGACGCAATGGGGTTAATTCACTAAAGACAAATAGACTGTTTACTTTTCATGGGAACTTGAAAGATTATGACCCACTGAAATAGTCTTTTAAAGCAAAATACAGTCATTCAGTACGTATATATTGGGAAAAGATTACTTGAAATAAACATCCATTTCCACTGCAGTAGTTAGCATTTAATGGTTGTGGGTAGGAGCTGCAGTAGTAAATGTCATAGCTAAAGCTTGGATGTAGCATAGCAAACATTGCCCGTGTTTATACATCTGTCGCCTCTGGCAATGATTAAACCACCTGTGCCTTTTCACCTCAGCCAGGTTTGGACAACGATTGCTATGCAAATTTCTAGGCGGTCTCTAAACTCACATCATGCACCTGGGGAAAGTCCCATTCTTTAGTCTGTACATAGCTGGTGGAATCAGGTTTCATGGGTTGGGTGTATATAAGTCAGTTTCGCTCTCATACTTGCTATACTACATTTGTCTTAGAGATAGTTCGATCCTGCAAACCTGCTCAGGTATGTTAACCTTCACCTTTGTATTTAAGTGAGGTCTTCTTCAATATAATATGGCTTCCTAACATTTTATTAGCTGTTCTTTGCATTTTCAGTATGCTGAATTTAGGCTTATTACACTTTTTTATTTAAACAAAGCATTGTAGAATATGTTTTTCATAACTATACAGTTGCAGTATGTATAGAAGTAACTACTTGATGAGCAAAGATATTTCTACTGTCCGTTTTTTGCAAAGGAAAAAAAAAGACAATGTTTTGCATTAGATTGAGTGTTTATTGTGTCATACTTTAGGGACAATGGCGGGAGCAACATGTGACATGAGCAGTATCCTTACAAACTACATTACAACGTTATATCCACCAATCCAAGTTCACCCTGTGCCTTCTGGCCTTTTATCAAGCCTGGATAATGACAAGTTCCTTACTTTTGCCATTCCGGAGCCGAGCAGTGAACTAGCAGGTAAAAAAACTATGATACTATATACTACAATATACAAGTATAAAGCATCTGCTGCAAAGATACGGACACAAAAACATAAATATGAGCATGTGTGTGTATATGTATATACGTTTTTTCCAAAAATTATTTACATTAATCAAAAACATACATTGCAATTGTGAGATTAAGCAAGTAGGAAGCCTTGCAAGTGCTAAAGTTTGGCACAGTTTTCCCAAGATGATTTTGTAGAGTGTCCTCCGCAGCATATCATTGAGTTTGCATAGCGTGGACTGTGCTGTTCTATGGAAACCAGAGGTAGTTGTAAAAAACTCAAATTGTCCTTACCCCTGCATTTATGTTATCTCATCATGTTGTATGACATGGGGGCAGGTATATCCCACTAGTTCACATTATGAAGATACATATTGTAAGCATATTTATAGACATGCAATTACATCCTCAAATCCTCAAATAACACTGCCAGTGTGTAATTTAATAATAATAATAATTATTTATTGTATTTTCTTTCTTATGCACTGAATTATCTAATGAGCATCTTACGTAGGCTAATAATGGTCAGTTGTCTGAAGCCTCTAACCACATAATATCACAAACCAGACTTAAGTGTACACAGCTTCATTACTCACCTTTTGAATCAATATGGCCCATTGGCAATTTACATCACTGCAATACACTATACAGTATGTTGGGCTACTTTATTAAAGAAGCTGAGAATCTTCACACAATAAACTCAACAAACTGTGTGAATGTTTACTTCCATTATCCAATCATGTGCAGAATTTTGCTTTTTTACATGATTGGACAATTGTAGTGAATATTCTCACAATCTATTGTGTGGAGATCCTCAACTTCTTTAGGAAATCAGGGTTCTTATGTGTGTTTGCATAAAAAAAAAAATGGAAATTGTAAATTTGTATTTTTTATTTTGCAGTGGACCTATGTGGGTGGGCTCAGAACATGCCAAACCTGTGGACCAGAGAACAAGTGTTAGACTGGTTCAGTTACAGCATAGAGAGGAACAAATGGGATGCCAGCACTATAGATCTAAAGCAATGTGACATGGATGGGCAACGTCTTTGCCAACTCAGCAGGCAAGATATGAGGACGATGTTTGGGGGACTTGGAGACAAGCTTTATGATCATTTGAGCCAGCTTAAAGAATGTAAGTACTCAGCCAAAATTTGTAAACCGTACATGATATGACCCAGGGGTGGGCGGGAGGGGCAGCTACCCTGGGCGCAGTTGTTTACTGTAGGGATGGGGCACCTTTCTTCTGTTACAAGGCTGACAGGAGAAGTGTCAGCGGCAGTGATTTTGATAAGCAAGTGAATGCTGGAGGTAGGATGCCCCTGAGGGGGGGGTGGGCGCAGTTTGGCATCTTTGCCCTGGGCACTGGATAACCTAGTCCCAGCACTGATGACTTTTTTATTATGATAAAAGTGCAAATACCTATTTATAAAGCATCAGGTGAAAATGCACAGACAGCAGCACTACACTTAATAATAATAATTATAATTTGAGGCTACCAGAACTTGCAACACATTAATTCTATATAACACTGGACCTATGTCTAGTCTAAAAAATACAAAATGGCAAGAATGTTTAATTAAACAGTAGCTGTCCGTCATGGTCCAGCTTCCTCTGACACCTGATCATGTGACTATTGCCCCAATAAAGTTCAAGTAGTCATTATTTAGGCAGAGCCACTGATGTGCTGCCTTTGCCTCAATGTCAACTTCAAAAGCCACTCATAGCAGAAACCATGAGATGTTGGAAGCGCTTAGATTTCTCTAATGTGTATAGATCAGATTCAAAATGTCCCTAATAAATAATGATTTAAAGCTTATGGTTTATATTATAAATAAATTGCACAAAAAAAAAATGTGTATTCTCATGTGTGAAGTTGCTACTCAATATAACTGTGCCAAAATTTGTTTCTACAGGGCAAACTCCTCCAACAGTGAATACTGGAATCAACGATTATGAATTAAATGGTAATTCTTTATTTTCACTTTGCTTTATTCTTGTAGCATTTGTGTTTTTTTTTGTTTTTTAGTTGATGACTTTTCACATTTTTCATAGGAGACCCATTTCAGTGGGATCTGATCTGTGACTTAATCCGAAATGAAGATCTGCAGCATGAAATCAAGAAGGAAATAGGTATGGAACCTTAGAATTACAATCAGAGGTATGGGGGGGGGGGGGGGGGGGGGGGGGCTATATGATTTGCCTGAGAAAAAGCAATAAAAGAGCTAGTGGGTGTGGGATATTGTAAAAGCAGCTGTTTTATTAGAAATGCATGTATTCTGTACAGAGATGATAACATTTCAAAAGAGTGAGGTTGGGGATTTCATGGGTCGCTGCCACATAACTTGGGGAAAATAAAAGAAAAAAGTGTACCTTAAATATCAACAAACCTTTGTAGGAGTTGTGCACTCCTGTATTTGGAGATGGCCTAATGACTAAATGGGACAGTTTTGATTTTTAGGTATAATATAGGACATCCTTAGCTAATAAGAGACAGTCAACAACTCTAATAATAGAATAGATATGACTTCTTCTTGTCTATCGTTTCAGAATATGACTTTTACAACGATAGGACAATAGATGCAGGTTATTACTCTGATCCGATCTCTCCAGCAAGCCCTGAATCCTGCGCATCTGGTAAGCATATCACTGACTGAGGAACATAATACAGCTTTATTGATAGAACCTTTAGGGGGTTGTTTTCCGGTCAATGACCAATTTTTTTTTTCTTTAGCAGGGACAGTGCCATATAGCCCACACGCTGGAGATTCTTCAGCAGGAAGTGATCTGGATATCAAAAGTCATTTGAAAAGAGGTGAGAGAATATTGTACAAAGATAAAAACATAAAAAGAAAAAAATGCTTTTGATAATATTTTTATGATTTTTATGCCATAAAAAAATCGAATTGATCAAATATGCAAATAGAAAAAAAAACAGAAGTTACATGAGACTGAATTACTTCCTCATTGTCTCAACCTTCAGTCGTCAGGTTGAGTTTTCTGAAGGTACTTCTTTCTATGAAAAAATGTGATAACTGATATCACCTTATTCTGTATAGTATGAGCACTAGAGGTCATAGGTCAATGACACTAAGCTGTTGGCGCGCTGAGATAACGATATCTGGTTTTGTTTACAGCGTGAATAGATGGAGGGGAAAAGTACATGGAAAAAAAGAATCGTCCTACATTTTATGATTCTAGTACCCACATGTACATTTTGCCTACTATACTTTCAATTCTGTAATATTTTTTACAGTAAATAATCTTGACAAGCGATATTGTAGCAGCAACATCCCTTCTTCAAGATATAATATTCCAATTTTTTTTTTTTATATTGCATGCAAGTAATGTTTATATAAAGAGTGAAGGTGACAGTCATGTTTCACATGGCCTCTGCCAATAAAAGTCAGAATGGTCAACTTGACCCCCCATCTGGGATCAATGACTGACAATTCAGGTAGCAGATGTACAACTAAAGGTTCCTATATGACAGTCTAAACAATACCAAATCCAGTTACTATATGATGCACAAGCCTCATAAAATAAAAAACATTTAATTTACCTTCTCTGACTGAGCCAAATCCTCCTGACATGCTCCTCTTCCCAGACATTGCAGCTCACAGTGGGATGGTTTTAGCAGCAGAGGTAGTGCTGTCAATCCAGGAAGCAGTAAGTTTGGTCTGCTGTTGATTGACAAGCTACAGGCTTGTGAACTAATAGTGATGATGCTAATAGCCACCCCCAATGCAATTTTTTTTTTTTTATCGTCTCACAGTAGTGCAAACAGGCACAGTGGCAACTCTGTTCTGAATTTAGGAGCCATGCAGCATTGTTGCCACACCATCACAGTTCATTAATTGGACTTTACTATCAGGATCAACAGGCCTTTTCAGGGGTAGTCTTTGTGGAACTTTGCAGGGGGACTAAGTGAACCTGTAAGGGCAGATTAATTTTATAAGTAGAAAATGGCTACAAGGTTTTTTAGTGTGCGTGGCTGTTTTATTATAATAAACTTGATTGTTTTTGTCTCTCATTCAGATGTGTTCTCAAACAAAAATGATGTTGCACCAAACAAGAGAAGGCGGGGAAGACCTAGAAAGTTGGCCTCTGACTGCAGAGACATCCTGGAGTCGAGGAAGAGCAAGCACTGTGAGTAGAAAAGGAATAGTATTCTCCATTTAAAAAAAAAAAAAAAAAAAAGTTATTCACAACATATGTATTAAAAGATATATAAAGGAGAAACTAGAAAGGATTTAATGGCTGTTGCCCATAACATAAAATTAGATTTAAGATTAAAGTGATATTACACACTCCAATTTTTTTTAACTGCTTTCAGTGGTATTAAAAGTTTGACTTTTTAAAAAAAAAACACCAAACATATCATACTTATCTGCTCTGGTTTTGCACAGAACAGCCCTGATCCTACTCTTCTCAGGTCCCCCGTCGGCGCTCCTGGCTTCTCCCTCCTTGACCAGTGCCCCCGATAGAAAGGCACTTGCTATGGGGGCACTGGTGCATGCTCACTCCCAAGCCCTGCTCTATACGTCTGTAAGACACACCGAGCTGCGACTTTGTCCCGCCCCTCACTCTCTCCTTATTGGCTCATTAGCTGTGATTGACAGCAGTGGGAGCCAATGGTGCCCGCTGCTGTCTCAGCCAATGAGAAGAGGGAGTCCCGTGACTGCTGAGGCTCTTGTGCATATCACTGGATTGAGATGGGGCTCAGGTAAGTATTAGGGGGGCGCTTGGGTGGGCTGCTGCACACAGGTTGTTTACCTTCATACATGAAGGTAAAAACCCTTAAGCCTTTACAACCACTTTACTTACTATGCAGCTTTATCTTTTAATTTTTGCCATGTTCCAGTTTAAGCTGGCGCCATGGAGCTGCTTTTGTATGCATGGACTAGAGTTGTGTCTCCCTACACTTTCAATAGAAACATACAGCCCTGTAACCTAGGATGGCGATGCACTCCCCTGCTCCACCCCCCCCCCTTTCCGTCCTTCTCCAGCCTAATGAACGGTCTTGAGACTGCACTGGCACTGTCCACTGTTAACTCTTTCTTGTGAAAACCAAAAGTTCAGAGAAGCAGTACTAACAAAACAGGAGCCAGCAGCATCCAAAAGTGTAAACTGCAAGTGTTGGAGTAGGAATTTAATAGTTGACCGGGGAATGTTTTATTTTATTGTACTCATGCATTAATCTAATACAACACCAAGGGTTTAATACTTTAAAGTATAATTAAAGGCAAAACAGTTTTACTTTTGGGTACAGTGGAGAGGGATTAGACAACTTGTCAGGTTTTTATTGCTGTCTGTGCCCCCATTAAGGAGATTCACCTTCTCTATTTGTCCTGTTTACCATTATCATTAAAAATGAAAGTAAAAGAAAATGCTACATTTTGGGTTGTCCCCAGAAAGTAACAGAGAGAATCTTAGAATGGAGACACTAGTTCTGGTGACCTGGGTGTCCCCAATGAATTACCTTAATTTGCATAGATTTCCTGTTTGCCTATTGGACAGGAAGTGAAGGGAAATCTCCCCAATAGTTTGCAGTTGGTGAAAAGTCTGTCAGGGGTTATAAACCCTCCCTTACTTGATCCAAAATTAAAATAAAAATGTTGCCTATAGTTCTACTTTAATCTTTTTCCAACAAGCACTGGGAAATATCAACCTAAATGTTATGGACAACAGCTTCACTTTTGTTAAGAACAGCTCTCCCATACAAAGCAAGTTTTTGCATTAAAAACCTTTTGACTGTATTTTGCAGTTTATTCATTTTCTAATATTCTTTCCTAGCAGCACGTGGTACACACCTCTGGGAGTTTATTCGGGATATATTGTTGAACCAAGATTTGAATGATGGCCTTTTGAAGTGGGAAGATAGAACTGAAGGGGTCTTCAAATTCCTTCGTTCGGAGGCAGTGGCCCAACTGTGGGGACAAAAGAAGAAGAATGCCAGTATGACATATGAGAAACTTAGTCGAGCCATGAGGTTAGTATCACTTGGAAAGAATCATCTATACCCTGCTATGACATTTACAATAAAACAGCTTAAGTAAAAGTTCCAAAACTTTGGTAAATGACAGTGTATATGCAATGGTAACAAAACAGAAAATTCGCCCTGGGACTTTGAGTTAGGTGAGCACAGTTTAGCCAATAAACGTAACAGCAGTAAATACAGTATAAAAATGTAGAAATAATGCATGCATTGATGTCACCAATAAATGGCCCTTCATAAGGGATACATATAAATAAATAGTGGTACATAAATGTAATAGCAATCATATAACACACAGGCATCTAATGTTCCCGACGCGTTTCATGAGACCCAGCTTACTCTTCAGGGGTGGATGCGTCTAAAATGTACCTAGAATGAAAGAATATAAATTGGCTGTATAGTGTAATATTGATTATATAGGCACAGGGTAAGAGGGGCATTGATACAAAGAATATATATGTAATGATAAGAACCATTTATCAGGAAATCAAATAAAGAAACAATAGCTTCCACCAAACAGTTACAACTAAGTAGAAGGTTTAGGAATCTCAAGATAATGCAAAAATGTCTACTCATTTATACTCATTTAAATATATTAAGTCATTCTTCTTATTTTCATAGATACTACTATAAGCGGGAAATCCTAGAGCGTGTAGATGGTCGCAGATTGGTATATAAATTTGGGAAGAACTCCACTGGATGGCGGTTGAGTGACAAAGTGTCCCAAGGATGTTAAATGCAGAATGGAAGATAGTACATAGTGCGGATATTCTTCCACTGTGCATGTTTACGTCAGACCTCAACCTTTTTTTCTAAGGACATTGATGTAGCATCATTATTACGGTGCCAAAAAATTTAAGCTGATATTTTAGCTTCTGTAGGTTGTTGTAAACCAGTTTTATTTTTATATGTGATATATTCTTTACCATTGAAAAAGCTTTCTTTGCTGTAGTAGCTGTAATGTGAATTGTTAGAGCAAATGGTTGCTAATGTACACAGCCTAAAGCCCCATACACACGGTCGGACTTTTTCATGGATTTTGTCCGATCGGACAAGGTTGTTGAAAAATCAGACCGTGTGTATGCACCATCGGACAGTGTTCGTCGGTTTGTCCGACGGACAAAGTCTTATCTCCTGCTGGAAAGATTTGCCGTCAACCCGGTCCGATCACACCAAACCCGATCGTGTGTACGGTTGTCCGACCGGACAAAGTGCTACGCATGCTCAGATCACATTACAAGACCAAAGCTATTGGCTACTAGCCTCTACGTTGTCCCGTCGTAGGCAACAAACGTCACCACGTTCAGAATGATCGGATTTTCCGACAACTTTGTCCGACCGTGTGTACGCAAAACCAACATCGGACAAAGTACGACGGACATGATCCGACGGACCTGGTCTGCGGATTGTCCGACCGTGTGTATGGGGCTTTATGTGCATCTGGGCTGAGTACTATCATGGAACGATATTCCTTTTGAGGGACTAGCTAAACAACCTTTTGCTTCAGCATAGCTATTCATAAATTTCTCTGAATATTTTTTTCTTGTTTTGATGATCTGTTTTTTTACCTGAAAGGTAGAAATGAAGTGATTTTTTTGAAAAAATATGTTGCAAGCTTTTCAGGTTGTAGACTCTGAAAAGCTACCTGTGCACAGCATGAATGAATTTCAGATTGGATTGTTTTAGACCCAGTCTGAAAACAAATAGTTTGTGTATGGCGCATCAACCACCAACCCAATTAAGATTCACTGGTATTTAATGAATTTGAAGGAAAATCAGATCATGGTTTCAAGCCTAATCTACAAATTTGGCTGTATGTCTATATCTGTAGATCTGTTTTCCTTATTGATTAAATAACACTGCAGTGTTCTTTACAAAGTGGTGTTAAGCAAAGATCATTTTGTAGAAGTATTGCAGTTCTAGAAAGGTAGTTGTAGCCTTAATAAAGGCATGATAATGTTAGTGCTATATGTACAGATAATATATACATTTCTTGTAAATATTGCCTTTTAGATTATAACTTTCCCTAAGCACTTATCCTATTGACTATTTTGATGTATTTTTGTATTCTTCTAATAATTCAGCTGGACTGTCATTTGTGTGTATATATTATATTTTTTATATGAAGACATTTTTATGTGTGCATTGTAATATACATTTTTTTTTTTTTTTTTTTAAAGATCAATTGTATATATGTTAAATATTATCAGTTAAGAATTTGTATGAACAAAAGTATGAAATTAAAAAAACATACAAAAGTTGAAGTATCCTGGTGCCTGTTCCAAACTTTTTTTCTTTCTGGGAATCCATTACTTGCAGTCCGTTGAGTACAGATTTGCCAATTAGAAAACCTTTAAATTGGAAGAAAACTGGATGAATGTTACTGAAAGACAGGGTATGAGACATATCTGTATTAAAGGCATTCTGTTTAAATTATTTTATGCCCAATGTTTTCCCTTTGTAGTAACAATAGGTATGTACAGTGCATGCAACATTTTTCAAATATAAACACTTGTTAGTTTTTAAAGGTGTTTTTTTTTTTTTATTTATTTTTTTTTTTAGCTTTTCATGCATTACAAGATATTAAAGAAAACATTAACATATAAAAGAAACCAAATAACTTTCAAAAAGATATTCAAATACAGTAGCTAGTATAAACGGATTATGGGCTCCTTGTGACTATTCACACAGCTCCCCAAATTGAACTCTTAAAATAGTTATGAAAGGGGTTTTATTTGAGACCATTTTTCATAGGATACAGGTCAAGAGGCCTTCATGGATCATCATATGAAGTCCTTTTTCAGTGGTAGGAAGAACTTCAAAGGAGTACATGGGTCTGGAAAAGAGACCGTTGTCGGAGGGAAGTGATACATATAATTGGTAAGCCCATGAGAGCTTGGTTGGACATAGAAAAACTTAGGAGCGAGCTGGCTGAGCAAAAGCCACTGTCTGAAGTGGTGACGTTTTGGAAACACTTAAGGCTAGTTAAGGGTAGACTTTGTCATGCCCTGAGCCCTGTAATCACTGTCACCAGAGAACCTCTAATTGGACTAAAGAGAATAGAAGATTTTAGGCTTAACCCCCCCCCCCCCCCCAATAGGATATAATTGCTGTCAGCTGACATAACAAATAGAGAAACTATCATTAGAAGAGAAGTTTGGGATATAAAAAAAAAAACTCACATACTCAACTCCATGCTGCACCATTGGTTTGATGTTGCAGCTGATCCCACGCTGGTTCCAAGCCAGAGAACTGAGCGATCACATGACCACTGATCTCTCAGTTCTCGGTCAACTCTGAGCAGAGAGTGGTGACTGTCAGTCACTGTGCTCTGCTCTTCCCCCCTGGAGTGCCTTCTCACTGGAGTGCCAGGCTGGTAAAGGAGACCAGCACAGCTTTGGCTCTCAACTGGCTCTGGTTCTCAGCACATAGCTATCAGTCATACAACCAGGTGGATCCCAACAATATGGTCAGGATCCTTCCACAGCCTGGAGCTGCTCTGTCATGTCAGCCTGCTATTAGCTGACTCTGGCTCACAGGAGAGCAAAAGTGAGTGCATTCCTGTGACCTAGAAGAGAAGTATGGTTGAACAAGCTTTGGCCATACTTCTCTTTTATTGTAACAACATAACTTTTCAATTGTACACATTCTATTGTATTGTCAAATCTTTTTTTCTAAATTCCTTGTATTCTCTCTGTTTTATTAATTGAGAATACATTTCCCAACGAATAATTAAAAATTCCCTTTTTTCCTTCATGTTTCATGAAAATTTGTGGCTTCATCAGGGTGTAAAGTGAAGTTGCAATGTACAAGTGTAATTGGGTGTGATCAATCAGATTTTTTGTATAACTATCACTGTTTAAAGTTAGAAATGGTTTTCCTAGAAAAAAAATGGAAAAACATTTTACTAGCAGTCAAAGTCTTGCACTGGTAAGTTTTTATTTTTTTTCCGTACTCATTCCTTGTATGGCTATATGGGAATAGTCAACAGTGACCTAATCCTTTCTGGAGGTCCACTTCCTGCTTAACTGAAGCAAAAAGGCAGCACAGAACTATGATTATTTGGATCTAGTAAACTGTATTCTGACTGGACACCTCATGCACATCCTGTTGCCATTTGTATTGTTTAGTGTAACCTGAAACTGCTTTGCTGAAATTGAGGTGTCTTCTGATAGTTTGTTTTGTGCTATGCCAAAGGTACTCCAATTAGTGCAAGGTTGCAGGATTTGACTGGGGGAGCATAAATCAGTCACCAGTTTAAAAACGAGTGTAAAAAATGTTTGTATGTCGTATCGCCAACACCTAATAATTAACCGACCTGTAAAAAAGAAAACACTTTACAAATGATGCCAAACAGTAACAAGTAACATAGGATCACTTGTATTGAAAAGCGTACCTGCTATAGATATTGTGGATACCTACTTCGGCAGCCCATTTTTTGCCCCTTCACAGTCAGATGAATTGAATATCTGTTTCCTATCTGCATGCTGGGTTTCTCCCAACAGTTCAGATGTCCTATAGTGATTACAAGCCAGTAGGAGAAACCAAGGCGGGGGGCTGTGTTTGTCATACCCGGAAATATGGGCAACAACCGGGGAGCATTGAATTGATTATGGTAAATTGTGCAATCCACTTGTAACATATCATCCTGGAGGGTTGGAAATTATAGATTTTATTACTGTATATCACTGCAATTGTCTATTTTAAAATGAAATAGGCAGTAACCCATATGAATTATTCTGAATCAATCTTTTTTTTTTATTATTATTAATTGCCTACACTCACCGATTAAGCTGAGCACAAGCTGTCTAGAGAGGAGTGGGAATGTAGGAGCCCTGGAGAAAAGTCAACTAAGGATGAATGGCTGGAGTAGGAGATTGGTCAGTGGCTAAAGCAGGAGACTTGACAACAGCTAATGTGACTGGTGCAGAAAAATGGACAAATGCTGGGTTGCAACAGCAGAAGCTGTGGGAAAGTAGACAGGCTATGCGGAGGGATTGGCAGCAGCAGCTGCAGGGGACTGAAAAGCAGCTGGAGCAAGAGAGAGGAGAGTGGCTAATGTGGTAGTATGGAAAGTAGGCTGGTTCAGCATAGAGGACAACAGCTGGAGCCACACACAGGACAGAAGCTGGAGTGACAGACTGGACAATACCAGGTAAGGCAAAGTCAATAGCAGCATGTGAAGCAGAAGAGAGACTGTCCAGAATCTGATTCTATAGACTGGGCAATGGTTGAGGCAGAAAACTAGGTAATGGCTGAGAGGATTGGTGCAGGAGGTAAGAGCAGAGGTATAGCAGAGTGAACAGTGCCTGGAGCAGGTGATTAGACAGGTGCTTGAGTAAGTGTTGCAAAAGTGTATAGGATGTGGAAATCACAGGAAGAGAAATCTGAAATAAATATTTAGCTTAGGATGGTAGCGTTTCCATTCCAACATGTTACCAAATTATCTATAAGCAGGGCTGATCCTATTGCAGATAGCTTTGGCAGAAGTATTAAGCAATTACTGTTGCTTCTTGTTTTCAGGACATGTTACAGCTTGGGGAGCAGCATTGGTGTTTTATGGAAGCTTCAGTCTGAAAATTGTTTCCTCTGTTTTACTGTATGATGTATACATTTCCATTTAGCAAAGACTTGGCCATTCAGACACACCATTTAAGAACTTCAGTTTTCATAAAGCATTTGAGATACCATCACACTGTCCTATGGAATAAGCATACTGGTCAATAGTGACGCTTCAGTACAAACCCTCCTCGCCATTCTTTTATACCTCCCATCTTTTTGAGATTGGAACGAGGGACAGCTATTAGCAAAGGTATGTAGGCCTAGGACAGCCCCCTGCCATGCCCCCTTAACCACTATGGACCCGCGCTATAGCCAAATGACGGCTACAGCGCGGATCTAATGTGCCGGGACGACGTCTATTGACGTCGTCCCGGCAACGAGCTGCCTGCGCGCCCCCTGAAGGGCGCGCGCGGCGCGCTCTGTGATCCGCGAGTCTGTGAGACTCGCTGGATCACAGATCCGAGTAAGGGGTCGATCCCGACCCCTTACCACGTGATCAGCTGTCAGCCAATGACAGCTGATCATGTGATATTAACCGAGCCGGTAAGCGGCTTTTTTTCCTGCTCGCGCTGACAGCGCGAGGAGAAAAAAAAAAGGCGATCACCGGCGGCAGTGAGAGGGACATCAGTCCCTCTCACTGCAATATGCCCAGGGTGCCCACATTTACAAATAAAAGTGCCCCCAGTGCCATCTGTCAGTGCCCCCAGTGCCATCTGTCAGTGCCCCCAGTGCCATCTGTCAGTGCCCCCAGTGCCATCTGTCAGTGCCCCCAGTGCCATCAGTCAGTGCCCACAGTGCCATATGTCAGAGCCCACAGTGCTGCACATCAGTGTCACCTACCAGTGCTCATCAGTGTCCCCTACCAGTGCTCATCAGTGTCCCCTACCAGTGCCACCTATCAGTGCCCATTAGTGCCATCTATCAGTGCCACCTATCAGTGCTTCAGTTTTCATAAAGCATTTGAGATACCATCACATTGTCCTATGGAATAAGCATACTGGTCAATAGTGACGCTTCAGTACAAACCCTCCTCACCATTCTTTTATACCTCCCATCTTTTTGAGATTGGAACGAGGGACAGCTATTAGCAAAGGTATGTAGGCCTAGGACAGCCCCCTGCCATGCCCCCTTAACCACTATGGACCCGCGCTATAGCCAAATGACGGCTACAGCGCGGATCTCATGTGCCGGGACGACGTCTATTGACGTCGTCCCGGCAACGAGCTGCCTGCGCGCCCCCTGAAGGGCGCGCGCGGCGCGCTCTGTGATCCGCGAGTCTGTGAGACTCGCTGGATCACAGATCCGAGTAAGGGGTCGATCCCGACCCCTTACCACGTGATCAGCTGTCAGCCAATGACAGCTGATCATGTGATATTAACCGAGCCGGTAATCGGCTTTTTTTCCTGCTCGCGCTGACAGCGCGAGGAGAAAAAAAAAAAGGCGATCACCGGCGGCAGTGAGAGGGACATCAGTCCCTCTCACTGCAATATGCCCAGGGTGCCCACATTTACAAAAAAAAAGTGCCCCCAGTGCCATCTGTCAGTGCCCCCAGTGCCATCTGTCAGTGCCCCCAGTGCCATCAGTCAGTGCCCACAGTGCCATATGTCAGTGCCCACAGTGCCAGTGCTGCACATCAGTGTCACCTACCAGTGCTCATCAGTGTCCCCTACCAGTGCTCATCAGTGTCCCCTACCAGTGCCCAGTGCCACCTATCAGTGCCCATTAGTGCCATCTATCAGTGCCACCTATCAGTGCCATCTATCAGTGCCATCCATCAGTGCCCATCCGTGCCACCCATCCGTGCCACCCATCCATGCCCATCAGTGCCATCTTTGCTGTGCCCATCAGTACCGACTTATCTGTCCCCACCAGTGCAGCCTATCAGTGCCCACCAGTGCCGCCTATCAGTGCCCACCAGTGCCGCATATCAGTGCCCACCAGTGCCGCCTATCAGTACCCACCAGTGCCGCCTCATCAGCGCATATCAATGAAGCAGAAAAATTACCTGTTTGCTAAATTTTATAACAAACTATTAAACATGATTTTATTTTATTTTTTAATTTTCCATCTTTTTTTATTTGTTTAGCAAAAAATAAAAACCCCAGCTGTGATTATAACTTAACTTATAAATTAATACCACCAAAAGAAAGCTCTATTTGTGGGGAAAAAATGGTAAAAATTTAATTTGGGTACAGTGTTGTATGACCGCGCAATTGTCATTCCAAGTGCGTCAGCGCCAAAAGCTGAAAATTGGTCTGGTCACGAGGGGGGTTTAAGTGCAAAGTAATCAGGTGGTTAAAGGAGAATTATACAAAAAAAATTATTAGTGTTTTTTTATTTTTTTTCATCACTACTTTTCCTTTTATATTGGCTTTTGAAATTTACAAATGCAGCTAATTAGAAATTGAATGAAAGGTTTAGCACTGGGAAACACTTTTTGAAAGATACAAAGTGCATTTTATATACAACTTTATAGATCGTACCAAAATGAGGGACAAATGAGGAGAAAAGAGGCACAGAGGGACTTTGTTCCAAATCAGGGACAGTCCCTCGAAATCAGGGACAGTTGGGATTGTTCTTCTTTGGGATGGGCAGAATGCACTACTATGTTATGTGTTTACTACTATCTATGAGGCATCTTATATTGAGAACAATGATTGCAAACTGGTGGATAGGATATGGAAACCTGTTCAAGGCAATGAGAGGAGGTAAGTTGATTAGGCCACTGCAATGTATCATCAAAAAGACCACATAATCATCATCTACTGTTGCTGATTTTGTTGCCCACAATGCGGCGATCTGGCAAAGAATTCTTTGTCATCTTCTGCAGGAAAGGACACGTGTTAAAAAAAAATGCATCTGCATCTTATCTAGTAGACTCTGAGCCCCAAGTTCCTTCTATTGAGTGCAATCTCTACACTATCTTATAAATACTTTCAGACTGGATTCACACTATTGTGAATTTGATGCGGATTTCCCTGCATCCAATTTGCATGTCAGGAGATTGTGACTGGCTCTCTATGGAGCCGGTTCCCACATCTCCAGAGCGGCTCCAGTGCGAATTGCACAGGAGTCCTGTGCGTCTTCTGATCCATTTCAGGTCTGAACTCAGCCAAAAATTCTGACTGAAATCAGACCTGAAACGGTGAACAGGGACATACTGGAGCCCTGCTGTGGCCCGCTCCGTGCTTCAGTGTGAACTCAGCCTAAAACAGGTCCTTTTTATACTTAATGTAAAGTGCACTGCCTCTCTCTTTTTATAACTTTAGATTCTGCATTTACTTTGGAGGCATTTTCTCTCTCCAGTCTCCATAACATGGTCATTCTAACATTACCCTGCTCACACAGGCTGGGGGACACTGTCCAATACCTACATGGTGGTTTCAGTCAGTCCACTACTCTGGGAATAAGATGACTACTTCTCTCTCAGGCACAACTCAGATCCAATTGTTACGTTGCTCTCTTACATACACTCTACCTTCATTGTAGCATAACTCAGTGGCGGCCGCTCCATAAAGGGTGCAGGGTCGCTGCCCCCCTAATTCATGCACATGATAAGAGCCTGCGGCTCTAATTGGCTTCAAGAAAGGTTGGGCTTGGGGCGCAGAGCACTGTGCCCTAAGCCCACCCAGTTGTGTGACATAATCAAATTAATATCTTAATGCAGGGGTGTCCAACACCCAGGGCCGCGGCCCACTATCGGGTCGTAGTGTCTCTGCA
The DNA here is from genome assembly GCA_028564925.1 of Lithobates sylvaticus. NCBI lineage: Eukaryota > Metazoa > Chordata > Amphibia > Anura > Ranidae > Lithobates > Lithobates sylvaticus. The sequence continues at coordinate 178,904,072 of CM053027.1, read as the reverse complement.
GCCGGGCCGCGGATGCGGCGGGTGGCATGAGAGAGCAGGGCGGGTGAGAAAGCCCGGCACATCACAGAGGTAGGCGGGCAGGTGAGAGAGCCCGGTGCATCACAGATGACGGCGCGTGTGAGAGCCCAGTGAATCACAGAGGCAGGCGGATGAGAGAAGCTGGCAAGCAGAGATGACATAATTTCTCTGTGCCCGCCCGCATCACAGCTCTTCTGCCCACACAGCGCTGGTGTCGGAGGTGCGGTGGGGGGGGGCAGAGAGATGACATCATCTCTCACCGCCGGCCCCACATACCCGCTCTCCTGCCCTCACTCAAGAACGACCACTGCACAGAGGCCTGCCTCTGTGTTAAATGAACTAGTGCCACCAATGCAGTGACAATCCACATCTGGTGGCACTGGCAGGCAGTGTGACCTTTATCTGGTGTCAGGCATTGTGGTAAGTAGCATTCATCTGGTGGCAGGCAGCATGGCAAGTGGCATTCATCTGGTGGCAGGCAGCGTGGCAAGTGGCATTCATCTGGTGACAGGCAGCGGGGCAAGTGACATTCCTCATCTGTTGGCAGGCATCCCGATTGGCCAGGAGGAAAAGCAGCGACCACCAGGACACAGAGGAGATGGAGGGGGGAAGCCGCGACCTGGATGGGGTAAGAGCCGATTGATAGGTGAGTGAGCGAGCCGGTGACCAGAGGGGTTGGTGTGGGGTGGCAGGCTAGAGCGACCGGAGCGAAGGAGCACCAGCCGCCACTGGCATTACTATCTATCACCAGAAACAGCAGCCTTTTACGATATAGGGAGACAAATATTACCTCTTGTGGTTAACCATATCTATGACATATGCAACACACCCTTGGCAATCAAATAGTTAATAAGAGATTTTTTTACAATATTATTTTCACTTGCTTATAATGAGATAAAAGAAAGTTGTTTTTGAAATGTGTTTTTCTTGAGAATTATGTCATGTCATATAATTATTTATGTTATTTATGATGTGACATGGGTGTGCGAGAGACCTATCAAAGTCCATCTGAAGCCTTGGTATTTATCACAGCAATGCAGTCCAGCTGCATATAGAGTTTTTTTTTGTCTGTTTAAATTCACTGTGCCAGCCATTGCCCTCACAGATGGCATATAGCCATCCTGCTTTTGAGTGGCTCAAAACGACTTCATGAACAGTGCTTTGATAACCTCTATTCACTCTTTCTGAGCAGCAATGTTTATTAAATCACTAGACTAGACCACTAAAGACCAGTGCTTCTGCATGGTGTATGAAAGCAGCGGTCCCACTCTCTAGTGTTCTGCTGCAGAAATTAGTGTGGACGAATTACAGTAATTAATACCAATGCTTTAATTGGGGCTTAATGTGTATTTACACGCTTGCAGCCAAACTGGGATGACATCTACAATAATATCTACATTCAACATTCGGGATGCATTTACACATAGGTGTTTTGAATCGTGAGCAGAATTGCCGTGATTTTGCCCCCCGATTTCAAAAAGCTGATAAATCGTGGCAAACTGCATCGTGTTCAGGAGCTTCTTTTGGGCGACATGCTTCAAGCTTTGCGGTTTGCATCGCAATTTATCGCGCAAAAATTCGCGCCAAAACCACACCTCTTTTTTAGGTGGCATTTAAATGAATGGCATCTGAAATGTGCATTCTGCGATTTATCATTCACCATGTCTCGTTCACATTGCAGCAATTCTGCCCCATGATTCAAAACGCCCATGTGTGAATGCAGCTGTAAGGCATGCCTTGACTGATAACTGTTAGTTACTAGCTTGATTACGTTAGTTCTGAACCTGATAAGCTATCAAATGGCTGATGTCATAACTGATCACATGTGCAGCACCATGGTAACTGCAGATATAACAAAGGCTGATGTAGCACTCTGCCCTAGTCAGGCTAAATTAAGTTTTTGGCTTTGCTATAACAATCTATTTTCCCTGTCTGGCCAAGTTTCCCTAAATTTGGTGGTTGATTGCTCCTGTTTGCCTCTGGAAAAAGTTTCCTGACATAACAAGGGTCAGCCAGTGGTTAATGAAAATGTATGCGGCCTCAGCCAATCCCTGGGAGGGGGTCACTCAGAAGATGACTGGGGAGAAGATAAAAGTTTGGGAGGCCTGTCCAGCAGCATCATTCTCTTGAGCTATTGCCCCTGGGAGGCAGCCACTGTGTATTATACTGAAAGGAGATGCTGTTGGGCCTCAGCATGTGTTTGGCTGTGGACCCAAAGGAACCTTGACTCACAGATTATTGCTGGAGGGTATAACCTGTGGAGGCGGGTCTGGAAAAGGATCCTTTTCCTCCTTCACTGTAAAGTGTTGCATGGAGGCTGGATGGCAGACAGCTGCCATTGGACATTATGAGTAGGACCATGATCAAGGACTCCAGGTGTGCTTGTAATTTAGGGGAATGCCAAAGGTTTCTACATGGACTGGGACGACTCAGTCTCAAAGTAGCTGGCTATCTCCTCTACCTTCAGCAAGGCTGCTGCTAGAAGAATAGTGCTTGGGAATCTGTCCTGTATTTGTTTTGCATCTTACCCTGCACTCTCATCCCTCTTTCCCGTTTGAATTACTGCAATAAGGTTGCAAAAATATATCCTCTAGATTGAGCCTATGTTTGTCGGTGTGTTTGTAACTGATGTCTGATCCTGGCAGCCTCTGAACAGGTAAGGGAAACCTGGGTCAGCCTCTGCCGCTTAAATATTTACCATAATTAACCCTGTTTGTACTGTGCTGGCAGATCTCATTGTCTGTCCTAAGCTGGCTATACAGTAGCCATTTTAAGAACATTCATTTGATTTTCAAATTGTTATTGGGGTCAAATTGACATTTGTTTTTGACCAAAGTGATGAGAAAATTTCTCCCGATCAAACCTCTAACAATGTATGTAAAAATTACATTGATTCCAAAATCGAATGTTAAAAGAAAACAAAGTTTTGAAGTACTTTCGAATGACATTCATCAAATTATCAAATAGGAAATATTTTTTTTATTGAAAGTGATATTAAAGGAAGATTTTAAAAACCCAATGCTGCCTCAGCCAATGAGGAGGAAGAGATCTGCTTTTGTGCACAACACTAGATCGAGATGTGGCTCAGATAAGTATTCGTCAGTACATTTTAGTCGTCTAAAATCAAATGGGTTTTGATCAATTTTAATGCATTATTTAAGCATTTCTCTAGAATTGCCAAACTCATTATATACTCCTAGAGTAAAAATCTAATAACCTGTTATTGTTTCTGGTATTAAAGCGGAGGTCGGCCCACCGCTGCAAAAATTAAAAGCCTGCAGCTACACATACTGCAGCTGCTGACTTTTAATATCTGGACACTTACCTGTCCTGGAGTCCAGCAATGTCGGCACCGCAGCTGATGTTTCCATCAGCTGTCGGGTGCTGCCGCCTCCATTGCGCGTAAGGGAATCCGGCAGTGTAGCTTTACGGCTTCATGCCGGGAACCCTACTGCGCATGCGCGAGCCTCAGCTCCTCTCTCCTACTGGCCCAGCAGCCGGGGAAGGAGGAGGGAGGAGGAGGGAGCCCCGCATTGATGTCAATACCCATGGCTGAAGCTCCCGGAAGTGGGGACAGCATACCTGTGAAAGACAGGTATCCTAACCCCCCTCCCCACTGAAAGGTGCCAGTACAGTTCCAGTTCCACTTTTGGGTGGAAATCCACTTTAAGGTTTGGACATGCACTACAGACACAGATTTAGCCGTTGTGATATGTAACTTCTTTATAAATAAAAAAAGTGTCATATTTCTATTTGACAAGTAAAAGTACAACTTGAAAATATAAAAAACCCAAAAAACTGTAAACTCAATTTTTTTTCTTTTATCAGCTTAGAAGATGCCCCCTATATATTTTTTTGTGGTAGTGCAGTGCTAATTTTGACGTCAAATTTAAATTTCATTTTAGGCTTTTGGCTAAAATGCCATTTTAGTTTTAGGCCTCAGCTGCTGTAAAAACGTCCAGTGTGCATGAGGCCTTAGTCGTATTTTAGTCATCTCAATTGTTTTAGTTTTAGTTGTATTAAGTCTACTAAAATAGTATTAATTTAGTCAACGAAAATATTTTAGTCAACAAAATTAACACTGCTTTCCATACTAACAAATAATTGGAATAACCACTCAAAAATAATGGGGCCCAAAGGCTATTAAAATTGATACTCATTCAACAGGGTTCTGTTAGCTTGGGGTTCCACAAAATCTTTTACTAACTCCTGGGACCACTATATAAAAATACCTGAGCACCTCTGCTCTAGGGATTCACTATAACTATTACATTATGTCCAACATGTGATGGTAAGATTATGTTGCATAATTCTTTGCCCAGGGCTAAAAAAAATGCTTTACATTAATGTAGAAATCTAGTATAGTAATATGATATTAGATGTTTTCAAAAAAAAAAACACCAAACCAGGAATTTAAAGCACCCAGCATAAAGCTAACCAAGAAGGAAATATTCATTTTAATTCCAATAGTTTTTTTATGAGGATTGAAGCATACAGTTTATATCAGAATATTACATTTGTAAGATAAACTTTGTTTTACATCAATAACATGTTGCACATATAATGCTGAAACTTATCTTATGACAGTCACATTTGTCAATGCGGTTGCATAGTATTTCAATCATCATGTTTCACTTGTAGATATTCAAAACAGAGTATAACTTGAAAACATAGTCAACTTGGTTGAACTGAAGGTTAGGAGTAGAAAAGGAAGAAAGAAAGAGAAAAATAAAAAAGAAGAGAAGGTGAGAAGGGGAAAGGGGGAAGAGATCTTGAAGAAAGGAAATAGAGTTGTTTCTGGGATAGAGAACGTAGTGATCAACAAGTTAGTGCTTGACATTATTCTTGTTGCTTCTTTTGTACCATTCTAACCATTGGTTCCATTTAGAGTGCAGTTTTTGGTACCGGTAGTTACCTTGTGTAGATGCATACATCAGTTCATAGGTAGCATGAACGTTAGTTATTTATTAAATCTCTGAGAGTGGGGGTAGATTGCCGTCTTTCCAGTGTCTCATAATGGACAATCTAGCACTTAGGAGAATATGCGTCACTATAACTCTTGATGTTGCCGGAATGGATTCTATTCCCAGGGACAGAATAGCCATTCCAGCATTGGGAGGAATATCCGTCCCTATGACTACTGCGAGAAGTTTGAATATTTTAGACCAGAATGTATGTATGGCTGGACAAGTCCACATGATATGATATAGTGTGCCATTACGTCCACAGTTCCTCCAACAGAGCGGGGAAGTTTGGGCACTGAATTTGGATAGTCTGAAGGGTGTCAGATACCATCGCAGCAATATTTTGTGAGTAAGTTCCCACAAATTGGCAGTTTTGGTCGCCATGTATGTATAATGTAGGGCTTTTTGCCATTGCTCTGTGGTATAAGACACCCCTATGTCCATTTTCCATGCTTTAATAGTTATAGATTTTGTAAATTCATTCATTTTGTGAAGCAAATTATAAAATAACTAGAAAAGCTACAATTTCTGGGGAAATTGTGTGACGTGTTCTTGCCTCCACCTACTGGAGTGGGCGGAGTAACAGGGTGGAGTGGCTTGAGTAACTAAACATTTTATTATTATTTTTTTTTTCAAAAATTATTTTTTTTTTTTCAAAAATTATTTATTTTTTTTCAAAATTTTTTTTTTTTTAATGAGGTGGTCATAATATTTTGGCTGATTATGGGGGGGGTCATAATGTTTTGGCTGATCATGGGGGGGCATAATGCTTTGGCTGATCATGGGGGGGTCATAATGTTTTGGCTAATCATGGGGGGTCATAATGTTTTGGCTTATTATGGGGGGGTCATAATGTTTTGGCTGAGTGTGGGGGGGGGGTCATAATGTTTTGGCTGATTATGGGGGGGTCATAATATTTTGGCTGATTATGGGGGGGTCATAATGTTTTGGCTGATTATGGGGGGTCATAATGTTTTGGCTGATCATGGGGGGGGGGGGGTCATAATGTTTTGGCTGATCATGGGGGGGGGTCATAATGTTTTGGCTGATCATGGGGGGGTCATAATGTTTTGGCTGATCATGGGGGGGGGGGGGGTCATAATGTTTTGGCTGATCATGGGGGGGTCATAATGTTTTGGCTGATCATGGGGGGGTCATAATGTTTTGGCTGACTATGGGATTGTCAGCTCTTGTCCCCTCCTGAACATTTCGCCATTCATTCCTATGGGACAAATTTTGCTGCAAAAACAACGATATTTTGTGAACCGTTTGGCGAAACGTTCCACAAAGTAATAGCACACCAATCGGGTATAATCCGCACGTTTCGGTATATCACTTGTCTATGTAGTGTAAAAACTGTGGGAGGAGTTAGGGTGGTAAATTTGGCTATAATAATAATAATAATATATATGTGAGATAACATTAAGTGGTCTTGCTATGCAAGAACACTTAATAAGATACCTTTGATTTTGGTGACGGAATTAGTGAGGTACAGAGCTACTCTCCACGGTAAATAAGTAGTGGTAAGTGGCTTTGTTCTGAGGAAATGGTTGACTTGTAGGTATCTATATTGGTTGTGATCCTCGATACCGTATTCTAGTTTTATGGTCCTGAATGGGGGGGGGGGGGGGGCACCTTTAGGTCTGTTACCTGTTTATTATATTTAATATCTCAAAAATATGATGTGGGTTAAATGAGAGTTCTTTGACCAAGAGTGAAAGCTTTAACACAATAACAACATTTATTAGTGAGTAGTTTAAAGTCTATCTAATACACAACCATCTATCTATAGTCTACACCAAGGAAGAAAATATTAGTTTCAAATAAAAGAATACAGAGTGTATTCATCAAAATACAAACATCAAACAAACAAACATATGACAAACTGGTATACCTTAAGTGCTGGGAGCTGATCTGTTATTTACCGGTAGTGATGTTTTTAGGCCCACGTCAGATTCATGACTCCTCTCCTCTATGTGCAATCCCACTAATATAGGCCCATCTCTCATTGACTTGAACAGAGCCCCCCTGATTGGTAATTCTGTTACCCCTCTCCTCCCTCCGTGCGTATATACTCCAAGATTGGACAATATCCCCTGCCCCTTAATTTAGCATAGCTCAGCCCCTCAATAGAACCTCCTCTCTTGGGGAGATATTTAGTTTGAGGAGAAATTAATTAAAGAGAAGGTCATCCCTTCTCTTGAATGGGGCACTTAACTATGCATGGTCATAGCCAGGGCAAATTGTCCATTCCTGAACAGATCAAAGAAATATTCTCAGCATATCAAACACCCTTTGAAGTGAATAAAGGGTTGGTTAACACAGGGGACTACAAAGCCTTTATCTTAGCTAATGAATTTGGCCCCATCAAGTCTCCACCACAGTATTCAACTCAGATGGTATCTCTTCCTTGCATTTTAATTTACGACAGGTAAATAGCAGAGCATCTACCATAACACGCACACGCCTAAGATTCCTGCAAGTCAAAATGAACTGTTAAATGAATTAGATACTCAAGCCCAAAGCCTGTCATATATCTACATCTAGATAGGTTAACCCCTTACCAACAGCAATATTTCATCTTATTTCTTTTTCTAAACTATATATATATATACATATATAAATATAAATATTCCCAGTTGCTAATGGAGATTACTCATTAACTCCTCATAGGGGCAACAGGTCCTCTATCGTAGTTATTCCTTTAGACACCCAATGGGGCACGTGTATGTTCGATATGAGCATAGAGGCATGCTAGTTATATTAAGTGGTATGGGTTTAGTTACTGTGTTTCCTATTGGCGTATTAAAGAGGGTCTTCCATGCCTGTAGTGTGGCCATTATTGTAGGTGAAAGATCAAAGAATCTGCAGGAATGAAAACTACTGGACATTAGTAGGTCGTATAAATCATGACCCTGTATCTGTGACTTCTCTAATTCCAGCCATCTAGCATAAGATGACCCCGACTGGGAAAACCAAGCCCTTACTTGTGCCAGAATCGCTGCTGTGTGATAGTCTGTTAATAATACATGTCCTACACCTCCTGCTTTCCTCGTTGTAACCAGGTTTTTGAATGCACATCTTGCTCTTCTACCCAGCCACAGAAACGTATTAAGTAGAGATTGCGTGGGGGAGATGAAAGAATTAGGGACTGGTATTGGTAAGGTCTTAAACAGATAGAGTAGCTGCAGTAAGATTACCATTTTAAATGCTGCTAGTCAGCCAGACCATGATAATTCCACTTTTGCTATATCTTGGATTTTTATACTCAGGACACTTATTTTCCTGACGGATTTTGTCCGACACTGGTGTTGCATACACACGGTCGGACAAAGTTGTTGGAAAATCCGATCATTCTGAACGTGGTGACGTTCGTTGCGTACAACGGAACTACGCAGAGGCTATTAGCCAATAGCTTTGGTCTTGTAATTTGATCTGAGTATGCGTGGCACTTTGTCCGTCAGAATTCTCTACACAAGATCGGAAAAAGTCTGATCGGATTTTGTTGTCGGAAAATTTGAGAGCAGGATCTTAATTTTTTTCCGACGGAAAAAGTCCGATGGAGCCCACACACGATCGGATTTTCCGACAACATGGTCCGATCAGACATTTTCCGCCGGAATTTCCGACCGTGTGTACGGGGCATAAGGAATGGAGTGTAGTTGGCTTTGACTAGGTGATAAGTGGAAGCTGTCAAGGTTATACCCATGTATTTTATCCCATCGTCTTTCCAGGTATAGGGAAATTGTGCTCTAAGTTTTCTTTGTGAAATATACATTTTTAAGGTTTTTTTAATAAATTGCAAATTCCACGGTCATTGTCCTGTAGCTAACCATAAGAATGCATTTCATGGAACTTTTCAGGTGAGTATCACATCACTAGACTACAAAATAACAGAATTTACCTGTTGGCAAGTTTCATTGAGTTATACTAGGATTATATGTCCTAACAATAGATGTAGAAATAGATAGTGCTGTAACAGATCGTCAGTGCTCTACACACTTTACTCTATACCTGAAAGGTGTTAGGAAAAACACTGAGAATATTTTTCTTGACATTGGGGAAAGCTATCAAGGTATAGGGAATTATCATCCAGCAGGATTATTCACAGTATAGGTAGTGTTCATTTTCAAGGCCAGAGATGTGATCTGTCTCAGAGTATCATAAAGCTTCTCCTACTTATCAGACAGGAGTCTCTGGCTACATTCCAAAAGATCAAGTTATCCGAGTCATTTACAGTAAGAAAGGATGTGAGTGGGTGGTGAACTAGGGACAGGGAGCGGCCCTTCCAAGTAAATAGAATTAAGCAAGAAGCTGGGCCGCAAGCGTTACTGTTGCTGAGAAATGAAACTAAAGGAGATGGCAAGAGGAGGAGATGAAAATACAATTATTTAAGTTAAGAAATAAATGATTTACTGACTATATAAAGTTGTTTTGTAGAATTTCAATCAATAATTAACATTATAAAAGTTATTGACTTTGCATTAATGACTTCACTCTGACTTATTATCTTAAATATATAACATATTTAAGCTCAGCAAAGTAATTTATATATGTAGGCCATTATTCTATCTCTTTTCACAAGATAACTAGTGTTGCAGGTTAGAGGCTCCACTGTTGGGACAATCTAGTTTTTATCTGTAATATAGTCAGTTCTTCTTTCAGGCACATTTACACTGGTGTAAGTAAATACGTATGGAACGGCACTGGGGTAAATGCATTATATTCCCAAAATTGAAAAGAATTGCTAACTAGAGTGTCAAAAGACTGGGATTTTTCAGGTGCCACGATAAGGTACCTGGTGGAGGAAATAAAATTGGGAAAACACCGCGCTATTCAATTGGGTTATACAAAAGCTGCCAACAAACAAAACAAACAAAGTCAAAATACATAGGATCCAAAATTGTAGCGCTAATGTATAAGCTAAGTGTAAATGTTCCAACACTCTAAAAACAACATATCTAATGAGGTAGTAACTCCTAGTGCTGGTGTTGATTCCAGTAAAACAGAATTACAAAAAAATATATAGTCCATATAGTGATAACATCAAAGTGTAGATCTTGTTGGTCCACTCAATGAAGACAGATTGTAATCTATACTTGACTGATGTAGAAATAAGGCGTGGGTACGCTTACCAGAATCGGTGGATGTGACTACCGTACGGCATACACATCAGACAAGCTTTAAGGATAGTGGGTCTTGCATCCCATGGGAAGTCACCTCGGACAGGAACTCCAACGATCTCTGGAGCTGTATGCTGGATCCGTCAGCGGGATGGATGGGCCCAGCTCGCGATAATCCAGTATTCCCAAAAAGGATGGTGAAGACCGGGGAAGGGAATAAAAAATGGAGACCACTCCAATGGTGCAGGTCAAAAAGTAACAATTTATTCACATATGCATGTGAACATGAAAAATAAAAATCTCGAGACAAAATATAAAATTCTGGCAATATGAGGGGCATAGGATAGCTGGCCCGACGCGTTTCGACTAAAAGTCTTCCACAGGGGCATATCTCTAACCCCTCCATATTGCCTCAAACTATTTATAAACATGCAACTAAGAATGGAGCCGCCCACTTGGTCTAAACAGGAAGTGAGCGCTACAGACCCTACTAAATGAAAATAGGGGGAATAAGTTCCAATTTATCTGAACATAGTAATTGCATCTTCATGTTTATAGACATATTACATATGGAACAGGCATATTAGTATATATCCTGATTGTGAGATGGGTATTGTGAGGGATCGGAGGTCATGAATGCTGTTTCATGAATCAATGTTGTAATATAAACCCCCATTAATGGACAGATCCAGGCCATAAAAGTAATGGCCAATCCCAGTCGGGGACTATAAATCCCGCCAAAACGGAGGTATCCAATCATATTCTCACATCCACAGGATATCCGGACAGAGAATGGCGCCTAAATGGATGTCCAATCATGTTGTCCACCGACAGGACATCCAGGTGGACGCTCTAAGCGTGGTGGCGTCATTACGTACGTGGCGACGTCACTACGTCGCCACGTCGCAACGTCACCCTCAATGCACGGTGACGTCATCACGTCGCAACGACGCAACGTACGGCAGCACGCGAAAGGTGTGCGGCGGCACAGAGGCATTGTGCGCATAAACATCAGGGCCCGGCCGCTTCCAGCCCAAGTTACCACCACGACCGCTGGCTTAAATCAGTGCCAAGAGGACAGTTCCTTCGAATGAGGAGGAACTGCACTAACGATTCCACCTTCTTCCAACAATGTCAGACACTAAGACAAAGGTTTATAGAAAAGGGTTATCAACCCGAATCCCTGGATGCAGACATAAAATCAGTTGCCACCGTGGATAGGAAGTCGCTGTTGATAGATCGACCTAAGACCCCCAGAGACAACAAATTTAGGTGGTCCTTCTTCACCTCATACTCCACCCAGCACAAGGAGGTCAAGAAGATTCTAGCCAGACATTGGAAGGTTTTACGCAGCGATCGCATTTTGGGACCTTCTCTCCCTGAACGGGCGGGCATCATCTTCAGAGGTGCCCGGTCCGTTCAGGGCGACATTGCTCCCAACGTTGTCGACCCTCCCAGGACGACTTCGTTTTTCCAACACTGCAAAGGTTACTTCCCTTGCAAAAAATGCAACGTTTGTTTGCATAATGCACTGGGCAGACGCATGACAGATACTTTTAGTTCCACTGTCACTGCACGTACCTTCACCATGAAACATTTCACCACATGTGCCACCAAATTTATAGTTTATTTGATCACCTGCCCTTGCAAATTGCAATATGTCGGACGCACCATTCGTGCGTTCTCCATACGCGTAAATGAACATTTGGCCAAGATCCGTAAAGGATGTATCAAACATAGCGTCCCCCGCCACTATCGGGAACACCACAATAGAGACCCATCAGGGACACAGTTCCAGATAATTGACAAATTTGTTGCCCACTGGCGGGGTGAGTCCAATCTACGAGGGGTCTCGAGATTGGAAACCTACTGGATCCACGAGTTGAAGTGCTACTCACCCTTCGGTATGAATGTTGAATGGGACATCAATTGTTTCATCAACCGAGGGTGAGTGGCACTTCACCCGTGGTATCTGTTCTACAGAGTTCCAGTTGGGGCACTTACCTTTTGATCTCTCGATTTGGGGTTGTTTTGCTCGCATATGCCGTCAAATATTATTAGATCTACATGCTTTTTTGGACAAACTGGATGTGAGATGGTTATTGAGGGTCAACTTCCCTTTTTTTCAGAAAAATATATACTCACATATTAATTTGTTCACGTCAGTTTTTTCACATATTTTTGATTATCTCACACGATAACACTTACCTTCTACGGTATGTCTTTAAGACGATCGCGGTCATTACATTACGTAAATATATATATCCTTTTGAGTGTTAGTTTTGTTGTGGATATTGCACTTTCCTTGTGCACACTTCACTCTATCATCCAATCTCATTGGTTTTTCTACCATGGCATTGGATCTAGCTACATGTCCTATATAGGTTGTTTCGACACTATTTTTTATTTAGGGCTTTCACCCTTAGATCACTTTTATAATGTTGTTGCCCCACCCAGCATTTCGGCTATTTGCCATTATGTGGTGTTTCATGAGGACATTCGATACATATTAAGTCATCACTATATGCACTGCTTTTTCGCTCCCTACATCGTGCCATCTAGGTGCTGTCATTTCAGCGCTTACTAGCATCTACACGGTCCCGGGACCTGGGCACAATGGGCTTTTTATGCTATCTTTCCTTTCGTTATTTTTCGATCATCGGTTGTCATTTATAATATACACAATTTTTACAATATATTTTTTATATTATTGTTATCCTACTTGTGTCACTACCATATGATGCATTTATTAATTAGTCACTTGCGCGTCCTTGGGGACGTTTTTTTGTGCGCGGTCAGCTATGTATGCGTGCACTGGGGTGCCATCTGACACAGTGGTGCCTGGTGGCTATTGCACCGTGTACGTGTATGGGCTGTCTGGGTGGGAGGCCATCACGTGTACTTTTGCACTCATCCATAGGTGCTTCTGTTGTTTGTGTTCCTTTCTGTGGTTACCCTTATTCGGGTTCCGTATCCTGGGGCTGCGCTCACTTCCGGTAACTTGGGCTGGAAGCGGCCGGGCCCTGATGTTTATGCGCACAATGCCTCTGTGCCGCCGCACACCTTTCGCGTGCTGCCGTACGTTGCGTCGTTGCGACGTGATGACGTCACCGTGCATTGAGGGTGACGTTGCGACGTGGCGACGTAGTGACGTCGCCACGTACGTAATGACGCCACCACGCTTAGAGCGTCCACCTGGATGTCCTGTCGGTGGACAACATGATTGGACATCCATTTAGGCGCCATTCTCTGTCCGGATATCCTGTGGATGTGAGAATATGATTGGATACCTCCGTTTTGGCGGGATTTATAGTCCCCGACTGGGATTGGCCATTACTTTTATGGCCTGGATCTGTCCATTAATGGGGGTTTATATTACAACATTGATTCATGAAACAGCATTCATGACCTCCGATCCCTCACAATACCCATCTCACAATCAGGATATATACTAATATGCCTGTTCCATATGTAATATGTCTATAAACATGAAGATGCAATTACTATGTTCAGATAAATTGGAACTTATTCCCCCTATTTTCATTTAGTAGGGTCTGTAGCGCTCACTTCCTGTTTAGACCAAGTGGGCGGCTCCATTCTTAGTTGCATGTTTATAAATAGTTTGAGGCAATATGGAGGGGTTAGAGATATGCCCCTGTGGAAGACTTTTAGTCGAAACGCGTCGGGCCAGCTATCCTATGCCCCTCATATTGCCAGAATTTTATATTTTGTCTCGAGATTTTTATTTTTCATGTTCACATGCATATGTGAATAAATTGTTACTTTTTGACCTGCACCATTGGAGTGGTCTCCATTTTTTATTCCCTTCCCCGGTCTTCACCATCCTTTTTGGGAATACTGGATTATCGCGAGCTGGGCCCATCCATCCCGCTGACGGATCCAGCATACAGCTCCAGAGATCGTTGGAGTTCCTGTCCGAGGTGACTTCCCATGGGATGCAAGACCCACTATCCTTAAAGCTTGTCTGATGTGTATGCCGTACGGTAGTCACATCCACCGATTCTGGTAAGCGTACCCACGCCTTATTTCTACATCAGTCAAGTATAGATTACAATCTGTCTTCATTGAGTGGACCAACAAGATCTACACTTTGATGTTATCACTATATGGACTATATATTTTTTTGTAATTCTGTTTTACTGGAATCAACACCAGCACTAGGAGTTACTACCTCATTAGATATGTTGTTTTTAGAGTGTTGGAACATTTACACTTAGCTTATACATTAGCGCTACAATTTTGGATCCTACCTGGTGGAGGAGCCTGATGTTATGAGTTCAGCCCTCTCTTACACCTCTGCCTCAGGGCCCCTGGTAAAGTAACAGGAGGCACAAGGGCATGGAGTGGCACTTCCCGCAGCTGGCGTGGATAGATAGTCTGTGCCAGGCCAAGTATCAGGTAGAAGATCAGTGGAGAATGACTGGCAGCAGGTGGATGAACTGCAGGAACTGGCTTGGCAGCAGGCAGGTGATCCACAGGAAGTTGCTGGGCAGCAGACCGATGTTTAGTAAGAATTAGCTTGGAAGCAGGCAGAGATTTAGCAGGAACAGGTTAGGCATCAGGCTGATGTTCAGAAGGAACTTCCTGAGAAGCAGGCAAGGGTTCAACAGGAACGTGCTGGATAGCAGACCGATGTTCAGCAAGAACTGGCTGGGAAGCAGGCAGAGATTCAGCAGGAAGAGGCTGGGCAGCAGGCAGATAACTAGATGGTAGGCTGGGTCTGTAACTGGCAGTCAGATCAGGTGTGATCAGTAATGCATAAGCAGATTTGGAGCAAAGGAGTAGACAGAAGTGCATTCTGGGAACAAGTTGAGGACGGTGCAGGCAGAGGTCAGGAGTAGTCAAGGCAGGCTGGATCAGTAACAGGTAGTCAGACACATGAAACGGGTAGCAGGTTTCACATGGAACACTTTATATCAGACAGCATTGATCATGTGCAGCAGCTTAGTTTTAAATAGCCCGCTTGATGCCAGCGTCAGTGACAGGTGCAAACACACACCTCCCGCTGCTGGCCAGAGCCTGTACACAAACATTTGCCCTGATGCACCATTCTCTGTGCTGGCATGCCCTTTCTCATAGCCACAAACATTTGGACACAACCAGGGAAATTCAGAAAAGATATGATGATACATTTCTGGTGGCAGTTTCCTTAAGAACTACCTCCATCTAGTTCAGGCAAGCATTTACACCAGTGTTGATAACATTACCGACATGTGTGGCAAATGCAGGTAGTTCTTGCTACCACCACTTTAAGAAACCGTTGCTATGACAGCAAAAGATTCTTGAAGAATTATTGCCAGTTCTCAAATTAATTAAAAACTTGTGGTAATTAAGGGCAGCTTTGAGTTGACATACCAGTATCAGAGTGGGGCATGTATGTTCTGGGGAGCTGTTAGGTATTTGAGGTAGTGATCGCTGCTGTCTTGTGACAAGCAGCTACCTTTCTGCATAGTGAATACGGGACAGGAGGTTCCTCGCTCAGAACAGGTGCCAATCACAAAATGCCTTGCATTTTTCTCAGTGAATGCAAAGCGTTCTCTGATTGGACAAGGTGGAGATCGTGATGTCTAGCCTCTTCACCTCATCCAATCAGAGAGAGTAACCCCTTGTGTTAACTTCAACAGTCCCACAGGTATGGCATATGCATACTTACAATGTAACTGTGCAAGAAAATCCATACCTGAAATTCAGCTTTA
This sequence comes from Lithobates sylvaticus, assembly GCA_028564925.1. NCBI lineage: Eukaryota > Metazoa > Chordata > Amphibia > Anura > Ranidae > Lithobates > Lithobates sylvaticus. The sequence goes on along the minus strand of CM053027.1, from coordinate 178,888,250 downwards.
ACCCCTTTCCACCCAGCCCCGCCTCTTTTGTAAGAGGGTCTTCAAGCCCAGAGGTAGGATGGACTTCTTGATCACAAGACCACTGTAATTGACTGTCTTAGTGGCCAAATGATTGAAGCCCTGCCTGTCAACTCCTCAGCATGACTAGATACTAAAGCCTTGTACAACCCAGTGGGTTGAAAGAAAATAAACTGGTAGCTGAGGTCGGAGCCGCTGTACTAACTATCCAACGTTAGTACAGCGATTTCCCCTGCTGAGCTATTATGTTCTGACAGAGGGATGCCCCCCTGCCAGGACACTCCGGCCAGTGCTCTCAGCCATTGTCTGCCATACACACGGGCCGAATGTCAGCTGATTTTTATTGAACCAGCCGATGTCGTCCGGCATTTGGCCTGTGTGTACTAGGCTTTAGATCCAACATTAACAGCTCTGTCATTGTGCTGGGAGCGTGCAATGAGCACAAATTCAGCTTAGAAAACTTGGCCGTTCATAGACACATATGCGGGGACACACACCTGCCCGCACCTCCACCCACACAGATGTCAAACTGGGAGCAGCGCTTGTGTCTGTGCTGCCGCTGCTTCCCAATTCACATCAACAGCACTACCTGCATGGGGATGCACAGAACACATGTGCATTCTAGTGTGGGCAAACATGCTTTAGTACGCCCCATGTGAATAAGGTCTAAATGGAATGAGACCACCAAACAGGACAAAGACAGCAATAAAACTTAAAAAAATGGATAACTCTTCCACCTGCTATACACGTCTAATACAACATTTTTGCTTGTAGATGGTCCTGTTTGTTTTGGCTGACAATGTTCTAACCCTTTTTTAAGACGTTCAAAGTAAAAAAATGTTTTAGCTAAAGTTGTCCTGTACTAGAAAGTAGGGATGGGCCCGGTGCTCGATGCGAACCCACGTTCGCATCGAGCACCGGGCGTTCGCTCGCTCGGCGAGCCCAGAACTATTTTGGCCGCTCGCATCACGTTCGTGTGATGCGAGCGGCCCCCGCAATGCATTGCGGCCGGCGCGGCCGACGCAGTGCATTGCTGGCTGATGATTGGCCAAGCATGCACTGTGACCCCGCATGCTTGGCCAATCACAGCCCCGGAAACTCGAAGAGCCATAATTGGCTACAGGCAGGACGCCTGTAGCCAATTACAGCTCAGGGGCTGTAGTACACGCCCCCCCCCCCCCTATAAAACGCCGCCACGCCGTCTGCGCCGGTCACATGCTGTTCCGGCGCAGATTGAGCAGGCTGATTCTGTGACACTCTGCTCGATTTAGTTAGGTAGAGAGATTCACTTACAGAAATTGAGTTAGATAGATTCAGTTACAAAGATTGATTGAGAAAGAGGGGCTTGTAGTGTGTTCGTGGCAGGCAGGCAGAGCTACTATATTTTGTTACCAGAAGCACCTATAGGACTTGTAGTGTGTTCGTGGCAGGCAGGCAGAGCTCCTATATTTTGTTACCAGAAGCACCTATAGGACTTGTAGTGTGTTCGTGGCAGGCAGGCAGAGCTCCTATATTTTGTTACCAGAAGCACCTATAGGACTTGTAGTGTGTTCGTGGCAGGCAGGCAGAGCTCCTATATTTTGTTACCAGAAGCACCTATAGGACTTGTAGTGTGTTCGTGGCAGGCAGGCAGAGCTCCTATATTTTGTTACCAGAAGCACCTATAGGACTTGTAGTGTGTTCGTGGCAGGCAGGCAGAGCTCCTATATTTTGTTACCAGAAGCACCTATAGGACTTGTAGTGTGTTCGTGGCAGGCAGGCAGAGCTCCTATATTTTGTTCCCAGAGGCACCTATAGGACTTGAAGTGTGTTAGTCCCATTACACACACAGAGCTATATTTTCTTCCCAGAAGCACCTATAGGACTTGAAGTGTGTTAGTCCCATCACACACACAGAGCTATATTTTCTTCCCAGAAGCACCTATAGGACTTGAAGTGTGTTAGTCCCATCACACACACAGAGCTATATTTTGTTCCCAGAAGCACCTATAGGACTTGAAGTGTGTTAGTCCCATCACACACACAGAGCTATATTTTCTTCCCAGAAGCACCTATAGGACTTGAAGTGTGTTAGTCCCATCACACACACAGAGCTATATTTTGTTCCCAGAGGCACCTATAGGACTTGAAGTGTGTTAGTCCCATTACACACACAGAGCTATATTTTGTTCCCAGAGGCACCTATAGGACTTGAAGTGTGTTAGTCCCATTACACACACAGAGCTATATTTTCTTCCCAGAAGCACCTATAGGACTTGAAGTGTGTTAGTCCCATCACACACACAGAGCTATATTTTGTTCCCAGAAGCACCTATAGGACTTGAAGTGTGTTAGTCCCATCACACACACAGAGCTATATTTTGTTCCCAGAAGCACCTATAGGACTTGAAGTGTGTTAGTCCCATCACACACACAGAGCTATATTTTGTTCCCAGAAGCACCTATAGGACTTGAAGTGTGTTAGTCCCATCACACACACAGAGCTATATTTTGTTCCCAGAGGCACCTATAGGACTTGAAGTGTGTTAGTCCCATTACACACACAGAGCTATATTTTCTTCCCAGAAGCACCTATAGGACTTGAAGTGTGTTAGTCCCATCACACACACAGAGCTATATTTTGTTCCCAGAGGCACCTATAGGACTTGAAGTGTGTTAGTCCCATTACACACACAGAGCTATATTTTGTTCCCAGAGGCACCTATAGGACTTGAAGTGTGTTAGTCCCATTACACACACAGAGCTATATTTTCTTCCCAGAAGCACCTATAGGACTTGAAGTGTGTTAGTCCCATCACACACACAGAGCTATATTTTGTTCCCAGAAGCACCTATAGGACTTGAAGTGTGTTAGTCCCATCACACACACAGAGCTATATTTTGTTCCCAGAGGCACCTATAGGACTTGAAGTGTGTTAGTCCCATTACACACACAGAGCTATATTTTCTTCCCAGAAGCACCTATAGGACTTGAAGTGTGTTAGTCCCATCACACACACAGAGCTATATTTTCTTCCCAGAAGCACCTATAGGACTTGAAGTGTGTTAGTCCCATCACACACACAGAGCTATATTTTGTTCCCAGAGGCACCTATAGGACTTGAAGTGTGTTAGTCCCATTACACACACAGAGCTATATTTTGTTCCCAGAGGCACCTATAGGACTTGAAGTGTGTTAGTCCCATCACACACACAGAGCTATATTTTCTTCCCAGAAGCACCTATAGGACTTGAAGTGTGTTAGTCCCATCACACACACAGAGCTATATTTTGTTCCCAGAAGCACCTATAGGACTTGAAGTGTGTTAGTCCCATCACACACACAGAGCTATATTTTGTTCCCAGAAGCACCTATAGGACTTGAAGTGTGTTAGTCCCATCACACACACAGAGCTATATTTTGTTCCCAGAAGCACCTATAGGACTTGAAGTGTGTTAGTCCCATCACACACACAGAGCTATATTTTGTTCCCAGAGGCACCTATAGGACGTGAAGTGTGTTAGTCCCATTACACACACAGAGCTATATTTTCTTCCCAGAAGCACCTATAGGACTTGAAGTGTGTTAGTCCCATTACACACACAGAGCTATATTTTCTTCCCAGAAGCACCTATAGGACTTGAAGTGTGTTAGTCCCATCACACACACAGAGCTATATTTTGTTCCCAGAAGCACCTATAGGACTTGAAGTGTGTTAGTCCCATCACACACACAGAGCTATATTTTGTTCCCAGAAGCACCTATAGGACTTGAAGTGTGTTAGTCCCATCACACACACAGAGCTATATTTTGTTCCCAGAAGCACCTATAGGACTTGAAGTGTGTTAGTCCCATCACACACACAGAGCTATATTTTGTTCCCAGAGGCACCTATAGGACTTGAAGTGTGTTAGTCCCATCACACACACAGAGCTATATTTTGTTCCCAGAGGCACCTATAGGACTTGAAGTGTGTTAGTCCCATCACACACACAGAGCTATATTTTGTTCCCAGAGGCACCTATAGGACGTGAAGTGTGTTAGTCCCATTACACACACAGAGCTATATTTTCTTCCCAGAAGCACCTATAGGACTTGAAGTGTGTTAGTCCCATTACACACACAGAGCTATATTTTCTTCCCAGAAGCACCTATAGGACTTGAAGTGTGTTAGTCCCATCACACACACAGAGCTATATTTTGTTCCCAGAGGCACCTATAGGACTTGAAGTGTGTTAGTCCCATTACACACACAGAGCTATATTTTGTTCCCAGAGGCACCTATAGGACTTGAAGTGTGTTAGTCCCATTACACACACAGAGCTATATTTTCTTCCCAGAAGCACCTATAGGACTTGAAGTGTGTTAGTCCCATCACACACACAGAGCTATATTTTGTTCCCAGAGGCACCTATAGGACTTGAAGTGTGTTAGTCCCATTACACACACAGAGCTATATTTTCTCCCAGAAGCACCTATAGGACTTGAAGTGTGTTAGTCCCATCACACACACAGAGCTATATTTTCTTCCCAGAAGCACCTATAGGACTTGAAGTGTGTTAGTCCCATCACACACACACAGCTATATTTTCTTCCCAGAAGCACCTATAGGACTTGAAGTGTGTTAGTCCCATCACACACACAGAGCTATATTTTGTTCCCAGAGGCACCTATAGGACTTGAAGTGTGTTAGTCCCATTACACACACAGAGCTATATTTTGTTCCCAGAGGCACCTATAGGACTTGAAGTGTGTTAGTCCCATTACACACACAGAGCTATATTTTCTTCCCAGAAGCACCTATAGGACTTGAAGTGTGTTAGTCCCATCACACACACAGAGCTATATTTTGTTCCCAGAGGCACCTATAGGACTTGAAGTGTGTTAGTCCCATTACACACACAGAGCTATATTTTCTTCCCAGAAGCACCTATAGGACTTGAAGTGTGTTAGTCCCATCACACACACAGAGCTATATTTTCTTCCCAGAAGCACCTATAGGACTTGAAGTGTGTTAGTCCCATCACACACACAGAGCTATATTTTGTTCCCAGAGGCACCTATAGGACTTGAAGTGTGTTAGTCCCATTACACACACAGAGCTATATTTTCTTCCCAGAAGCACCTATAGGACTTGAAGTGTGTTAGTCCCATCACACAGAGATCCTATATTTTGTTCCCAGAAGCAACTATAGGACTTGAAGTGTGTTAGTCCCATCACACAGACCTTTATTTTCTTCCCAGAAGCACCTATAGGACTTGAAGTGTGTTAGTCCCATCACACAGAGCTCCTCTATTTTCTTTGCAGAAGCACCCATAGGACTTCTAGTGTGTTAGTGGCATCACACAGAGCTCCTATATATTCTTCTCAGCAGCACCCACAGGACTTCTAGTGTGTTAGTGGCATCACACAGAGCTCCTCTATTTTCTTTGCATAAGCACCCACAGGACTTCTAGTGTGTTAGTGGCATCACACAGAGCTCCTCTATTTTCTTTGCAGTAGCACCCACAGGACTTCTAGTGTGTTAGTGGCATCACACAGAGCTCCTCTATTTTCTTTGCAGAAGCACCCACAGGACTTCTAGTGTGTTAGTGGCATCACACAGAGCTCCTCTATTTTCTTTGCATAAGCACCCACAGGACTTCTAGTGTGTTAGTGGCATCACACAGAGCTCCTCTATTTTCTTTGCATAAGCACCCACAGGACTTCTAGTGTGTTAGTGGCATCACACAGAGCTCCTCTATTTTCTTTGCATAAGCACCCACAGGACTTCTAGTGTGTTAGTGGCATCACACAGAGCTCCTCTATTTTCTTTGCATAAGCACCCACAGGACTTCTAGTGTGTTAGTGGCATCACACAGAGCTCCTCTATTTTCTTTGCAGAAGCACCCACAGGACTTCTAGTGTGTTAGTGGCATCACACAGAGCTCCTATATATTCTTCTCAGCAGCACCCACAGGACTTCTAGTGTGTTAGTGGCATCACACAGAGCTCCTCTATTTTCTTTGCAGAAGCACCCATAGGACTTCTAGTGTGTTAGTGGCATCACACAGAGCTCCTATATATTCTTCTCAGCAGCACCCACAGGACTTCTAGTGTGTTAGTGGCATCACACAGAGCTCCTCTATTTTCTTTGCAGAAGCACCCATAGGACTTCTAGTGTGTTAGTGGCATCACACAGAGCTCCTATATATTCTTCTCAGCAGCACCCACAGGACTTCTAGTGTGTTAGTGGCATCACACAGAGCTCCTCTATTTTCTTTGCATAAGCACCCACAGGACTTCTAGTGTGTTAGTGGCATCACACAGAGCTCCTCTATTTTCTTTGCATAAGCACCCACAGGACTTCTAGTGTGTTAGTGGCATCACACAGAGCTCCTCTATTTTCTTTGCAGAAGCACCCATAGGACTTCTAGTGTGTTAGTGGCATCACACAGAGCTCCTATATTTTCTTCTCAGCAGCACCCACAGGACTACCGACTACAATGGCTGGAAGACCGCCAAGGGGAGGCAGAGCGTGCAGAGCCAAGAACACAGGGCAGGCAGGCTCTGTTTCTAGTGGACGTGGCCGTGGACGTGGACGTGGTCGTGCATCGTCATCAGCACGTGGCCATGGGACACGCGCGTCTTTGTTTTCGGCAGCTGGACATGTGGAGCCGCATCATGCTGAAGGCTTGGTAGAATGGATGACCAAGCCCTCCTCATCCTCCTCATCCTCTCTCACCCAGGCTCAGGGTACTGACAGAGCATCATCAGCCACCCCTTCCCTAGACCCACCATGTCCTCCTGAGGAGTCCCCCGAACTCTTTGAGCACAGTGTTGGGTACATGCTCCAGGAGGATGCCCAACGATTCGAAGGCTCGGATGACGATACCCAGCTTGAGGAATCTGGCAGTACTGTTCCACCAGCTGCAGCTTACTGCCAGGTTTGCTCTAGTGGTGAAGAGGGAGGGGATGATGAGGTCACTGACTCCACGTGGGTGCCTCAAGGGAGAGAGGATGAGGAGGAGGACGAGGAGGAGGAGGATGCGGCGTCACATGTCCAACGAGGCAGGATGCCCCCTGGAGGCCAGGTAGAGGCCAGCACAGCAACTGTACAACACCGCAGAGCTCCGCCTGTGCAGGGCGCTGCCTCTGCACGTTATCAGAAAAGTTCTTTGGTGTGGGCCTTTTTTGAGACGAGTGCAGCAGATCGCACCACTGCTATTTGCAATATTTGTCTCAAGCGTATCTCGCGTGGCCAAAACATCAGCCGCTTGGGCACGACAAGCATGACCAGACATATGGCGACCTGCCATGCAGCTCGTTGGCAGGCACACATAAAAGACCCACACCAAAGAACTAAGCGGACCTCTCCTTGCTCCTCCTCAGCTGGGATCTCCATCCCCACTACACCTTCAGTCCTCTCTGAAAGCTGCTCTGAGAGGACTGAAGGTGTAGAATTCGGTGTGTCACAACCAAGTACTTGCAGTACACCGACGTCCGATTGCAGCAGGCAAATTTCCCTGCCCCAGCTGCTGGACCGTAGAAAGAAGTACACTCCCAGCCATCCACATGCCCAGCGGTTGAATGCTAGCCTTGCTAAATTGCTAGCACTTCAACTGCTGCCTTTTCAGTTGGTAGACTCGGCCCCCTTCCGTGAGTTTGTTCAATGTGCGGTTCCTCAGTGGCAGGTTCCCAAACGCCACTTTTTCTCGCGGAAGGCGATTCCGTCTCTCTACCGGCATGTGGAGGGCAATGTCCATGCCTCGCTGGACAGGGCGGTCAGCGGTAAGGTGCATATTACCGCTGACTCATGGTCCAGCAGGCATGGACAGGGACGGTACCTTTCTTTCACGGCCCATTGGGTCACTCTATTGGCAGCTGGGAGGGATGCAGGACAAGGTGCAGTAGTGTTGGAGGTTGTTCCGCCACCACGCCTCCAAAACGCGACTACTGCTACTGGTTGTGACACACCTCTCTCCTCCACCCCCTCCTCTTCTTCTTCCTCCAGTGCTCTGTCCTTGGAACCAGCGGTGCTCCGTAGGCGTACAAGGGGCTACGCAAGTACGCAGGCAAAAAGATGCCATGCCGTGCTTGCGCTGGTGTGTTTGGGGGACAGGAGCCACACTGGGCCAGAGGTTCTGGCAGCTCTGCAGGGGCAGGCCGAGAGGTGGTTGACGCCACGTCAGCTTAAGCCAGGAATGGTCGTTTCTGACAATGGCACCAACCTCCTCTCCGCCCTGCGACAGGGGCAGCTCACCCATGTGCCCTGCATGGCTCACGTCCTCAACCTGGTGGTGCAGCGGTTCTTGGGCAGGTTCCCAGGCTTACAGGATGTCCTGAGGCAGGCCAGGAAAGTCTGTGTGCATTTCCGCCGATCTTATAATGCCAGTGCTCGGCTGACTGAGCTGCAAAAGGAGCTGAACCTGCCCAAGAACCGCCTAATATCTGACATGCCCACCAGGTGGAACTCAACGTTGGCCATGCTGCAGCGACTGCACACGCAGCAGAGGGCCATCAATGAGTACCTTTGCGACTACGGCACCAGGACAGGGTCAGGGGAGCTTGGTTTTTTTTCCCCACGTCAGTGGAGCATGATCAGGGATGCATGCACTGTCCTCTCACCATTTGAGGAGGCCACGAGGATGGTGAGCAGTGACAGTGCATGCATCAGTGACACTGTCCCTCTTGTCCACCTGTTGGAGCATACGCTGCGTGGGATAATGGACAGGGCACTTGAGGCAGAACAGAGGCAGGAAGAGGAGGACTTCCTTGCCTCTCAAGGCCCCCTTTATCCGGACAGTGTTCCTTCTGTCCCACCCATCACACAGGAAGAGGATGAGGAGGAGGAGGAGGAGGAGGAGGAGGAGGATTGTGTGAGCATGGAGGTGGAGCCTGGCACTCAGCATCAGCGGCAGCAGTCTTTTAGGGATGATGTATAGTCCCAACAAGCCAGTGGACTTGTACGTGGCTGGGAGGAGGTGGCTGGCGATCATGTCATCCTCAGTGACCCAGAAGACTCCGGACCGAATGCCTCAGCTAACCTACGCTGCATGGCCTCCCTGATCCTGCAAAGCCTGCGGAAGGATCCTCGTGTTCTTCGGATCAAGGAGAGGGACCATTACTGGCTGGCCACTCTCCTTGATCCGCGGTACAAGGGTAAGGTTGCGGACCTTATCTTGCCGTCGCAGAGGGAGCAGAGGATGAGACATCTCAGGGAGGCCTTGCAGAAAGGTCTGTGCAACGCGTTCCCAGAAACTGGGAGGCTACAAACTCCTGGTCCTGGGCGACGAGTTGCTGAGGCTTCGGTCAGTGGCAGAAGGAGCGGTGGGGAAGGTGGACGTCTGACCGATGCGTTCAGACAATTTTTTAGTCCGCAGCCCCAAGGTATGATCGGTTCCAGCAACCATCGCCAGCGTCTGATATACATGGTGCAGGAATACCTTGGGGCAAGGTCAGACTTGGACACCTTTCCCACCGAAAATCCTCTGGCTTACTGGGTCCTGAGGATGGATCACTGGCCAGAGCTTGCACAGTATGCAATTGAGCTACTGGCCTGTCCTGCCTCCAGCGTTCTTTCCGAACGCACATTCAGTGCTGCTGGAGGATTTGTGACTGATCATAGGGTGCGCCTGTCCACCGCCTCGGTTGATCGACTGACATTCATCAAAATGAATCAGTCTTGGATCACCACCAGCTACCAGGCACCTGAGGCGGATATAACCGAATAATTTTTAATGTCACATCCCTTCAAGACTGCCTATGCTGATGCTGAGTGACTGTCCTCTTATGTTCACTGACTATCCTCTTCCTCCTCCTCAATGATCCATGCCACCACACCAGTGCCTAAGGCACAATTTTTCAGCCCCTGTTTAACAGGGGCGTGTACTTACAATTTTTTTAAAAAATGCTTCGCAACACGTGTGACTGCTGTGCTCCAAGTACAGTCTCTGTGAGGGCCGTGTTGCAGTGTTGTGGCACCAGCACCAGTGCCTAAGGCACAATTTTTCAGCCCCTGTTTAACAGGGGCGTGTACTTACAATTTTTTAAAAAAATGCTTCGCAACACGTGTGACTGCTGTGCTCCAAGTACAGTCTCTGTGAGGGCCGTGTTGCAGTGTTGTGGCACCAGCACCAGTGCCTAAGGCACAATTTTTCAGCCCCTGTTTAACAGGGGCGGGTACTTACAATTTTTTAAAAAAATGCTTCGCAACACGTGTGACTGCTGTGCTCCAAGTACAGTATCTGTGAGGGCCGGGTTGCAGTGTTGTGGCACCAGTACCAGTGCCTAAGGCACAATTTTTCAGCCCCTGTTTAACAGGGGCGTGTACTTACAATTTTTTAAAAAAAATGCTTCGCAACACGTGTGACTGCTGTGCTCCAAGTACAGTATCTGTGAGGGCCGGGTTGCAGTGTTGTGGCACCAGCACCAGTGCCTAAGGCACAATTTTTCAGCCCCTGTTTAACAGGGGCGTGTACTTACAATTTTAAAAAAAAAATGCTTCGCAACACGTGTGACTGCTGTGCTCCAAGTACAGTATCTGTGAGGGCCGGGTTGCAGTGTTGTGGCACCAGCACCAGTGCCTAAGGCACAATTTTTCAGCCCCTGTTTAACAGGGGCGTGTACTTACAATTTTTTAAAAAAATGCTTCGCAACACGTGTGACTGCTGTGCTCCAAGTACAGTATCTGTGAGGGCCGGGTTGCAGTGTTGTGGCACCAGCACCAGTGCCTAAGGCACAATTTTTCAGCCCCTGTTTAACAGGGGCGTGTACTTACAATTTTTTAAAAAAATGCTTCGCAACACGTGTGACTGCTGTGCTCCAAGTACAGTCTCTGTGAGGGGTTGCAGTGTTGTGGCACCAGCACCAGTGCCTAAGGCACAATTTTTCAGCCCCTGTTTAACAGGGGCGGGTAATTACAAATCTTGATCTAATAGTTCACAGCAGGGCCCATTCCTGCGCCCACCAAGAGTAACTATGAGGGCCTGCAGTCTTGTGGCAACACCGTCCACCACCACCGCCAAAGGCCCAATTTTTCTGCCCTGTTCATCAGGTGCTTGCAATTACAAATCTTGATCTAATAACTCACAGCAGGGCCCATTCCTGCGCCCACCAAGAGTAACTATGAGGGCCTACAGTCTTGTGGCAACACCGTCCACCACCACCGCCAAAGGCCCAATTTTTTCTGCCCTGTTCATCAGGTGCTTGCAATTACAAATCTTGATCTAATAACTCACAGCAGGGCCCATTCCTGCGCCCACCAAGAGTAACTGTGAGAGCTTACAGTCTTGTGGCAAAACCGTCCACCACCACCACCACCACCACCCCCAATTTTTCTGCCCTGTTCAACAGGTGCATGCAATTACAAATCTTGATCTATTAACTCACAGCAGGGCCCATTCCTGTGCCCACCAGTCTTGTGGCTACACCAACATCTAATAGGGCAAATTTCTGCAGAGTATATACGCCAGGCCCCTACTTTCAAACATCCAACTTACAAAAGACTCCTACTTGCAAATGGAAAGAGAAAACAGGAAGTGAGAGGAAATCTACCCCTAGGAAGGGAAATTCTATCCTGTTAGATTTAATTTGGGAAAAAGGTATCTCCTCTCTACTGATACTTTATCACCAATCCTTGTTTCAATTAAAACCCCACTTTTCCAAAAACATTTGTCATTGGGACGGAAAGTGAGGTGACATGTTCTGAACAGATGTGCAAAGACAGCAAATGTTACAGGGGTGATAACCCCTCCCTATGTTCTCCAAAAAGCTTAAAAATAGATTTTTTTGGGATGGAGCTACACTTCATAATGTACCTGTTCAGATTCTACTTAAGATCAAACCTAAAGCCGCAAGTGGTTTTAAATGGCTTCTTTTTTTCCTTTACAAATGTCATTTTGTGCAAGGACAGTTCTAAACACGGGAAACACATGCCACTTCACAGGCATACTTTAGACACCCCCCAGGTACCATATTTAAAGGAAAATTTCACTTTTTTTTTTTCACTTTATGCATCATTAAAATGACTGCTCCCGAAAAAACGTTAGTTTTTAAAAGTTCTTTTTGCATTGATATATGTCCCCTGGGGCAGGACCCGGGTCCCCAAACCTGTTTTATGACATTAACATGCATATTGGCCGTTGTAATTAGCACTTTTGATTTCGAACGTTCGCGTCCATTATAACGTATAGGGTTCGAAAATTCGCGCGAACTTTCGGTCCGTTCGAAGGTTCTGGTTCGAACCGAACCCGGGGGTGTTCGGCTCATCCCTACTAGAAAGCAAGGTCTACTTTTTATTACAGTTCCCCCTCCTGTATAATTCACATATCTGTGAGGATAAAATACCAAATACTCATCTTACCTCCATTTTCCACCTGATGTGTTTAGGTGAGGGTGCTGTCCCTATCATTCCTGGGAAAATTCTAGTGACCATGAGTATCCCAAATCTCATAAGAAGACGCTCTTCCACTGGGTTGCAGTGTGTTTTTGTAAAATATGGAGAGCTAATTGTTATCCAGAAATTACACCATAAGTATATGTAAAGCCTTGTAATGCAGAAGATGTAGATAAGGTAATGTTTATTCTAACATTTTCCAGACTTTTTCATCATTGCCCTTCTATTATATAGTCATTTATACAGGGGAAGGGGGCCTGAGATAATGAGTAGACTTTGCATTGTACTGCATTGTCCACTGTGACCCAGCTGTTAAACTTAAAGTGGAACTAAAGGCAAAACTACAAGGCTTACAAACAGGTAGACTATGTATTGCAGAAGAGATATATGCAATAAAATAAACCTACCTACCTGCTCCTAGTCTTCTGTGGCATAAAATAAACCTACCTACCTGCTCCTAGTCTTCTGTGGCAGACCACCCTCACTCACTGTTTGCCGGTCTTTCCGGCACTTACCCCATCTTGGTGGCAGGTAGCGGTCGGTGTGCTGCGGCAGTGGCTCCAGTGTCCTCTTCTCCGGCATGGCTTCTGCCGTGCGTCTCCCCTCTCCCACTCCTAGGCACTAGGCGACCAATAGGATTGCCCGTCCTTTCAGCCAATCGGGTGACGGGTCTCATGACCTGCTTCCTGATTGGCTGGGAGAAGGATTAGTGTGACAATAGCAAATATTCATTCGCTATTGTCACACAACTGGGTGGGCTTGAAGGACAGTGCTCTGCAACCAAGTCCACCCTTGTTTGAAGCCTATTAGAGCCTCTGGCTCTAATCATGTTCTTCAAAAAAAAGCACCCCCTCAATTGGAATCCACGGTCTGGCTAATTAGCCTAGGCTAATAACCAGACAAGAAACAGGAAGTGGGCTGTATAAGATTGGATTGCCCCAACAGTATAAAGACAGAAGGGCCAATGACCAGACAAGAAACAGGAATTGGACTGTATAAGATTGCTCCAACAGTATAAAGGCAGAAGGGCCGAAAACACCAATGGTGATAGTGGAGAGAGACCAGAGTAATAGGAGCTGTATGAGGGATGTTTTCATCGGCTGTTGTCTCCCCTGTATAACCTAAATGATGGATACATCAAGACTCTTGTGACCTTCCATAATCAGAGGGTCCACGCTTTGGGGTAAGAGCACATCTTCACCTCTGTGTCGGTGGCATGTCATATGGTGGAGGATTGTCTACTGGATCTCTATCACGCACTTTGTGATGTGTTTATCGTTTGTTTCATTTATCCCTCGCTATTCATAAGCAATTGTGGTTCTGGACTTTAGAGACATTGGGGGTCATTTACTAATAATTGGTGCGCCAGATAAATCATTAATTGAGCGTGTGAACCGGCCCACTCATATGCGCAACAGCAATAGTAATATGCCATTGATAATAGCGCACGCCGTATCATTAAAAGTCCATTCACACAGGGTCAACACGACTTCCAGCGTGACATTGGGAGGCAACTTGGACACGACTTGAGTATGAATCACAGCCTGACTTGGGGCGACTTCAACACGACTTGGGGCGACTTACAACACGACTTTAAGTCGCCCCCAGGCCAGGCAACTTTAATTTTAAATAAAAAAATGGCATGGGTTCCTCCAAGAGCATAACAGGCCCTTCAGGTCTGGTATGGATATTAAGGGGAACCCCGCGCCAAAAAAAGAGGGGGGGACGAGAGAGTGCCCCCCTCCTGAACCATACCAGGCCCCATGCCCTCAACATTGGGAGGGTGCTTTGGGGGTAGCCCCCCAAAGCACCTTGTCCCCATGTTGATGGGGACAAGGGCCTCATCACCACAACCCTTGCCCGGTGGTTGTGGGGGTCTGCGGGTGGGGGGCTTATCGAAATCTAGAAGCCCCCTTTAACAAGGGGACCCCCAGATCCCGCCCCCCCTGTGTGAAATCGTAAGGGTACCCCTACAATTTCACAAAAAAAGTGTCAAAAATTTTTAAAATGACAAGAGACAGTTTTTGACAATTCCTTTATTTGAAGTCTTCTTCTTTACATCTTCCCTGGGGTATTCTTCCTTCTTCTTTCCTTCATCCTTCGGTTTCTTCCTCCATCTTCTTCCAGGGCCGTCTTTAATATTGATTGGACCCTGGGCAAAACTTTTCTTGGGGCCCCCCCATGCAGTTTCGCTCTCCACCTGCTCTGAGATATACAATAAATAGCAGCCAGACTCAAAATCAGTTTACTGAATCAGATCAGGCAGCTATTGCGATTGGTTGCCAGAGGTTACAGTGTATCATTACCGCTCACTGACTGGTTGCCAGAGGTTACAGTGTATCATTACCGCTCACTGACTGGTTGCTAGAGGTTACAGCACACATTATGACTCACTGATTAGTTGCTAGAGGTTACAGCACATGATTTCTGCTTGTTGATTGGTTGCTAGAGATTACTTTGGATATGACCTCAGGGGGGCATGATATACATATCATAGCCGGCCGCCGTTATTTACATATGAATGCCGCCACTATTTACATATGAATGCCGGTAATTTACATGTAAACACAGGTGAGTCATCTGTACACATCAATAGGGCAAAGCTGGGCAGCATTAGTAGCAGCACTTCACACTGAGATATTGGGACACAGCACAGGACTAAAACCTCAAGGGACGAGGGAATTTAAACCAGGATAGTTGGCAAGTATGAGGCAGCTGCTTTGGGCCCCACAACAATGACAGGGCCCAGGGCAGCTGCCCCTTTTGCCCTGCCTTAAAAACCTCCCTGTCTTCTTCTTCCTCTGCTTCTTCCTCCGATCCTCTGCTTCTTGCGCCGATGTTCTTGATCGGCATCTTCCTCCGTGGCGTCTTCTTCCCCGCTTCGTTCTCGGGCCGCTCCGCATCAATGGGTGGCTCCCGCTGTGTGACGCTTCTTCTGACAGTTCTTATATAACGGAGGGCGGGGCCACCTGGTGACCCCGCCCCCTCTGATGCACGGTTCCGTTATATAAGTGTCAGAAGAAGAGAAGTGTCACACAGCGGGAGCCTCCCATTGATGCGGAGCGGCCCAAGAGCGAAGCGGGGAAGAAGACCCCATGGAGGAAGATGCCGGACGAGTACACTGGAGCAAGAAGCAGAGGATTGGAGGAAGAAGCAGAGAAGAAGAAGATGGAGAAAGAAACCAAAGGATGAAGGAAGGAAGAAGACCCGAAGAAGATGGAAAGAAGAAGACTTTAAATAAAGGAATTGTCAAAAACGGTCTCTTGTCATTTTTAAAATTTTTGACACTTTATTTGGTACCCCCTTACCATTTCACACAGGGGGGTGGGATCTGGGGTTCCCCTTGTTAAAGGGGGCTTCCAGATTCCGATAAGCCCCCCACCCGCAGACCCCCACAACCACCGGGCAAGGGTTGTGGGGATAAGGCCCTTGTCCCCATCAACATGGGGACAAGGTGCTTTGGGGGGCTACCCCCAAAGCACCCTCCCAATGTTGAGGGCATATGGCCTGGTACGGTTCAGGAGGGGGGCGCTCTCTCATCCCCCCCTCTTTTCCTGCGGCCTGCCAGGTTGCGTTCTCGGATAAGGGTCTGGTATGGATTTTGAGGGGGACCCCCATGCCATTTTTTTTGGCGTGGGGTTCCCCTTAATATCAATACCAGACCTGAAGGGCCTGGTATGGAATTTTGGGGGACCCCCAGGCATTTTTTTTTCTTAATTTTGTTTTTTTTCTTAATGCTGTTTTTAATAATGAACTTTTATGTGTATTGCCGGCTCATACCTAATGCTAACATGACCTGTGTGAAAATATCCTTAAAAAAAACATTAAAGTGAACCAGCGTAAAAAAAAAGTCAAGTTGAGAGGTGCGCCCGTTCAACCTATGCAAATGCATTTACGTTGCTTGACATTTACTAAGATTTTGCCAGCGCAGTGAACCAAAGCATTTGAATGTGCGCAAATGCTGCTTGCGCATGCGCAGTGCATAAATTGACCTCACGCAGTTCTAAGTTTACTTGCAGGCGCAGCAGGCTTGTTCAGAAAACGTTACTTTATCATTCTTTTTTGGCCATATTTGTTACTTGGGCAGTTATTACTATACTTCCTCACATCACCCCCATATATGGTTCCCCAGAAGACGTCATTGGACGAAACGGACGTAGGGAGGTTGACGCACTGACGTCATCACGTTCCGCAACGAGAGCGGGTGTTTTGCTAGCCGGCCGGCGTTTTCTCTCTAACACAACTGTGACTGTTTTGTTCTATCTTGATGTAAGTAGTACTTACAGTTTTTTTATTCAAATAAATTTATGGTTTTACGCTATGGGAGCTTCCCTGTGTTTTTATGATTTCATGCTACAAAATATCGATTGATGATTCCTGGCTTTGGATTCGGGAGAAAAAAATCTTTCCATATTGATGTATTCATACTGAGGCTGTCCAAGGGAATCACTGAGCTTATTTGGGTCCATTAATGATGACTGGATTCGTTTTGGAGGTCTGAGGGTTTGGTCACACCAGGACACCGTTGAGGTGCAGGCTTACTTGAGCTTGCCTTTTGGTAAGCGCATTTTTTGAGCGGTGGTGGAGCACGTTTTTCTTTGGTTGATCGCATCACAAGTCACCAATTTATTTTGAAATTATCTTGTCACTCTCATCAGATAAAGTCACTTCAATATTTCTTCACATGAACTTTTTTCCTTTACCTACCCATTGTTGCTTTTGGACTTTATTTAATATTTTGGTATAGGTCACTCACCATTTCATTTGTGTAATTAGCGCGGCTTTTTGTATTGTTTTATCTTGTTAATGTGTGTATCCACATTTTTTTGCTGCTGCTACTCATCATTATTCTATGTTATTCATTTGGTTTTATTATTTCCTGTATAAGGTCATTTCACTATTTTCGGTACACATTAGCGCGGTGTTTGCACCATTTTTTTTACAGCTTCTAACTTGAGCTTGTTCAAATAAGCTTTGAATAAAAAATCCTGGAAGATGATTGGTTTCTATGCAGAGCTGCACCAGATTTTCCACTCACCAATTTTAGTAAATCAACCCAGGCATGTACTGGCCATCGGGACTACCGGGAGATTCCCGGTGGGCCGATGGCTTAGTGGGCCAGTCAGGTGCAGTCCTTGAGCCGCTCCTCTCTGACAGTGAGTGATCGCGATTTCACTCCTGTCAGGAGGAGCAGCTTCCGTCATATGCTGGAGAGAGCATTAGGCTTCCTGCTCCCTCCAGCCTGCAGGGGGAGATCGACCCGGCAGACTTTCTCTCCCCTTATCACTTGTCACATATCACATGACTGGAGAGAGGAAGAAGAGAAGCTGCCTTCAGAACTGTGGGGACACTCTGATGTAAGGAGCTGGTGATAGGACTCTGCTGTAAGGGCGCTGCTGATGGGAATCCAATGTAAGGGGCTGGTGATGGGACTCTGATGTAAGGGTGCTGGTGATGGGACTCTGATGTAAGGGGCTGCTAATGGGACTCTGATGTAAGGGGGCTGCTGATGGGACTCTGATGTAAGGGGCTGCTGATGGGACTCTGATGTAAGGGGGCTGCTGATGGGACTCTGATGTAAGGGGGTGCTGATGGGAATCTGATGTAAGGGGCTGGTGATGGGACTCTGATATAAGGGGGTGCTGATGGGACTCTGATGTAAGGGGCTGCTGATGGGACTCTGATGTAAGGGGCTGCTGATGGGACTCTGATGTAAGGGGGCTGCTGATGGGACTCTGATGTAAGGGGGTGCTGATGGGACTCTGATGTAAGGGGCTGCTGATGGGACTCTGATGTAAGGGGCTACTGATGGGAGTCTGACGTAAGGGGCTGGTGATGGAACTCTGATGTAAGGGGCTGGTGATGGGACTCTGATGTAAGGGGGTGCTGATGGGACACTCAAAATGTAAGTGGGCCGGTCTGGATGAAGTCCAGGCCAAATTTCTGTCCCAGTCCAGCCCTGAATCAACCTCACTGCCTCAAGTGTGTATCCTGGCTTATGTATTTTGAGGGAGGACCCTCTTTTTCAGATGTCTGATGAAGAGGGTCCACCCTCAAAACAGGCTCAACATTTTTTGTTTTCAGTAGGTAGTATTTTCTGTGTTACAAGTAGCTTTGTAAGTATATGACATAAAGTTTCATCAAAGATATTACATGATGCTGGTGTGATTTCCATCTGTCTGGTATTGTTGGGTCTGGAGAAAGCTGCAAAACTGTAGATATCATTATCTATTTCCATGGAAACACTTATATGGACTCTATATTAACCACTTCAATACCCGCGTATTGTCATATGACGCCCACAAGGTGGATCTACCATCCTGGGTGGGCGTCATATGACGTCCTCGGATTCCCGGCCGCCTGGGGGGGCGCGCGCGCCCGCGGCATCGCTCGGGACCCGGTGCGAGTGCCCGGCGGCCGCGATGTCCGCTGGGCACCCGCGAATGCCCGTTAAAACAACGGGACCGGGCGGGACCGTGGAGCTGTGTGTGAAAACACACAGCTCCACGTCCTGTCAGCGGGGAGGAGACCGATCATGTGATCCCAGTACGGAGGAACACATGATCGGTCTCCTCCCCTTGAGTCCCCTCCCCCTACAGTTAGAATCACTCCTATCAGGGAACACATTAACCCCTCCAGCGCCCTCTAGTGTTAACCCCTTCCCTGCCAGTCACATTTACACAGTAATCATTGCAATTTTATAGCAACGATCGCTGTGTAAATGTGAATGGTTCCAAAAATGTGTCAAAAGTGTCCGAAGTGTCCGCCGCAATGTCGCAGTCACGAAAAAAAAAAAAAAACGCAGATCGCCGCCATTACTAGTAAAAAAAAATAAAAAAAAATTCAATAAATCTATCCCCTATTTTGTAGACGCTATAACTTTTGCGCAAACCGATCAATATACGCTTATTGCGATTTTTTTTACCAAAAATATGTAGAAGAATACGTATCGGCCTAAACTGAGGAAAAAAAATGTTTTTTTTTTTTAAAAATGGGATATTTATTATAGCAAAAAGTAAAAAATATTGTGTTTTTTTTCAAAATTGTCGCTCTTCTTTTGTTTATAGCGCAAAAACTAAAAACCGCAGGGGCGATCAAATACCACCAAAAGAAAGCTCTATTTGTGGGAAAAAAAGGACGTCAATTTTGTTTGGGTGTAACGTCGCACGACCGCGCAATTGTTAGTTAAAGCGACGCAGTGCCGAATCGCAAAAAGTGCTCTGGTAAGGAAGGGTGTTTAAAAGCCCTGTATTGAAGTGGTTAAATACTTTAGAGCAGGATTGTGTGCTTTCACCACTCAAGCACTGACAGTTGGTTTTAAGAGATAAAGGTAACTGCCGCTAAACTGGACTAAGTACATGACCCAGACCCAGTTGGAATTTTTTCCTAGTCTTTGTATTCTTATTTTTGTGATAAAAATCCTATGTTCAAGCTGCATTGTCCTCCTGTAACCTCCTTTCTAGGGGGTCCTTAACCTCAATCTCTGTTTTATGTTTTTATGAGTTACCTGGACCACACCTTTATTGGTCAGTCAGCAAACATTTGGGACGCTGCATTTGCCCATATACTGAGCTTTACAGTGTTTATACTTTGGTGAGTTACTGTTACACAACCTTTTTGTGTTTTTGTATTCTACCAGCAGTGGTCAGATAAGGCCTCCTACTGTGAAACTAAACCTGGCTACACAGTACATCCTAAGATTTTCCCCCATTCATTTCTCCCCTGTCATATACTGTATTTTGACAGTCGTCATGTCTGTCAGAATACTCGAAAAGTGACTACCGACTACTGAAACCCCTGTTCAGCTGATAATTTTCCACCCTACTCCTTGAATTTTCAGATCAAAAGATGGCAGGAGAGGGAGGGGCAGTGGTGACAATGTTCCTGATAACCCACCCAAAATGTTCTAAATTTTTAGCCAGCTTTAACTTTTAGGAGTCAATCTACGAGCTGTGAATGAATTTTGATGAAATAGTGGACAGAATAAATTGGTGACGTCACCTAGTCATATTTGTCACTCTGTAATGTAAAACAACTGACAACCGAAATGTTGCAAAAACCTACAGTATGTCAGTGTTACAATCCTACATATCCCATAATAATAAACTTATGGCACTAGTGTTTTGTAGGCAGATGCAATTAGCTTTCCCACCTGTAGGTCGCCTAGGGCCGTTATTGCATGGGAAGAGGAGTCGTGTAAGCGAATTGTTGCCTTAGCGATTCCGTACAGTAACTTTAGAGAGGAAGGTAGTCTGAATGGACACTGAACTCTTCAGAGACTTCAACAGCATCTTGGGTGAGGGAACCTTTTAAATAAGAGACCCTGTGCCATTTTGCCACGCTTCTGGCTAATGTATAGTAGGGAGAGGAACCTGCTTGTGAGAGACAGTGCTTAGCGCAGGGTTAGGTTCCAAATGAAGAGAACTAGATCAGGGAAGGCTCCTTCGTTGCTTCATACATTCTGGTAAGCAGTGTGGAGGCGTGGAACCCGTGCAGACTTCAGAAACATCTTCTGCCTATGTCAAGAAGGAATACTGCCACTGGTAACAAAAGCTGTTCTCCGGTAATGTACCTTGAAAATACTGAGATTGTGTATTCTCAGTATTAGTGCTAAATATCAGTTTATCTGTTGCTGCCAACAAACTGTGCGCAATTTATATAAAAGACACTAGTACCTCATATACCGTGTGCAAGTATTTCCTCCCAATACAAGGCACCTAATCGAGGCCCTGCCTACACTTGTAGCACTGGAAATCCTTACAGATCCACTACTAGCCGTAAACTGCTCAATCAAACTAGTGTTGCTCATGCTTATGACATTATTTCTGAATATCAGGGCAAAATTGACACTAGAAGGCAAAAATGAATGGCACTTGTAAAAATTCAGATGATTGCATCCCTCTGGTGTTATTGCATGCCCACAGCTTTTCATCAAACATTCTTATATTATATTTTGAGACATGCACACTACTGTTTCCAGCCAAATTAGTAAGCCTAAACACTAACAGAGATGACCTGGCTCCCTCCCAGAAGTAGGATACTTATCTGGCCTGCAGAGAGAGTAAGAAGGCAGCTGAGATCCCTGGCAAAGGCGATGACAGGTTTTCACTTACAGCTAGGGTCTTTTTTAGGACTGGGACATCCTCGATGAATTAAGATTGTCCTGGATATCAAGAAAAATTAACCAACCTAGCTTAGCCTGGGGGTCATTTATCAAGGTAATTCATTAATTTCATGTTTCTAAAATGTGCTCCCTTCACAGCTTTAGCCATTAATCAAAACGCAAAGGTTAAACCATCAAGGTGATTGCAATATGCCCTGCTTTCACACTATATTGATGCCGAGAGCTGTCTAACATTGAGGAGCACCCAGCACCAGACAAGAATAAAAGAGAACCCAGTGTGTTTCAAGACCAGTGAGAATATATCTGGAAAAGGTAGACAACAAAATAGATAAAACATAAAATAGAATGGGAGTGGGGGGTGGCTGCAGGGGGAGGGAGAAGGTGATTGGGGTGGGGCAGAGCCCAGAGTTGGGCAATAGGAGATGAAGATTTATATAGATGTATAGGCAGGTAGAGTGCACCTTTAAGGGTTGCTCCCTTTCACTACTTTTACAACAAGATATCTTTGTGTTGTTTTAATGGAACCAATGTGCTAAGTACAGCCAATGCCCGGGGAAGGAGAGTGATGTGCTTCCACTGGTACAAACCTGGTTGGCTCTGGAGTGGGTGGTGATTGAGAAAAAGGAGTCCCTTGTCTGATGGTGAGAGAAAACACCTTCAAGAACCATGAGTAATGTCTCATGAACCCTGGATGGATGGGCGGGCTTCTGAAGCTTCTATCTGGACCACATGTCAAACATAGGCCTGTGTGAGAGTACTCCAGGTGTGAAGGGGTAAATGTCTGCAGTGAAGAGGGAGAGGGCTGAACACAAGTGTGACGCCCTAAGACCCTGCATGTATAGGTGAAGCGCAAGTGCGCATGTTGGCCACATGGAAAGAAGCTAGGGTCCTGACTTGATGTACTTGTACACAAACCATTACAATTTGTTAATTGAACTTACCTGTGTACTGTCCCTTGCTAGGTTTGTAGTATGTAATAAGTAGTATAATAGTAGAACTAAAGGCAAAACTTTTTTTTTTTTAAATTTTGCATAGAGTAAGGCAGGGTTATACTCCTGTCAGTTATTTTTTGCCATTTGTGTCCCATTGCAGAGACTTCGCTTCACTTCTTGTCCCATAGCCAAAACAGGAAGTGAGAGGAAATCCCTCTAATGCGAGTGTCACCAGGGTCACCAGAACTAGTGTAACATTTAGAAGATTTCCCCTCTATTACTGTTCTGGTGTCAACCCAAAATGTGGGATTTTCTTTTACTTTGACTTTTAACCACTTAAGAACCGTCCACAATGTACTTTGGACGGGCAGCCTGTACAGGCAAAGTGACATACAGGTACGTCGCTGCCTGTTTCCAGGTTTAGGGTGTGTGCATGCACTTCCTCCTGCGATACCCGCTGTTATTGTACACAGCGGGAGTCTGACAGCATGACCCGGCCTGGGACCTACTGATCGACTGTGTCCAGTCACGGCCCAGTGCCCTGTGTTGTCAATTAACACAGCGCTCTGTACAGAGGGAACAATATCTCTGTTTCTTCTCCCAACAAAGCAGGGAGAAGAAACAACGATCTTTAGTAAAAACAGCACACATTACACATTGTTAGGCACACATTTAACTCCTTGATTACCCGAGATGTTAACCTCTTCCTAGCCAGTGTCCTTAGTACAGTTACAGTTATAGTATTAACACTGATCACTGTATTAGTGTCACTGGTGATGTCTAGTCTGACTCCGATTGTTGTGAACGGATTTATCCCTTGTGAGACCTCTATGCCTGGCCTGTATAAGATAGAATCACTGAGGACAATCCTCATCAGATAGCTTGAACTCACCAAATACCGATTCCATCCACAAGATGCTTTTATTCTGAACATCAGGTTACAGCAGATGACAGGATACAAACAGATGAATAGGTTGTAGTATTTATGTGGTCAATAGATGATATTGTCTGTAGCTTACAATGCAGAATACATGTGCCCTGCTACATGTGGCTTGTAGCTGCATCCATGACACAGGAAGTACAATAACAGGAAGAAGGGTGGAGCATTACATACAAAGGAAGTGTGTCATAACATAAGGGAAAAGAACATAAGAAACAAGTGCATTACCACAAAAGGTCACTAGATGGCAGCATGTGAACTAAATATAAACGTCCATGGAAAATGGTTAGGAAAACAATCTATATCAATTCTATGCCCCGTTGGGGCAGCACACTCCCCATCTGGCATGGTAAATGTCACTATATACATCATTATGGTAGTTATGCAACTGAAAATAACAAACAGTGTAATTTGCTAGACGTCTTAAAGGCCTGAAAGACATAAAAAGAACATGCATATAATGCAATAACAATAACTCTTAATATAAGGCTTCAAGTTATGTCAACTAAAGTTCAAGACACTTTCTTCTTGAAGTCACAGGTAGGATCCAGCAGCGTAGGCAAACAAGTTCATTCTCCAAAGGGCAAGAGCAGAATAAGTTCCGTGATAGGTCTGATGAAAGTTTTTACAGTTCCTTGTCTTGAAACCTTCACCTCCACCTTACGTACCTTACCATCATCACTAGGAACGCTCTTTACAATAAGTCCCATAGGTCATTAGATTCTTTCAGCTTGCTGGTCCTTAAAGTGGTGTTTCCACCAAAAAAAAATAAAAAATTTAAGCAGAACAAGTTCTCCAACTTGTATGTTAGGGTTCAGCCGTTGCCATTTCCTGCGTCCTTGCAGAGTAGAAAGATACTCCATCTTCCAACGATTCCAGAAGCAGTTGGCGAGGTATTGTACTCGTTTCCACTGGTCATAGCACAGATTTCCTGCTTTAAAGTTTCCAGGTGGAACAGGAACAGACCCAAGCTTCTGGGTAAAAAGAGTAGCTGGGGTAAGGATAGTTGGGGTCTCTAGATCTGTGTCAGGTTCTAGAAGACTGAAGACATCAGCTGTGGTTTCTTCTGAATGATCCAGCAGGAATTCAGGACCTGTTATCCAAGAAGAATTTGCAAAGACACTTGCAGACACTGGCCTGGTGGCATGATCTGCAGGGTTAATTTCAGATGGAACATAATGCCATTGTTCAGGTTTAGATGATTTCCTGATTCTCTCTACACGGTTGCTGACATAGATATAGAAACGTTTAGTCTGGTTGTAGATGTGGCCCAGAACAACTGTCGTGGAATTCGATGTCATCTATCTGAATGTCTACCTCACGCAGTATGAAATCTGCTATTTCTACAGCTAGCACAGTCCCACAAAGTTCAAGCCTGGGAATCGTGTGTTCAGGTTTAGGTGCTAACTTAACTTTCCCAAACAGAAACCCTATGTGGGCTTGATTAGAAGAATCTCTTACCTTGAGGTAAGCGACAGCTGCTATGGCCTCAGTAGATGCATCTGAGAAGATGTGAAGCTCTTTCCTCTGACTTGTGGTAAGGGAGGCAGAAGTGTAGCAGCGTGGTATATGGATTCCATCTAAGGCATGTAGAGATTGTTTCCAGGATTCCCACTTTGAAAGCTGGTCTATCGGTAGTGGAGCATCCCAATCTTTAATAGTCTCTGAGAACTGTCTAAGTAAGGTTTTACCTTGTATGGTGATGGGAGCTACGAATCCCAATGGATCGTATAGGCTGCTTACCACTGACAGAACACCACGTTTGGTAAATGGCTTGTCTGCAGAGCTGACCTGAAAAAAGAAAGTGTCTTTTAAGTCCCATCGTAGGCCCAGACTTCTCTGTACAGGTGGTATGTCCATTCCCAGATTCAAGTCTTTAAACTCTAATGAGCAGGGCCCTCTGATTCCTCTTGTACCAAATGTAATGTAATTGTAATGTCTGCCTTTATTTTGTTAAGTGATGCGCAAACTGTTGGCGCTATAAATCCTGTATAATAACAGCAACACTTTTTGAGGCAATCTTGTGTAGTCTGAGGTTAGCCTCAGAAAGCATACCCTGTGTCCTTTGGAGCAGGTCTATGGCTTCTTCGTCTGTAGGTAAAGATTTTAGTCCATCGTCCCCATAGAAGTCTCTTCAACGAAGTGTCGAGCCTCCATGCCATACTCCTTTTCCCCATGAA
This sequence comes from Lithobates sylvaticus, assembly GCA_028564925.1. Taxonomy (NCBI): domain Eukaryota; kingdom Metazoa; phylum Chordata; class Amphibia; order Anura; family Ranidae; genus Lithobates; species Lithobates sylvaticus. The sequence goes on along the minus strand of CM053027.1, from coordinate 178,862,699 downwards.
GGGCAGTCCTTTGTAGACCGTATGTTGCAACAGCGGGTGAGGGACTATTTCTGAAAACATGTACCTTCATGCAGTATTCAATCATCTCATTGTCCATGTTGTTGTCAACACCTAAGGAGGTTCCTATGGTCTTCACGCACAGTGAAGCAATGAAACATTTGTTCAATGTCAGCAGTTATGGCAACTGACTCTCTTCTAAACCTCCTAAGTACACCTACAAGGTTGTTGGTTAGGCTCGGGCCAGTGAGAAGAACATCATTGGCACTGGAGTCAAATACTACCCTGATTTGCTTTGGCTTACGTGGATGATAAACTCCGAAGAAAGGCAGGTACCAGCACTCATCGTGTCTTTGAAGTGGTGGGGCTGGTTTGGCATGAACATTGTCAAAGATCCTTTTCATAAAGGCTATGAAATGGTCCTTCCTTTCAGGCCTGTTCTTTAGTGTTCGTTGAAGTGAGTTGAATCTGGATAGAGCCTGTTCAAGATTGGTTGGGAATTTAACCCTTGCAGCACGAAGAGGTAATGGTGCAACCCAGCTGTTAGACTCATCCTGGAAGAATTCTTTGTCCGTTATTTTGATGAACTCTCTGTCTTTGACTGACAAGGCTATTTTGTTGTCATCGCTTGTAGTACAAAACACTGTGGTACCTAGGTTGTCATCACAAAGGTTAGGAGTGACATCAGGTACGTGGATGATGTTAAGAGGCTTCTCTTTTACTTCATAATGGTGAGGACACTGCTTGAAGTGGGATGCACGTCCGTTTCCTAAGTTTTGAAGGAGTGGATCTCGGATGACGTATGCATTCTATCCAAGCATATGTCGGCCATGATTACCCAGCCTAGATCAAGTTTTTGTGCGTAAGGAGCATCATCAGGTCCATTTCACTGCTTGCGTACTTTGTATACTCTGAGAATGTCTCTTCCTAGCAAGATCAAGATTTTAGTATTCATGTCCATTGCAAGAATTTCATTAACAAGGTGCCTCAAGTGAGGATGGTGATATGCAGCCTCTGGAGTAGGAATCTCTTCCCTTTCGTCTGGTATCTGGTCACACTCGACTAATGTTGGTAGGGGTATGCCCTCTCCCTTATTGATATGAGAGAACATGAACCTATTGGCCCTTCTACCGTAGGTCTCTTCAAGACCAGAACAGGTTCTGAGAGTATTCAGTGATGCGTGTCCCTCTATACCAAAGATCTCAAAGAATTTAGGCTTAACCAGGGATCTGTTGCTCTGTTCATCTATTATGGCATACATCCTAATAGCTTCCTCAGGTTGACCCTTTGGGTATATCTTGACTAGGCATATCTTAGCGCAGCATTTGTGATCTAAGCCTTTTCCACAGACTTCTGTGCATGAAGAAGAAACGTTAGCTGTGGCTGGAGCATGACCTTGTTGCTCCCCGCCATGACTTGAGACAGGGCTGGAGGTAGGAGGCTACTGTGATTTGTCTGAGGGTGGACCCGGATGCATAGCTGTAACATGTCTGTCGCTACTGCATTCTGTGCACTTGATGACAACTTTACAGTCTTTAGCAAAATGTCCATAACAGGTACAGCACCTGTAGCCTATTGCAAGTTTCTGAAGAATCTCCCTGCGCTCTTGTAACGACTTTGCCCTAAGCCCAAGACATTTCTTTAGGGGGTGAGGCTTCTTGAATAGGGCACTGACGGTTAGGGTCTTTATTTCTGTCACCCGAATTGCTCTGGAGAGCGAGAGAGGATTCAGGTGGTGAGATGTTTGTCCATTTAACAGATATTGCTCTATTAAAGTCTCTACGTTTAGCTGCTATGTTATCATACCTTGATGAAGATGAAGATGATGATAAAGAAGGCAAGTTGGGTTCAATGAAGCTGAAGCTGGGGTCATTTCTTGTCCAGGCTTGATCACTGATGAACCTGCAAAAATATGCGAATGGAGGAAAAGATACGTTATAATCTCTTTTGTACCTTGGGCCTTGTTGTGCCCATTTCTCTTGCAGGCCGTATGGCAGTTTAGACACCACTGGATTGACACCATGAGCAGTGTCCAGGAAGATTAGTCCAGGTAGACGTGGGTCTGTCTTTGCCAACTCCAGCTCCTTGAGAAGATCACTCAGATCTTGGGGCTTGCGATAGTCTTTGTTCCCTATTTTTGGGAAGTTTTGCAGTCTCTTGAATAGAGCGCTTTCTATGGCTTCAGAGCTACCATAGGCTTGCTCAAGTCTTGCCCATGCAGCAACAAGACCTGCATCTGGGTGGTCAACATGCACTGTTCTCTATCTTTTAACAAGGTCTGCAGATTCTGGCCCTAGCCACTTTATGAGCAAATTAAGCTCCTCCTTGGTAGTAAGGTTGAGATCAGCAATGGCGGCTTTGAAGGTTGATCTCGGAGCCCTGAAGCTCTCCGGACAGTCATCAAACCTTGAGAGGGTAGTGTTAATGAGCTCATGGCGTACCATATATCTGGCGAAGTCATTCAAGTCTGGTCTCTCATTCTTCGGTGCCAAAGTAACTTGTGGAACCCCTCGGGTGTGAAAGTTCTCTGGTGTAGTAGGGTGAGGTTTACCAGGATGAAATGATGTTGCAGGAGCGTTTAACTATGGTGTAGTCCCTAAGGCTTGTGCTGGCTGTGGCTTGAGCTGCATCTTGTCACTAGAAGTCACCTTGCAAGAGGTGATGCGGTTTGCTGCATAGATGCACTTGTGTTGTAGACTTGAAGAGGCTCAGGCATTTGGAGCTGAGAGGTCTCTGTACTGAGAGTCAGAACAGTGTTGTTAATAAGACGTACAGGAGATTACTCTGTATCATTGCAAACATTATGCTTTAGTACATTGTCACTGGTGTGTTCAACTGGGTCTTGCAGTTCCACTGGGATGGACCAGTCTGAGTTAGCACTTTCTCCCATCGCTTGTTCAAGGACTCTCAGCCTTGCTAGGGCAGTTGCTTCCCCCCTTTACATTTGCAGAATTTTTATTTGGGAATCTGCCTCTGCTTGATGAGCTGCCATCTCTGCTTCAAGACTTTTGCTTTGAGCATCCAGCTCTGCTTGGCGAGCTTTGCTCTGAGCTTCCATCTCTGCTTGGCAAGCTTTCATCCCTGCTTGGCGAGCTTTGCTCTGAGCTTATATCTCTGCTTGGCGATTTTCCATCTTTGCATGGCGAGCTGCCTTTTGTGTTTCTACTTCTGCTTCCTTTCTGGTAAAGGAGCTTTGCACTTTATTAGCTTCCAGATTTGCACAGGCCTCTATTAGCTTGTTGCTTAATGTTGAACTTCTGGAGCGAGAGGATCTAGAAGAACGTGCTTGGTCTGTGAGATCTGGTCTCCTGCAGCTAAGCAATGCAGAGTTCTGCCTTACACTGGGCATTTTGCACTAAGAGATCCCTGTGTTGGTTTAGTGCATCAGCCCTAGTCAGTTCTGCTGAAGAGTCCTCTATATTACAGTCCTGCAAGAAAGCTGTGTATTTTGCAAACAGCCGCTGGTAGTGTTCGTATGCGGCAGATAAGCGATCTATAGAGTCTCTTAGTTCAGCTGGTTGATCATTAAAGTGTGACAAAACTGACATGCAGTGTGAAGTTCTGTCCCATAAGTCTGACAGATTGCTGGAGAACTCATCTCTAGTGGCTTCATAGTTTTCTCTGAGTTTCTGTGTAGGTTTTATTGTACATTTGGGTCTTACACTCTGTTCGGCAATATCTGCAGAATCAGCTCCCTGTACATCTGTGGGTTCAGAGGCATGATGAATCTGCATTGGTTCAGCCACAAAAGGGTACTCAGAGTCTTGTCTAGACATTTTTCACGTTTTTGCAAGAAATGGTACTGTCTATTTAAGAAGACGAACAGCAGCTTAGACAGGTGGGGAGACACAGTTCAATGTAGAGAAACAGTTTTTAACATTCACATGAGGTGTAGTAAACTCGTGCGACCATGTGCTTCACAAGATGGTGGATGGCATTGAGCTTGATTGCAGATAAGGCGCACACATATACACAGCAGGCTGTGGGAATTCTATACATCTTTTGACTATTCTGACTCTGATTGTTGTGAAGCGATTTATCCCTTGTGAGACCTCTATGCCTGGCCTGTATAAGATATATCACTGAGGACAATCCTCATCAGATAGTTTGAACTCACCAAATACTGATTCCATCCACAGAAGTGCTTTTATTCTGAACATCAGGTTACAGCAGATGACAGGATACAAACAGATGAATAGGTTGTAGTATTTATGCATTTAAAAGATTATATTGTCTGTAGCTTACAATGCAGAATACATGTGCCCTGCTACATGTGGCTTGTTAGCTGCATCCATGACACAGGAAGTACAATAACAGGAAGAAGGGTGGAGCATTACATACAACAGGAAGTGTGTCATAACATAAGGGAAAAAGAACATAAAGAAAACAATTTTGGACAAAATTTACGAGGAAATGATTTTTAATGGATATGTTCTATAGCAGAAAGTAAAAAAATTGGTTTTTTTTTTCTTCATTTTAGATGGCAGCATGTGAACTAAATATAACACGTCCATAGAAAATGGTTAGGTAAAAAAAAAACAATATCAATAAAAAACCAAAACAATATTTTTTTGCTTTTAGCTACATTTTAAGCTCTCAGTGTGGCAGAGCTACTGACATTAAGCACCAGAGGCATAGAATGAAGCTTGTGGGCCCCAATGCAAAAGTTGACCTGGTGCACGTTTAGGAGATATTTCCACTATCTATAGGTAAGCCTTATACTAGGCTTACCTATAGATAGAAGTCACACAAAAGGGTTTACAACCACTTTAATGGCTCTATACATCGTCTGACCTGTATGTTTACACACATTGTTATAACCTGTGGTAAAGTTCAAATTCATGAGTGTTGTTTTACAGCATGTAATTTAAGGGTTCTGGTAAGGGGCCCAGGAAAAGAAGTAATACTGGTTGGACAACATTTTTGGATGTAAAAGCACACGTAGCCTAACTATAGATAATCATATTTCAAAGCAACCCTTTTTTTACTGCATACATTTTTCGTAAAGTTTGAGTTCACATAGGTTTACAAAAATAAAGGAATTGTTATCTTTCTTAAAGGGGACTGCCCCTAAAAGCTTCCTGCTTTCCACCTTCTAGAGGGTATGAGGAAGAAGGAGGGGAAACACTGGCTAAAGGGGGTTCCCGACAACAACATGTACAGTCAGTCAGTAAAGCAGTGGATATAGCGTCAGTATGGCAGTGGAATTTGTCAGTAGGGCAGAGGACGGGGTCAGCATGGCAGTGGATGGTGTCAGTAGGGCTGTGGTCAGTGTCAGTTGTGTTTTATTTTTGTTATTTTATTTTTTTATTATTTTTACCATTTTGTTTTATTTATTTATGTTTACATATGTTATTTTTATTTTTTTTAGCAGCCATGTTGGGGGCTTTGGTGAAATATCAGGGGTCTAAACAGAGCAGAATTAAGACCCCTTTCACACTAAGGCGCTTTACAGGTGCTACAGCGCTAGAAATAGCGCGTGAATAGCGCCTGTAAAGAGCCGCTCCTGTCTCTCCAGTGTGAAAGCTTGAGTGCTTTCACACTGGAGCGGTGCGCAGGATGTTAAAAAAACTCCTGCAAGCAGCATCTTTGGAGCGTTGAAGGAGTGGTGTATACACCACTCCTTCACCGCTCCTGCCCATTGAAATCAGTGGGGCAGTGCGGCTATACCGCCGGCATAGCGCTGCTGCAGCATCGCTTTGCAGTGGTTTTAACCCTTTCTCGGCCACCAGCAGGGGGGTAAAAGCATCCCACTAGCGGCCGAATAGCGCTGTGAAATTGACATTAAAGAGACGCTAAAAATTTTACACTTTACCGCCGGCGCACCCAACCGCCCCAGTGTGAAAGGGGCCTAAGTGTAAACCAGACAGAAGGGGCCGCAGGGGTGGCATATACAGGAACGAATCCCCTCCATTTTCCTCCTGCAGTCACATGTGGGAGAGGAGGAGAATCAGGCTTTCAGAGGCTGCAGGAGGAAAATAGAGGAGATTGGTTCCTGTATTAGCCACCCCTGCCACCCCTCCTGCCCAGGTGTAAAACGGAATGTGAGAGAGAAGCTACACAGGCCCCTCAGAGCATGGGCAGGGTCACCATTGCAGCCCCTGATACTACCCCAGTGGCACTACCTCTGTTGCTGAAATCCTCCTATTGTGAGCTGCAGCACTTGGATGCGATGCATGAGAGAAACAAACAAAGGAGCCTTTGGCTCAGTCAGGGAAGGTAAAGAAATCTTTCTTTACTATATGAAGCACTTTCATCACCTAGTAACTGAATTTGATACTCAGTTTGACTGCCATGCAGTAGTCGTTAGTTGTCCTTTAAAAGCATGACCTACTGGGAATTATCTAATCACATGTCAAAATGTGCAGATGTCCCAGAATAATTTAATGATTTAACAAGTTGAATTCAAATCTACAAGTGTGAGATGCTTGGCGATTGGTATGTAAATAAAGCAAGTGAATAACTTGTAGACTTTTAGAAATGTGTCCCAAACTCTTCAAGTTTACATAGTAATAGAGAGATATTAGTGATTACCATACCAACTTTCTCTGTTAATGGGGGAGCAACAGTAAAGCAAGCAAAGTGTACACTTCCATGTTTCTTGTAATTTAGCCTGTATTTAAAAAATGTATTATAGGTTCAATTTATAATTAACCTAATATTTGAAGACATCCATGTTTGCTCTAACTTGTATTTAAAAAATGTTTTATAGGTCCAATTTATAATAAACCTAATATTGGAGACAAAATAATGCCTTGTCTTTGAGAGGTTTTAAATCTAAAATACATTTTTTATTCACATTTCTCCAAATTCATTTTACTAAGCTTTACAGCTTCCAAAGTTCTTTGGATATTCTTGATAGTACTGTTTGCAAAGGTAACACAATTGTGGCATAATGATCAGTTTTATTATTATTATACAGGATTTACATTGCGCCAACAGTTTGCGCAGCACTTCACAACATGAGGGCAGACAATACAGTTACAATACAATTTAATACAGGAGGAATCAGAAGGCCCTGCTTGTTAGAGCTTACAATCTAAGAGGGAGGGTCAAGTGATACAAAAGGTAATAACTGTGGGGGACGAGCTGATGCAGAAAATAAAAGTACATTTTTTAAGTGGGGGCAGAAGAGTTTTCAAGGATCCTCTAAAAGCAAACATAGTAGTAAATAGTTGGGCAGATTGGGGTAAGGAGTTCCATAGGATTGAGAGAGGCTCAGAAAAAGTCCTGGAGGCGAGCATGGGAGGAGGTGACGAGGGAGCTAGAGAGCATGAGGTCTTGGGGGGAACAAAGATAACAAATTGGTTGGTATTTTGAGACTAGGTTAGTGATATAGCTGGGAGCCGAGTCATGGATGGCTTTGTAAGTTGTTAGTATTTTGAATTTAATTTGTTGGGTGAACGGAAGCCAGGGGAGGGATTGACAGGGAGGAGTAGCAGATACTGAACGGTTGGTAAGTGGTAAGGTGGATGAGCCTGGCAGCAGCATTCATGGTGGCTTGAAGGGGGGATGGCCTATGTAAGGGTAACCCAATGAGGAGGGAGTTGCAGTAGCCGAGGCAAGAGATAACTAGGGAGTGAATTAGAAGCTTAGTGGTGTCATTGGTTAGGAAAGGGAGTATTTTGGAGATGTTGCATAGGTTGAGGTGGCAAATGTTGGACAGGGAATGGATGTGGGCCAAAAGGATAGCTCAGAGTCCAGAATTTTACACCTAGAACCTTAGCATGTGGGGACGGGTTGATAGTTGTGCCATCGATCTTGACAGAGAAATCAGGGACAAAGGCACATGTGGGAGGAAATATCATGAGCTTGGTTTTGGATAGATTGAGTTTGATGAAGTGGTGTGATATCCAGGCTGATATGTCTGTTAGTAAATTAGTGATGCATGAGTTGACTGAAGGAGTAAGCTGAGGGGTAGAGAGATAAATTTGGGTATTGTCAGCATAGAAATGGTATTGGAAGCCATGGGAGGCTATCAAGTGACTCAGGGAGGAGGTGTAGATCGAGACTAGGAGAAGTCCAAGAAGAGAACCCTGGGGAACCCCGACAGAGAAAGGAAGAGGAGAGGAGGAAGTAGAGTTGTAAGTAACACTAAAAGTGTGGTTGGATAAGTAGGATAAAAACCAGCGAAGAGTACAGTCACGAAGACTAAAGGTGTGGAGTTTTGTGAGGAGGAGGGGGTGGTCCACTATTTCAAATGAGCAGAGAGGTCCAGGAGTAGGAGTACAGAATAGTGTCTATTGGTTTTAGTCGTTAGCAGATCGTTTGTGAGTTTTAGGAGAGCAGTTTCTGTGGAGTGTTAAGGGCGAATTCCAGACTTCAGAGGAGGTGGTCGCTCAGTCAGTTGTAGATTACAAGCTCAAGGAGATTGAATAAAAAGAGGAACAAGGAGATTCGGTGGGGGGGGGGGTGTTAAGCTTTGTGGGTCCAATGAGGGCATTTTAAGTATGGGGGTGAATAAGGGATGTTTTAGAGAGTTGGAAAAGATGCCAGTAGAGGAGAAGAGATTGAACATATGAGTTAGAAAATGTAGGATGGAGCCATTGGGTGACCGTAGCATTTGAGAGGGAACAGGGTCCAGGGGGAAGGTGGTTACAAAAAAAAGCAACCTTGTTTATAGTGGCGGGGTTGAATGAGGGAAAGAATGATTGTACCTGTGGACATGGAGTGTTAAGTGGAGAAGGTATCTGCACAGTGGAGATCTCCTTACGAATTGTATCAATCCTATTTTTAAAGTAATTTGCAATCACCTGAGCAGTGAGTTAGTAGGTGGAGGTACTGGAGGACGAAGTAGAGAGTTGATGGGGATGGGATGATAAGTTGTTAATGAGAATGATAAAATAGGTCTGCTTGGCAGTGTGGAGGCAGAAATTGTATTTTTGGAGGGCAGATTTATATTGGTTGAAATCTTTCTGAGACTTAGTCTAAGTGTAGTGAGGGGGGTGAGTGTGTTCGGGGAGGATGACAGTAAAATGTTGCTGTGACTAGGTTGGGGCAGGACAGGGGGGAGATTTTGTCATAGAGGTGGTCAGTAGCAGAGTAGAGAAGGGAAGGGTTAAGGTGATAAAGGTTTCTATGGGTAATTGTTAGGGGGTTGGAGGAAGAGGAAGTGGAAGAGAGGGAGGGAGAGAGTGAAACTAATAAGGTAAAGCTCAGAGAGAGAGAACGGATTGTTGGAGAGGTTGCACAGAGTGCATAGGTGATAGAAAACAAGGTCAATGGGTGTCAGAGTGAGTAGAATCGTGTATCCATTGCTTTAGGTCAAAAGAAGAGGTTAGACTGAGAAGTTTAGAAGTACCAGGAGTGTTAGTATTAAAGCGGTTCTGCACCGGGGTTTTTTTTTTTTTTTTTTTTTTTGGGGAATATGCTAAGGGGTAATAGGAAAATTAGGGGACTCACCTGTTCCATCTTCATTCGTGATCGCTGCCGGTTTTTGTCCAATGAAGTTCTTTATCTTCTTCTTTTCTGCTGGGGGCCATCTTGCCTGTGGGCATGTGAAACCCCACAGGCACTTTAGATGGCCCAGCATGCACCGCCGTTACTGCGCCGAGCTCGCGTGTGCACAGTAACGGCAAAGTGCAGCTCACGTTCTCCGAAATCTCGCGAGATGTCGGCACATCTGCCGACATCTCGCGAGATTTCGGAAGATGTGTCCGAGATCTCGCGAGATTTCGGAAGATGTGCCCGAAATCTCGCGAGATTTCGGAAGATGCCCGCACAGGCTCCTGGGATCAATGACACCAGATCCCAGGAGACAGTGCGTCGTGACGAGGATCCCCGCACACAGACCCCGCCCACCCCCGCAGAGACAGAGGACCGGAAGTCATCGATTACAAGGTAAGTGAAAAAAAAAAACACATTTCATCTAGTACTCTTTGCCTGATTTGGAAGGCAAAGAGATTTACTAAATAAAATGTGTGCAGAACCGCTTTAATAAGGATGTTGAAGTCACCGAGCATAATTATTTAAACCCTGTATAACCACTAGAAAGCAAGAGTGATTCCAAATAACCAAACTATATTTCCCTTGATATGAATTGTATTGGCTTCATCTGTCAGGACCTGGATCATCTGCTGGTGGCACAGAGGTTCCCAGAGCAAAAGATCATTGTCCCAGTGTCCATCAGCAGGTGTTTCCCGACAGCCAGCAGATACCAGTCATTAGCCTCCACCTGATGCTGGCTTTTGGGAGTTTTAGTCCTCCTCTACTATAACCTATTGCGTCTGTGTTTTTCCTGATAGCCTGATTATGCTTGCTGACTAATCCAGCCCTGTATTTGTAACATGTATCTTGCTGCCTTGTACCTGCTGCCCTTATTCCTTTTGCAGGCAAACGCACTATGTTTGTGATCTGTTTGTGATCAGTCTGCCTCGATGCCTGCCGATGGGGCCCAGCCTGCCTCTATACCTGCTGATGGGGTCCACCCTGCCTCTATGCCTGCCAATGGGGTCCACTCTGCCTCAATGCCTGCCAATGGGGTCCAGCCTGCCTCTATGCCTGCCAATGGGGTCCAGCCTGCCTCTATGCCTGCCAATGGGGTCCAGCCTGCCTCTATGCTTGCCAATGGTGTTCAGCCTGCCTCTATGCTTGCCGATGGGGTTCTTCCTGCCTCTGGTGTCCTGCCGTCCTCTGCCAAGCCTGCCTCTGGTGACCTGCCGTCCTCGCTAAGTCCACCTCTGGTGACCTGCCATCCTCTGTTAAGCCTGCCTCTGGTGACCTGCCGTTCTCTTCCAAGCCTGCCTCTGGTGTCCTATCATCCTCTGCCAAGCCTGACTCTGGTGTCCTGCTGTCCTCTGCCAAGCCTGACTCTGGTGTCCTGCTGCCCTCTGCCAAGCCTGCTTCCGCTATCCTGCCATCCTCTGCTTAGCCTGCCACTGGTGAGCCGCTGCTTGTTGCCAGGTCTGTCTTTGATCTGCGGTCTACTGCCAAGCCTGCCGCTGGTGACCTGCTGTGTGTTGCCCTGCTGAACTATGTTGATTTCTGGACCGCTGCCCGGCCGGACTATACTGATTCACTACTTGCTGCCGGACTCTGTTGACTGGGTTAAACGTCCAGACGAAGCTACGCTACTTCGATAGGGAAACGCGTTGACGTCATCACGTCACGTGACGCCACTACATGTCCCGGAAGACAGCCCCGGCCGGATTTGAAACGAAGGGGACAGCAGGAAAAAACATACGGAGGACGGAGACCTCACGGGACACTCAGTACCAGCACCAGCACAGGCAGCAGCCAACAGACATTACCAGGTACCGATAGACAATATTTCCATTGAGGGGACCCACGCAGACCCACGTACCTTGTGTCCACATCTCTCTCTAAGAGGGCTGATTTCAGCTAAAACATCTATAGGGGATACCTGCCAGTATTTACTGCACAAATGGAATGACCCTAAATAGGAGTCTATATACATGACAACAACGAGCCCCTGACTACATAGGTGTTTACCGGACTCACTACTCCACTGAACCAAGACTGGAAATTACAGAATTCTTTGGGGAATCTACACACCGGAGGGTGTTTGAATGTTTGCTGCAGCCATAGGTTCGGCTCTATAATTTGTTTACAGGTGGATACCACCCCATGTATGATGTAATGACTTTCTGACAAGGAATGCAGTAAACGTGGGAATGTTGTAGATTGGGCTCATGAACATTCAGTCTCACTTTTTGGTTGTATCTGTGCCATCTACTGCCTTTTATGTGCTACCATGTGCGATAAACAATAGGAGACAGAATTATTCTCTATATTGTAACCTTCTCTTTATGCCTGAATACAAAGGAAAATAAGAGTACTATTCTTTCCATCAGCACTCGAGTAAGAACTGAACATTGTCCATTTGATCACCATTTAGTGCATCCCTCCATTTCCTCTTTCCCCTCCCTACAGTATTTTTCCTTTCCCCATCCAAACTTGTCTCGAGCCTTCCGGGACCTCTGTGTAGATACCCACATCTATAGATAGCCATCTGGCATCTGTACACACTCGTCACTTACGGGTGTGGGATATCTACACACAGATTTTCGGCGTCCGGACGCATTGTTTTATGTTGTTTTGTTACTATTGTTTTGTGTTTTTTGTCCAGTGTGTTGTTGCACCTTGGATCTATTCTTGACATGATATTTCTAAAGGTGGTCATTCAGCTGTATATGTCAATAATTTTTTCGATTGTGGAATCATTTGTAAAATTTTCCTCTTTTTTGTATTTACAATAAATTAATTTTTAAATTATTACCTTCATCCTTGCACGTTGTGACACTCTTTTGGTCATCTGGTTCTTGTCTGTCTAGACAGGAACATACCAGTTTTTTTTGTATATGTTATGATATAGTTTTGACCAGAGTGACACTGTCCACACTGGACTAGCAAAATTCAAAGAGAATTTTTGGTGTTTTATGAGACACTCTCATTACATATTCCCTTATTCCCCGTTTTTCGTTAGTCTGGGTTAAACTCCCGCCTGCTGATGTGTCTGAGGCTTCTGAATTTCCATTGTCATGTGGCTTGAATGGGTTGTTGGTTTGGTTTAAGATCCCTACTAATGCCTGTCCTGAATTCTTTTTGCAGGCAGTTGATCCTGCCAAGTTCAGCAGGGTCCAAATACCCACTTTGAACATGAGAGCTGCATCTGCTATTACAGCCCCAGAATTAGAGGTCCTCTGGGGAAGGGCAGAGTTCCAACTGAACCTTGTCCTGACCTAGGTGTTATCTTTACGGACCCAGGTGCATTTGGGGACCCGGGTTGTGTAACCTATGCCTTGGGTAGACCTGGGTGGCAGGTAAAATGTGGAGCAGTTTCTAGTAATCTGGATGGGGAGGGTCCAGTTGTGATGGGACACCCTGGCGTCAGGGTAACTGTAAGGACCAAGGACTCAGATGCTAAGCCTTCAGGTTGCCTTTAGAATCCCAGCATTGGGATAGATGCTGCATTAAAGAAATATAAGTACTGAGTGTTTTGCCTTCTCAGGAATCTGACCAGCAGGAAGCCCAGACAGTTTTTGAACCCTGGCAGCAGGGTACCCAGTCAGCTTCTAGAACCTGGTGGTGGGGCACAGTGGAGCGTCCAGAGGCCGTTCCTTAAGGCAGTTGATTTGTCAGGACCTGCCATCTGCTGGTGCCGCTGTGGTTCTCAGGGCCGATAGTTGCAGTTCCAGTGTCCAGCAGCAGGTGTCTCCCAGAAGTCAGCAGGTTTCAGTGATCAGCTGCACCTGGTTTCAGCTGCTAGATGGCTATATATAAGGCTGCTCCCACTAGCACACGGCACCTCACTGTTGTGGTGGCTCCTGCCCTGTACTCTGTTTGCCGTGCTTCTCTATTGCCATTCATTCTTGCTCCTCCTCTTGCCCCTCCCCTGCACCCAGTACCCATTACCCCACTGCCTTGTTCCCTGCTCCTCCACTTTTTTGTTTGTGTATATTGTGTATATAGTTCATTTGTTAGCTTGCTAGTTAGGCATTTTGTCATTTAGTTTTGATTTTCATGTGTTCTCATGTTTATTGCTGTTGGTGTGTGGTTATTGTTCACTGTAAATAAACCTCACTTTAAAGATATATATATATACATATGGCCTGGTCCCAGTTTCTTGGTGTAGCTACATATTTCTGTTCCCCCAGCTGCTGATTCCTGACATGGACTCTGAGCAAAGAATCATGAAGAATATTCCATCTTGGTTCCACCTCCAAGTTGAGTAGCTGTTTAGTATATTTATTGCATACATATTGTACATGCTTATTGACTAGATAGGAAAATTGGCTTGTGCATGTTGTAGCCATTTTTTTATACTATACTGCATGCTATGAATTGTGTTTTCTGCAGTTGTATGTGCAGCTTTCCTGTTTAGTAAAAGTATATATTCCCTTACGGAGGTCTAAGCTTCCTTGGCTTTTACCGCAAGAACCTTTAATAGACATCAAGAAAAACAGTTTGGGGTATCGTTAAGATTGCACTGACACCCACTGCGGATCACAAGGGCAGTGTGATTTAAACGCGGAGCGGGAAACATGCAGGAATAACGGCATTTCCCGCTCCGCAATAGTGTATCCCTGACATCATCATTTCAATCAATCCTTTAAACTGTATTTATAGAGTTCAAGTCAGGTCAGGTTAACTAGGAGTAATCTACAGATGCACCTATTCATTGAGAGACAAAATCCATCTGGAGTTGCTAAAAAAAGTGTATACGTAATAAACATTACACAATGTGCATGACTGTTAAATGACTAAGTACATCCAAGTTCGAGCAACTCTTGCATAGAAGGATTTTTTTTTTTCAATTGTTGAAAAACTGCTAACAGCAAGGAGACCTAACCCTTTTTTACTGCTATGAAATAGAGGAAACAAACTACAACTTGTAGGCAGGGCTTAATGCGCCCTAGTGGGGACACTGTGGAACTGCACATGCTAATGCCCAAATCACAGGCAGGAGCTGCGGGCATGTGAAATCAACCTTAAGGCAGGTCTTCAGACTTTAGAAGCGAGAGCAACCTGCACAGGAAACTCAGTGGTCATGCTTCTCATGCTGTTAACAGTAAACACACTTCTGTTAAAAAACTGCCAACAGTTAACATGCTGGTGCTGGGGACCAGTGAGAAACTGTCTCGGGTGAGGCTGGCACTGTATCCTTGGACAGGTGAGTATCCTTTTTTAAAAGTCAGCAACTACAGTATTTCCACAGACTGCTGACACCAGGGCACCACTGACCCCTGACACAAAGAGAATTGAAATCAAAGCGCCACACCTCCACTAAGAGGTCTAGTTACTAGTTTATTCCATTAAAATTCAGGGGCATAATCCCAAAAAGTAGCCAGTAGTTTATCGGGGGTCCAAGTGCCCCCTCTATCAAGGCTAGAAAGATCCATATCGATCTATCAACACAATATCCACTCCATGGGTTTATAATTAAAAACAAAATAGTCGATCATAAAGGGAGTGTCAAAATTAGCATACAAAAATTAGAACGTGAGTGCTGAATTATATTGTTTCAAAAAAGAGAGAAGAGAGAGAGGAAACAATAATAACAATAATAATAGCATGATAATAATAACAACAACAACAATAATATTCATAATCGCTATTATTAAAATTATACATTCTCGGTCATAAATTGGCCTAAAAGGAATAAAGTAAAGTAAAGTAAAATAAGTGTATAAATTACACTATACATTATACAATACAATTGTACAATTCTTAAACGGTATATAATAATAGTGATAATGATACTAAGAATAGGGATTCTTACAGTATTATAAAATAATACATTCTGGATAAAATTGTTGGACCTAGTAAGAATAATTGTATAGAAATAAGTAAATATATCCAAACAGCTGATAAGAGCTAGGCACTGTACAATGTGACTGTCCAATCACTAAACAAACCACCCAGCCTTAGAAATCTCATGTATTTAGGGGTCAAAGCCCAAACGATCTATTCCATTGGTGAAGGATCCTGACAAAAACGACACCATTTTCGCTGTCCACTTGGGCACCATTTTTAATGAGATAGTGTCATTATTCTGACCACTAACACAGTCATTTCCTACATAGAGGAAACTTCCAAAGCTGCTAACCTTAAAGTGATACTAAAGTCTTGTTTTTTTTTAAATAACAAACATGGAGTGGTTTTACACAGAGCAGCCCAGATCCTCCTCTTCTCAGGTCTCTTGTAGGCACTCCTGGTCCCTCCCTCTTGCCCCCACAGCAAGCAGCTTGCTATGGGGGGCACTCAAGCCGAGCCGCTGCACTGTGTGTCTATTCAGACACAGAGCCATGGTTCAGCCCCACCCTCTCTCTCTCCTCATTGGCTCACTGACTTTGATTGATAGCAACAGGAGCTAATGGCACCTGCTGTGTGTCTCAGCCAATCAGGAGGGAGAGACCCGGACAGCCAAGTCTCTCGCGCAACAACGCTGGATCGGGATTGGGTTTGAGTAAGTATTAGGGGGGCTGAGTGGGGCTGCTGCACACAGAAGGTTTTGTATCTTAATGCAAAGATGAAAAACCTTCTGCCTTTAGAACCACTTTACTCTAATAATAAATTGTTAGTTCACAACTTCCATAGATTTTAGTATATCCTTAAATTACTGGAAATCACAGTAGAAAATACATAGATAAGTCAGTAAATGCTTTGTCAAATGAAATACTGTGCTTGTAATTAAAATTAGGGCTGTGGAAATTAAAGATTAATTCCTCGATTAATCTATACATTTTTTTGATTGATCAAAATTCTTTTGATCGATCGAAATTCTTTTGATCGATCGAAATTCTTTTGATCGGTACTCACCTCTCGGCCGGCTTCCGGGTCTTCAGGGAGTTCTGTCGGAGATCTGGTGACGTCACCGGACTCCTCCCCCTTCCCCAAGTGCCTCTGTCTGCTAACAAAGGGAAGGGGGGAGAAATCCGGTGACATTGAAGTTCTGATTAAACGTAGCGCGTACGGGGGAGGAGCTACGCATGACGTCACCTGCTGCTGCCCTACGGAACTAACGCGATTGTCGGCTTTACATGCTGTGTTTTTATCATCTTTATGTGAGTAGTTTGTGTTTGAACACAAAAATTTAATATTATACTTAAGTAGTGAGCACTTAGATCTTTTCTGTCTACCCATGACCTGGCGTCCTTGCTGAGATCTAATCACCCGACACTAGTGCTGTGCTGTGATTCATCACAGCACATGGCGATCACTGGGTCCCGGCCAATGATTGACCGGTGATCAGCTCTGATCTTCCCTGAACACAGCTCTGTGAGTGTAAACACAGAGCTGTGTTCAGTGACAGGGGCTTGATTGTCCTAGATGTTAACCCCTTCCTGCCCAGTGTCATTAGTACCGTGACAGTGCATATTATCAGCACTGACCACTGTAAAAATGGCACTTGTGATGTCAATGGCAGTTAGTTATTTCCCCTCAGCATCAGTTAGTGTCAGATTGCCCTATCGGAGTCCCACTATAAGTCGCTAATCGCTGCCATTACTATTAAAAAAAAAAAAATAGTTCTTTTACAAAATTGTCTGTATTTTTTTCATTTATATAAAAAAAAAAACCCAGAGGTGATTAAATACCACCAAAAGAAAGCCTTATTTGTTTTGAAAAAAAAAATGATATAAATTTTGTTTGGGTACAGCATTGCATGACTGTGCAATTGTCAGTTAAAGTAGCGCAGTACTGAATCGAAAAAAATGGCCTGGTCATGAAGGGGTGCAAAACCTTCCAGAGCGAGGTGGAAATACAGTGCATGATGAGTGCATTTCATCTGTATATATAAAAAAAAAATGTGTTTGGACAACAATGACATTTATCTGTATTTGTTTAGGTAGAGTATATGGATTTTGCATTTCCCCTTCCTGTATTACATGTATAAGATGTTACTATTACTATTATACTGGATGGTTTGCAAATTTTTGAACGTTTATCTAAAGTAATCTAAAAGATTACTTAAAAGTGTATTTAACCCCTAACAGTGTAGCTCTATTCTTTAGTCCCTTGTTGTTTGGTAAATATACCATTTAAAGAGTTACTAAACCCAGGAGCCTGCATTCACTATATCTGGTCTTCTACAGTACACAGAACATGGAAATACAAGTATTTTAGTAAATATAAACTGCTAAATACCTTGTCTCATCAGCAGTATATAGCAGTCTTGTTACTTTATCAGTGTTCAGCCAAGCACTGGTTAAAGCTTGTGGGAGGAGTTTTCATTCTCCTCTGACTGTCCTATAAGGCTGAATGACCCCTGACCTTCTGTCTGGACAGTGCTGATTGGCCCTGTGTTAATCACATGCACCCCCCCCCCCACAAAAATAAACTCTAGCAATACACACCAAACTGAGCATGTGCAGAGTGCCCCCAAGGCTCTGTACTATCAGGAGATGGATTGGGGACTGTGGAAGAAGGGGAGGATCAGAGAAGACAGGATCAAACAGCCTTTTTACACAATGCACAGGATTAACCCTTTACCGGTGGTAGATTAAATGAATGTATTGAAGAAATGCAGTCAAACAATGCAAAATTATTCAACAAGCAAATAAACAGAGTCAAGCATACAATACTAGGTAAATGAGCACTGACCTTTAATCTGGCAGCAGTAAATTTAGTAGTGTTAAATACTAAATTTACCCATGCATTGTGGGCGAACAGGCACCGCCCCCCCTGACACCTCTGCCACCCTCCCTATTCATGTGCCCGGTCCCTTTCAGGATGCCGGACATATAAAATACTATGGTGGGGATAGGCGGGGGTGTATATTTTAAAGCACGTGATTAGAGCCAAAGGCTCTAATAGGCTTCAAAATAGGGTGGGCTCGGAGCACAGAGCACTGCATCCCTATCCCACCCTGTTGTGTGGCATAGCAAATACATTTTCGCTATTTTCACACTAAGTCAGTGAAACATGTCTCCCAATTGGCCAAAGCATTATGCGATCCTATTGGATACCTAACGCTTTGGCGGAAGAGGAGACATGGCGGAGGAAGCCTCAGGAGCTGAAAGGACACAGGAGCCGCAGCCGCTGCCTCCCATTGAGGAGGAGAGCCGCCGCTTCCCACGGAGGTGGAGAGCCGCCAAGGAGGATAGCTGCCGCTTCCCGCCGAGGAGGAGAGCCACAGAGGAGGAGAGCCCCTTCACTCCAGGAGAGGAGCAGAGCTCCGCCACACGAGCGGTAAGTGCCGCCGGACCGGCTGTGGAGGGGGGGTTGTTAGTTGAGGTGACGTGACATCCGAGCCGGGGGACACGCCTGGCTGCATTTGATGGGCACAAGTGGCTGCATATACTGGGCACAAGTGGCTGCATATGATAAGCACAAGTGGCTGCATTTGATGGGCACAAAGGGCTGCATATGATGGACACGAGTGGCTGCATTTGATTGGCACAAGTGGCTGCATATGACAGGCACAAGTGGCTGCATATGATTTTATTTTATTTATTTATTACAGGATTTATATAGCGCCAACAGTTTACGCAGCGCTTTACAATATTAAAAAGGGAGACAATACAGTTATAATACAATAAAATACAAGAGGATTAAGGGGGCCCTGCTCAGAAGAGCTTACAATCTAATAGGGTGGGGGAGGTGATACAAAAGGTTGTAACTGTGGGGAATGAGCTGATGGAAGTGGTAAAAGATTAGTTGGAGACATGATAGGCTTCCCTGAAGAGATGAGTTTTCAGGGATCGCCTGAAGGTAGCTAGAGTAGGGGATAGCCGGACAGGTTGAGGTAGCGAGTTCCAGAGGATGGGAGAGGCTCTGGAGAAATCCTGGAGACGAGCATGGGAGGAGGAGACGAGAGAGCTTGACAGGAGGAGATCTTGAGAAGAGCGGAGAGGACGGTTTGGGATATGTTTGGAGACAAGATTGGTGATGTAGCTCGGGGCAGAGCTGTGGATGGCTTTGTAAGTTGTGGTTAGTATTTTGAATTTAATTCGCTGGGCGATTGGGAGCCAGTGTAGGGATTGGAGGAGAGGGTTGGCAGACACTGAACGGTTGGTAAGGTGGATAAGTCTTGCAGCAGCATTCATGATAGACTGAAGAGGGTAGAGCCTATGGAGAGGCAGGCCAATGAGGAGGGAGTTGCAATAGTCAAGGCGAGAGATAACAAGGGAGTGAATGAGGAGCTTGGTGGTGTCATTTGTTAAAAAGGGGCGAATTTTAGAGATGTTACGGAGGTGAAGTCTACAAACTTTTGACAGCGATTGGACTTGAGGCTGAAATGACAAGTCCGAGTCTAGGATTACACCGAGTACCCTGGCGTGAGGGGAGGGACTGATGGTTGCATTGTTGATTTTGATGGAAAAGTCATGGAGGGGGGCACGGGGGGGGGGGGAATATTAATAGCTCAGTTTTAGAGAGATTTAATTTAAGAAAGTGGTGCGACATCCATGTTGATATGTCAGTTAGTAAGTTAGTAATGCGAGAGGAGACAGAAGGAGTGAGGTGAGAAGTAGACAGATAGATTTGGGTGTCATCGGCGTATAAGTGGTATTGGAAGCCGTGGGTGGTTATCAAGTGACCAAGGGAGGAGGTGTAGATGGAGAAGAGAAGGGGTCCAAGAACAGAGCCTTGGGGGACCCCCACAGAAAGGGGCAATGGAGAGGAGGAGACAGAGTTGTAGGTAACACTGAAGGAGCGCTGTGATAGATAGGCAGAGAACCAGGATAGAGCAGAATCTTTGAGACCAAGGGAATGGAGTTTATTGAGAAGGAGCGGGTGGTCAACAGTATCAAAGGCTGCAGAGAGGTCAAGTAGTAGCAGTATGGAGTACTGGCTGTCGGATTTAGCAGTTAGTAAATCGTTAGTGAGTTTTAGTAAGGCAGTTTCCGTGGAGTGTTGCGAGCGAAAGCCAAGTAGCTGCATATGATGGGCACAAGTGGCTGCATATGATGGGCACAAGTGGCTGCATTTGATTGGCACAAGTGGCTGCATATGATGGGCACAAGTGGCTGCATTTGATTTGCACAAGTGGCTGCATATACTGGGCACAAGTGGCTGCATTTGACAGGCACAAGTAGCTGCTTTTGACGGGCGAAAATGGCTGCATATGATGGGCATAGGTGGCTGCATATGATGGGCACAAGTGGCTGCATTTGATGGGCACAAGTGGCTGCATTTGATGGGCACAAGAGGCTGCATTTGATTGGCACAAGTGGCTGCATATACTGGGCAAAAGTGGCTGCATTTGACGGGCACATGTGGCTGCATTTTATGGGCACAAATGGCTGCATATGACGGGCACAAGTGGCTGCATATGATGGGCACAAGTGGCTGAATTTGATGGGCACAAGTAATTTAAACTGTAATGTATTGCCAGCTCCCGGCAATATAGATGGAAAATCAAGGATAAAAATGCGTAGGGTCCCCCCCCCCCAGTCCACACCAGGCCCTTCGGGTGTGGTATGGATTTTAAGGGGAACTCCATGGCCAAATTAAAAAAAAGATTGGCGTGGGGTTCCCCCCAAAATCCATACCAGACCCTTATCCGAGCATGTACCCTGGAGGTCAGGATATGGGGGGGATGAGCGAGCGCCCCCCCCCCCAAACCATACCAGGCCACATGCCCTCAACATGGGTCCCCTCAAAGCATCATGGGGACCCTTGCTGCAGGGGGGCCCTTTTTTTATATAAGACTATCTATCTACTGTATGTGTGTGTCTGTGCATGCATGTATGTGTGCAATGCATGATGCATGTATGTCTGTGTGCGCATGATGCATGTATGTGTGTGTGCATGATGTATGTGTGCGTCTGTGCATGCATGTATGTGTGTGCAATGCATGATGCATGTATGTCTGTGTGCGCATGATGCATGTATGTGTGTGTGTGCGCATGATGCATGTGTGTGCGCATGATGCATGTGTGTGTGTGTGTAAGTATTTGAGAGTGCATGTATGTATGTATGTGAATGTGCATGTGTTTATCAGTGGCGGTGCGCCCAAAAGGGCGCACAGGTGCCACCCCCTCTCTCCAGCCACTCCCTCTATGACAAATGGATAGATTCATGCATAGCATGATTCTATCCATGGCCCCTGCTGTCACCCCCATATTTAGGTGTCCGGTCCCTTTTGGGGCGCTGGGCGCCTGAATTACAGTGGCAGGGGGTGTTTTTGAAGCACCCGATTAGAACCATAGGCTCTAATAGGCTTCATAATAGGTGAATTGCGAGCGCCATGCTTGACGCTCACAGTCCACCCAGGTGTGTTAGAAAAGCAACACTGGGCACAGTGGCGGCATTTGATAGCACAGTGGCGGAATTTGGTGGCACAGTGGCAGAGCTTGATGGGCACAGTGGCGGCATTTGATATGCACTTTATATGCAGCCACCCACTTGTGACAGGGCCCTGGTGTTCTGCCATCGGGCTCGGAGAAAAGAGCTTTGTCCGGAGGCCGGGGGGGGGGGGGCCCTCCATGGTTTCTTGCATCGGGGCCCTGAGCATTCTAGTTACGCCACTGCCCCTTAAAGTAATGGAAAAGGTATCTTATTTGCTTAATCCTGATGCTCTAGGATAAGATTGGGCTCTTATGCCGCGTACACGCGGTCGGAATTCTCGTCGGAATTCCGACGGAATTTCGCTCAAACTGTCTTGCCTACACATAGTCACACAAAATTCCAACGGTCAATAACACCACGCCTTAAAAAACATTTGACTGCACTATAAAAGGGAAGTTTAATGCTTCTGAGCATGCGTCGAATTGTTTCCGAGCATGCGTCGGAATTTTGCGTGTCGGAATTGCATACACATGATCGAAAAATCCGATAGAAAGGTTTTCCGTCGGAAAAATTAAGAACAGGTTCTCAATCCAAAGTCCGTCGGAAATTCCGACAGAAAAAGACCGATACACACGGTCGCAAAATCCGATGAAAAGCTCCCATCGGACTGTTTCCTTTGGACAATTCCGACCGTGTGTACGCAGCATTAGAATCATTACATACAATGCAGAACTGCTGGTCTTGAATTGTATACAAAGACATCAGAATGCCTGTGACTGGCATAGAAATGCATCTTCGGTGACTAGTCTTACAGTGGAGAGAAAACCTCTGGCGAGGAATAACGTAGATATAGGCTAATTCCCCTACCCCTGGACATAACAGACTTGTAATGCTTGCAGTATAGATGGGCCCCACAGCAGGGGTTATTTTTTAAATTAAAGTGGTGTTGCCACCAAAACAAATAATTTGGCTTAAAAATCATAAAAAAAATTAAAAAAAATAAAAAAAAAATATTTTTTAATTATCCCCCCAGCCGTGTCACTTATTCACAATTCTCTGTGAATGGAAAACTACAAGTCACGACAGCCTTTGCCACTGTCAGCGCTGTGGTAGTTCATCCATGCTCCCTGTCAGATTGTATCTGCTTGCCTGTATCATGTATGGGCACACAGATACAGTGACAGGTCTGCAGGAGACCTGCATGGCACCAGCGACCTGCTGATCGCTGGCACAATCCTTTAGAGGCTCCAGAAACATATCCTTTAAAGTGGAACAAATCTCTCTCAGTCAACATTAACTATTTTAATCCTTATTCTGCTAGCATTAGTAAATAGATAGGAAAGTATAGTATTGTTTACTGTACTTGGTATATTATTAATACCTGTTTTAACCTTTTTTAATTTTACATTTCTTCAGTTGCTTCCTGGTTTCCAAGCCTAGGCCAAAATGACATCCAGGGAGTCTTCAGGGGGGGAAGAGGGCTTTCTTAGCTAAGCACACCCTCCTACCTGCATGCCTGAGCTAAAGGTAGATTGATTCCAGGAAGTAAATGCTACATGAATCATCTGCTGCAGCAAGACCAAAATAAAGCATGGAGACAGTGCATCGAAAAAGTATTCATACCCCTTGACATTTTCCACATTTTCTCATGTTACAACCAAAAACGTAAATGTATTTTATTGGGATTTTATGTGATAGACCAACACAAAGTGGCACATAATTGTGAAGTGGAAGGAAAATTATAAATGTTTTTCAAAATTGTTTACAAATAAATATCTGAAAAGTGTGGAGTACATTTGTATTCACCCCCCTTTACTCTGATACCCCTAACTAAAATCTAGTGGAACCAATTGCCTTCAGAAGTCACCTAATTAGTAAATAGAGTCCATCTGTGTGTAATTTAATCTCAGTATAAATACAGCGGTTCTGTGAAGCCCTCAGAGGTTTGTTGGAGAACCTTAGTGAACAAACAGTATCATGAAGGCCAATGAACACACCAGACAGGTCAGGGATAAAGTTGTGGAGAAGTTTAAAGCAGGGTTAGGTTATAAGAAAATGTACCATGCTTTGAACATCTCATGGAGCACTGTTCAATCCATCATCTGAAAATGGAAAGTGTATGGCACAACTGCAAACCTACCAAGACATGGCCGTCCATCTAAACTGACAGGCCGGGCAAGGAGAGTATTAATCAGAGAAGCAGCTAAGAGGCCCATGGTAACTCTGGAGAAGCTGTAGAGATCCACAGCTCAGGTGGGAGAATCTTTCCACAAGACAACCATTAGCCGTGCACTCCACAAATCTGGCCTTTATGGAAGAGTGACAAGAAGAAAGCCATTGTTGAAAGAAAGCCATAAACAGTCCAGTTTGCAGATTGCGAGAAGCCATGTGGGGAACACAGCAAACATGTGAAAGAAGGTGCTCTGGTCAGATGAGACAAAAATAGAACTTTTTGGCCTAAAAGCAAAACGCTGTGTGTGGCGGAAAACTAACACTGCACATCACCCTGAACACGCCATCCCCACTGTGAAACATGGTGGTGGCAGCATCATGTTGTGGGGATAATTTTCTTCAGCAGGGACAGGGAAGCTGGTCAGAGTTGATGGGAAGATGGATGGAGCCAAATACAGGGCAATCTTAGAGGAAAACCTGTTAGAGTCTGCAAAAGACTTGAGACTGGGGCAGAGGACTTGAAAATTGCTGCTCACAGAGGATCTCCATCCAATCTGACAGAGCTTGAGCTATTTTGCAAAGAAGACTGGGCAAAAAATTTCACTTTCTAGATATGCAAAGCTGGTAGAGACATTCCCAAAAAGACTTGCAGCTGCAATTGCAGGGAAAGGTGGTTCTACAAAGTATTGACTCAGGAGGATGAATACAAATGCCACACTTTTCACATATTTATAAAAACTTTTGAAAACCATTTATCATTTTCCTTCCACTTCACAATGATGTGCGACTTTGTGTTGGCCTATCATATAAAATCCCAATAAAATACATTTACGTTTTTGGTTGTAACAAAATGTGGAAAATGTCAAGGGGTATGAATACTTTTTCAATGCACTGTAGATGGATGGGTAAGTTTGCTTTGAATATTAAAAATGAATTATACTGTATAATGTTTTCAGTTTGTGGTATTTAGATGCAGATAGGTTCTGCTTTAAAAAAACAAGTGTGTTTTAACTCGATTACTCCTGTCCAATGCTGGCCATACACTATACGAAAAATCCCATTTTCGAAAAACTAACATTTGGCCGTGAGCGCAAACGATAGTGCCATCATGTAATGACCGATAAATCGTTCAGTGGACATAAATGAATGCATTTTTATTTATTTTTTACATATACCTAGTGCAGACAGTTCGGACGGGAAACACCTTTCAATTTATCATTCGTTCGGCAGAAAATTTCCAAACTTGTCCTTTGTTTTTTGGCTCAAAAACGTCCCAACAATTATCGATTTTGTGCCCATTAACTGGCCGAAAAACGAACAAACTGTCTAAATGAACGAATTTTGGCCGATTTTTCGTATAGTGTATGGCCAGCAGCTGCTGGTACATCCAGCGGCAGCCACGCTTCCATCTTCCAGCGACGTTGGAACAGTTTTTACTATAGAAAACAGTTTTGATGTTCCCTCGCTATGCTTAGCCATTCACAAAGCACAGCTCTGGGGGGATGTATCGGCGGCTGCTCAGTACAGTTATGCTTCCCATTATATATTTACAATATACACTAACTACATATAAAATAATCAAATCTATGCCTAACCTCACTCCAAGCATAGGAATTTTAAGCACTCAATTATTTCTATTAGCTATGACCTATATGTTGGCACCATTTGAAGTGGCTTTCTGACAATTTATTCATTTCACTATGCAAATAGTCATCATTATTAATCAAAGTAGCAAAGTCTCAAAGCATAAAGACAGTGGTGATGTGAAACATTCTAGAAACTGTTATCGGTAAATCCCTCTGCTTTTTTTAAGTTGCTTATTTAAGTGTAGTTTACATGTATTGTTTATTCTTGGTTTTATGGGTCATGTCTTTTTTTTATAGTTGAAATTTTGGTTGTTGTGATTGGAAAATCCAAGACACACATGGTATAAGCATGGTGCAGGTCTTGTAATAACACAGGCCTTTACAAATCATCATGTTTTTTTTCTGGCTTTTTTTCTTCATTTTCCCACGGTGTTACTCCTAGGATGACAGCTCTTGCTCACTGTTTTGCCATATTCTGATTTGAATTATATAACAACCCCCCCCCCCTTTCCCACTCCTTAACCGCTTCAGCCCTGGAAGAATTTACCCCCTTCCTGACCAGAGCACTTTTTGCGATTCGGCACTGCGTCGCTTTAGCTGACAATTGCATGGTCCTGTGACTTTGCACCCAAACAAAATTGACGTCCTTTTTTTCCCACTAATTCAGCTTTCTTTTAGGGGTATTTGATCACCTTTGCAAGTTTTATTTTTCAATAAAAGGGTAACAATTTTGAAACAAAAGCAATATTTTTTTTACTTTTTGCTATAATAAATATCCCCCAAAAATTAGGGCTGTTACTGATTAAAATTTTCGTGTTCGATTAATCGTTTTTTTTTAAAATCGATTAATCGACTAATTTCGATTAATTATAACACACAGTAAAGTCAGTTTATATAGTGAAATGCAGTACTTACAACTCCGTCTGACTACTTAGATTTTTTTGAATTTTAAAAGCAGCGGCAACCCTGGTCATATCACAGGTTTGCTAATCTGACAGTTCGCTGCTTTTAAAATTCAACATCTAAGCAGTCAGACGGAGTTCTAAGTCCTGTATTTCACGAAAAAAAAAAAAAAAAATTGCAATAATCGTATATTGATTGGTTTGCGCAAAAGTTATAGCGTTTACAATATAGGGAATAGTTTTATGGCATTTTTATTATAAATTTTTTTTTATTAGTAATGGCGGCGATCTGCAATTTTTATCGTGACTGCGACATTATGGCGGACACATCGGACACTTTTGACACTATTTTGGGACCATTAGCAATCAGTGCTATAAAAATGCACTGATTACTGTATAAATGACACTGGCAGGGAAGGCGTTAAACACTAGGGGGGCGATGAAGGGGTTATGGGCTACAACTCTCATGACAGTGATCACTGCTCCCAATGACAGGGAGCAGTGATCTCTGTCATGTCACAAGGCAGAACGGGGGGAAATGCCTTGTTTACATAGGCACTTCCCTGTTCTGCGGCTCCATGACACGATCGCCGGGAGACCGACGGCCATCGAGTCCGCCGGTCCTGCGTGCACTGTCACACTGTACGCGGCGGGCACGCTAGCCCTGCCAATTAAAGGGGACGTACAGGTTCGCCCATTAGCAGCGGTCGGAAAGTGGTTAAAAACACGGGGGGGGGGGGGGCTGTTCTGTCACTTAAGTGACACTGGCTGAGCAGATAAGACAGCTTGATATTTCAGTTCAGAATAAACACAAAGGGGTTGATTTACTAGCAAGTGCAGTTGCTCCAAAGCTTAGTAAATGAGGTAAAGCTGAACTTTGCAAAGAATACCCAATCACATGCAAGGGAAAAAAATAAAATAAAAATTTTTGCTTGCACATGATTGGATGATGGAAGTTAGCAGAGCTTCTGCTCATTTACTAAGATCTAGAGCAACTGCTCTTGCAGTGTGCAACTGCCTTGCCTTTAGTAAATAAACCCCACAGTGCACACAAAAGAAAAACGAAGTCACTGGATTTCTTGCTGTATCAAAACGTACTGATTTGTACTAATCAGTCAGATATAACAATATATTTTTAACAGACCAAAAGAGAAGAAATGTGAAAATATATTTTTTAGCTTTTCCATACATGTTTTAGGAACATTGCTGTTGCCTGGATCATGCTTTACTTCACAGTACCCTGGGACCTGGGCCTTTCAAGGAAAGACAATCATGTCACTAACGCCTAGGGTTGCCACCTCATCCCTTTAAACCCAAACACATATTAATTACACAGGTTATGAGGCCAATTTGAAGCAGATAAGACACTGAGTTTAATTACCACCTTAATCAGCCTTAATCAGCCTTAATCAGCCACAGAACCTGTGTAATTAATATGTGTTTGGGATTAAAGGGATGAGGTGGCAACCCCACTAACGCCCCATATTCTACCAAGTGTGCAGTGTTACATTTGTTATCCCTTGCTTTTTAGATGGAACTCTGCTAGGCATAGGGGGCTGAGGAGTTAGTGTTTACAAATAATCAACCCTGTCTGTGCTGGTAGATATCATTATCAGTTGTAATCTAGTTGATGACATTGTCTGTTCTAGAAGCTGGGTTTCTGCATGTGTCTATGAGGAGAAACCCATCTTTGGCACTACTCAGAAACAGCTACATAAACACATAAATTTGTTGCATTCGGACATAGGCCATATAGGACACTCCATCCTCAGTAGAGGCTCAGCAATCCGGAGGCAACAAAGGACGACTGAAACATGTAGTCGTGGCAACCGCTACATGTGTTTCTTCCTGTCTGCCTATCCCTGTGTTGCAGTCTTTCGGCTATTGAGCATGGTGCCGGCCGGACCATGCGCATGCACAGTAGTGGCAGCACACTGAGGACCGGCTTCAGTGGCTCCGGGGGGATTTGGCTGTCAGCTGGCCTCATTGGAGGTGTTTACCTCCCGGACCCTAGAGTGGCCGTTGAGGAGGGATGGCAATTCAGACATGCTCTACTTTTATGTAATCATGTGAGTGCATTTGGTTGTGTTTTAGCCTATTTCAAAAAACTGGATTATACTAGGAGTGGGTTGCGCTCTCCTTTTCTTGTGTAGTGATTCTGCAGTCCTAGCAAACTTCCTGCCAGAGTTCAAACTCTTCTTCTCCACAGTATAACGAGTAAACATTGTCACCCTGGACCAGAAGTGTGTTAATGGCAGGATCACCAAATGAAAATAATTAGAAAAGAAGCCTTCAAACAAGAGTAGTAGAGCAGCCACCAAATCAAGACTGGTAAGCTGCAATATATTACATTTTGTTCTTGGGTTTAGATACACTATAAACTGTGAAACATTTTAGTAAAACCCTACCTTTTGCCTTTTTTTAGTCCTCTTAGATGCTGGCATCTGTAGTCTGCGAAAGAGTACCTTTTTTTATGCAGCTTCAGCTGGCAGGTGCTGTGTGCAGACAGCCTATTTATGTCTATTGGGATGCAGCAGCTGCATGGACACATCCAAATTTGACAGGCATGTGGGTGCACGGCCCCAAATGCCAACTATCTGCATTTAGGGCCACTCACCCACATGGCTGCTTTAGGAAATTGGGACGAGTGCCTTTGTCCATGCTCAGCTACTGCATCCCAATAGACATGAATGCATGCAGCAGCTGAAGTAGCATAAATAATGTGTTCATTCACAGATGACGGGTTTCAGCTCTCTTCTGAATGAGGCCTAAATTATTGTTTAAATCATCCTGGTACAGATAAGGTTGCTTGTTTTTTACTTATATGGTAATGTACCTAACTTTCAACTTCAAAGAAAGGTAAAGAAATCTACTGCGTGTACATAGTTCAGTACTTTCCCATTACTCAGATAATGCTACTGGTCTAAAAATAGAAATACCGGAAAACAGTCCAAAAATAGTAAACCAGTCCAAAAATAGAAAAACAAAAAAAAATCTGTGTAGACCTTTGTCTTATTTTTTAGCTTAACTGTTTTGTTTATCAATTCAATGCATATTTATAATACAATCTCACTTTGTTAAAATGTTGCATTAAAAATAGAACCTGAATGCCAGCTTGTAGGAAGGTTGGAAAGTTGTACAGTTTAGTTATCCAATAGCCAGCCCAGGCTGGGGAAAGGGTTAATTGTTTTTAGCTCAGTTCCCAGGCTTTTGGTTCTAGCCAATCCACCTGTGCTATAGAAGGGGGGTCAGCTAGGGTCCGGAGAGCAGGAATGTGGGTACCGGTGGGTCCAAGAGTTGCAGCCTCATCTGTGAGCGCATTTGTGGCACTGCTGAAGGAACTGGTAATTGTGGAGGACATTCAAGCCATGGACAATGCCACAATGGACTCTCACCTCACGGAGGTATGCCTGGGCCACTACATTATGGGGTACAAAGTTACACCACTACGAACAGGGACAGATCTAGCCTGTCTGATGTGGGAGTGCAGGAAAAAATGTCAGGGGGCAGAGGATGGGAGGTCAGCAGGGAAGTGTACTGGGGGTCATCAGGGCAGAGGATAGAGTCAGCAGTTTGTAGGGCAGTGTACAGAGACCATAAGCTTGTAGGGCAGTGTACAGTGGTTTGCAGGGCAATTGATAGGGGTCAGCAGAGCTGAGGAAGGGATCAGTAGAGTATAGTGTCAGACTAGAGCAATATAGTGGCAATATAGTGGCAGTTTAAGGCAATACAGTGTCAGTTTAGTGCTAGGTTAGGGCAATATAGTGGCAGGCTAGAGCAGTATAGTGGCAGGATAAAGCAGTGTATAGTGTAAGGTTAGGACAGTTTAGCAGCAGGCTAGAGCAGTATAGTGTCAGGTTAGGGCAGTATAGTGTCAGGTTAGGGCAGTATATTGGCAGGTTAGGGAAGTATAGTGACAGTATAGTCACAGGCTAGAGCAATATAGTATCAGGTTAGGCAAATATAGTATCAGGTTAGGGCATGATAGTGGCAGTTTAGTGGTATGTTAGGGAAATATAGGGGTGGGGTAGGGCAGTCTAGTGGCAGACTAGCAGTATAGTGACAGGATAGGACAATATAGTGGTAGTATAGTCGCAGGCTAGGGCAATATAGTGGCAGGCTAGAGGAGTGTAGTGGCAGTATACTGGCAAGTTAGTGCAGTATAGTGGCAGTCTAGAGGAGCATAGTGGCAGGTTAGTGCAGTATAGTGGCAGGTTAGGGCAGTATAGTGGTAGTATAGTGGCAGGTTAGGACAGTAAAGTGTGAGACGTGGGCAATATGTGGTGTCACGGTGTTACCTCATGGCAGTGTTGCCAACCTACAAGATTGAAATTTACTGACACAACACCCAAAATGTACTGGCCCAGTCAAGTTTTTACTAGCATTTCCCAAAGTTACAAAATTACAGTTTTAAGTGCTGCCTGAACACGCTGTAGCAGGCACTGCGATGGTGTCGGCCAGCTCCAGACTGGAACTGTGCAAATACTGAAAGGAGAAGTGTAAATTTTTTACTGCTTGCCAGTAAAAATACTGACGGTTGGCAACACTGCCTCATAGCGTGTAATGAAAGACTCCCCAGGCTGCTGTGTCCTCCTTAACTTTTCTTCTTCAGCTGCGGGATCAGCCTCAGTGAAGGAGTCTGTGGGAGGAGTGGAGGAGGCAGCCACCACCCTGGCTCCACCCACCAACTCCAGCTGCCTTGAGAGATATTGTAGATTCCTGTGGGACAACCTAACCAGATTAGATGACTATGGAGTATTATGGGCTGCAACAATAAAAGTCAGAACAATAACAGAACCAGTGTCTCATCTGTTGAGATCCACGTACTGAAATATTTTTACATTTGCAGTGAGGTAGCATTGTCTGCAAGAGTTAGGGCTCCAATAGTCTCACAATTTATTACATTTGTCCAGACAGTTTCTATAAATATATATTATTTTTCATATGGAACTATTTGGTTAATCAAAAGGATCCATTGGCGAAAAATAGGAGGGGTTGTTTGCATCCATCTCAAAGAAATCACCTTACCGGCCTTGAATAGTTTCCCTCAAAAATATTTGTATTTAGTGGGGCCATAACTCCTCATCTAGGATACAGAACAGGCAAATCTCTAGGGCATGGGTCTCAAACTGGCGGCCCTCCAGCTGTTGCGAAACTACAACTCCCATCATGCCTCTGCCTGTGGGAGTCATGCTTGTAACTGTCAGCCTTGCAATGCCTCATGGGACTTGTAGTTTCGCAACAGCTGGAGGGCCGCCAGTTTGAGACCCCTGCTCTAGGGTGTAAGGGATGGGGGCGGGGGGCATTGTTATCAGGTTTGACAATAAGTCTAACACCTGGGACCAAAAGTTGAAGAGTACAGGGTATGATCGTAGCAGGTGGACAGCGTCTTCTTGAGTTTGCTGACACTGAAGTTGTCAGGGATAACTGACCCATTCTGTGCAGATGGATAATAACCAGTTTAATGCATTTGTTATTAACAGTTGGATACTGACAAGTAGGAGCTCCAAATATTATCCCAATAAGTGATGGCATATGCGTTTGCACCTATCCTTGACTGCCAGGAGAGATTTGTCTAGTTTGGTGGGAAGCAGTTGAGAATATAAGATGGATATCAACCCATTGGCCCCTGAGATTTAACAATTCCAAGTAGCCAACTTCAACTTAAGTCTAGAGCCAGACCAAATAAATGAAGAGAATAGTTAGTTTAATTCCTTAGAAAAATGATTTAGGGACTACCTTTGGCATGTGGAACAGAACCTATAAACACTTGAGAAGAAGTATTATTTTAATCATATTGATTCTATCAGCCACTGAGAGAGGCATTTTTATCCAAATTGCTAATTTACCTTTAACAAACTGCAGCAGAAAGCTAATAATGGGACCCATGGCCAATTAGAATCCTTAGTGATGAGTATCCCTAAATATTTAAAGGAGGACACCATGGATAGAGGACAGATGGAAAAGTGGAAGGGGAAGCTTCCGCTTTTAAAGTCATGACCACTGACTTTTGCCAATTAATCTGCAAGCTGGAATAAGACCCAAAGGCTTATATAGTTTACATTGCAGCAGGAAATATTTTTTTTTAGCATTGCCCATACACAGTATGAGATCATCTGTATACAGGCCTACATGGTCCGTTCCATTTCCTAGCCTAATACCAGCATAGCCATCTAGGTGTTGCAGACAGATAGCTAGGTATTCAAAGCAATTAAAAAAAAAGAAGAGGAGATAAGGGACAAGCTTGATGGGTGCCTTGTTGCAGCCGGAAAGGGATGAAAGTAGGGCATTGGCAATATATTAGAACATGGCCCATTATAGAAAATGAGCGCCCACCTGAGGAATCCAAGGCCAAAGCCAAATTTAGCAAGGGAAGCCTGCAGGAATGGCCGTTCAATAGAATCAAAGGCCTTGTCAAGGATGGTCAGAATACAAAATTATGGGATATGACCAATAATTTGAGATATTTTTATTGTTCAGTGGGTTTCCCAGGCATGAATCCTGTTTGATTTTTATGCATAAAAGACAGGAAAACTGAATAATTTAGCCCCATTTTTAAGAAGACAAAGAGAAAAAAATGAAGAGGGAAAAGTAAAAATGAAAAAGTTAGTATATTTTAAAGCTTGGTGATCTCTGTAAATAAATATGTCAAAATCAGACCAAACCACCCCACCTCTCCCTCTTTAAAGCCCAATGGAAGCCTCTGTATTCATTACTGTATTGCAGGCACTCTGCATATAGAGCAGGAAAGATTAAGTAAGATTAATTAAAGTAAAATAACTCAAACATGACATAGCTGTATTATGGCAGGTTACAGTTAGAAGTCATAGCACTGTTATGGCCCAAAGCAGTTGATGAGATAAGGCATAAATAAACCTGACCTTTGAACCCATTTGCAAATGAGCGAGCGTTGGGAATTTCCAATTTGCTTAGAAAACAACTTCTCCTGGGTAAAGGGCATTTTTCTCTATACAGTTTAACCACAGCCATAAAAATGTTATATTTTCAATATATATTTTTTTTAATCTGACATTCTTTTATATTCTTTACTACTCCATAGTCCTTTCTTGGTGAGACTGTACAAACAATGCAGTAACTTGCCAACCCACAGTTGGCTCACATCACATGGACCCAAACATAATTGTAGATGTTGCTTTGCTGCAATTTGATTGTGAACACAAAGACATGGGTTTGTAACCCCGAACAGTTGTCCAACATGCATAGTTTACTTACCAGTAGGGATGGGCCCGGTGCTTGATTCAAACCCACGTTCGAATCGAGCACCGGGCGTTCGCTCGCTCGGCGAGCCCAGAACTATTTGGGCCGTTCGCATCACATTCGTGTGATGTGAGCGGCCCTGCAATGCATTGCGGCCGGCGCGGCCGGCGCAGTGCATTGCTGGCTGATGATTGGCCAAGCATGCACTGTGACCCCGCATGCTTGGCCAATCACAGCGCCGGAAACTC
This sequence comes from Lithobates sylvaticus, assembly GCA_028564925.1. NCBI lineage: Eukaryota > Metazoa > Chordata > Amphibia > Anura > Ranidae > Lithobates > Lithobates sylvaticus. Next base: position 178,828,883 of record CM053027.1, on the reverse strand, counting down.
GGAGAGCAATAATTGGCTACAGGCAGGACGCCCACCACACGCCCCACCATTTAAAAGGCCGCCACGCCGGTGGCCCCGGTCACATGAGTTCCGGCTTTAGGAGAGATCAGTCTTCTGATTCTGTCTTTGCTTGATTGCTACTGAAAGATTTGCTCTTCTTTGCTAAACCATTGGCTATTTCTTTGCTAAACCATTGCTACCTAAGTCATTGATCGTTCATTGCTGCTGATGGCACAGTTAGTATGTTATTAGCTGCTGCTGGGGATTAGTCTGGTGCGTGCTTACTGTTAGTACAGTATTGCAGTAGTACCAACCGCAGTGCTGTTAGCACAGCATTGCACCCCAAAAGCACCCATAGGACTTCTAGTGTGTTAGTGGCAGCAAACAGAGCTCCTATATTTTCTTCCCAAGCACCCATAGGACTTCTAGTGTGTTAGTGGCATCACACAGAGCTTCCATATTTTCTTCCCAGAAGCACCCATAGGACTTCTAGTGTGTTAGTGGCATCACACAGAGCTCCTATATTTTCTTCCCAGAAGCACCCATAGGACTTCTAGTGTGTTAGTGGCATCACACAGAGCTCCTATATTTTCTTCCCAGAAGCACCCATAGGACTTCTAGTGTGTTAGTGGCATCACACAAAGCTCCCATATTTTCTTCCCAGAAGCACCCATAGGACTTCTAGTGTGTTAGTGGCATCACACAGAGCTCCTATATTTTCTTCCCAGAAGCACCCATAGGACTTCTAGTGTGTTAGTGGCATCACACAGAGCTCCTATATTTTCTTCCCAGAAGCACCCATAGGACTTCTAGTGCGTTAGTGGCATCACACAGAGCTCCTATATTTTCTTCCCAGAAGCACCCATAGGACTTCTAGTGTGTTAGTGGCATCACACAGAGCTCCCATATTTTCTTCCCAGAAGCACCCATAGGACTTCTAGTGTGTTAGTGGCATCACACAGAGCTCCCATATTTTCTTCCCAGAAGCACCCATAGGACTTTCTAGTGTGTTAGTGGCATCACACAGAGCTCCTATATTTTCTTCCCAGAAGCACCCATAGGACTTCTAGTGTGTTAGTGGCATCACACAGAGCTCCCATATTTTCTTCCCAGAAGCACCCATAGGACTTCTAGTGTGTTAGTGGCATCACACAGAGCTCCCATATTTTCTTCCCAGAAGCACCCATAGGACTTCTAGTGTGTTAGTGGCATCACACAGAGCTCCTATATTTTCTTCTCAGCAGCACCCATAGGACTTCTAGTGTGTTAGTGGCATCACACAGAGCTCCCATATTTTCTTCCCAGAAGCACCCATAGGACTTCTAGTGTGTTAGTGGCATCACACAGAGCTCCCATATTTTCTTCCCAGAAGCACCCATAGGACTTCTAGTGTGTTAGTGGCATCACACAGAGCTCCCATATTTTCTTCTCAGCAGCACCCATAGGACTTCTAGTGTGTTAGTGGCATCACACAGAGCTCCTATATTTTCTTCCCAGAAGCACCCATAGGACTTCTAGTGTGTTAGTGGCATCACACAGAGCTCCTATATTTTCTTCCCAGAAGCACCCATAGGACTTCTAGTGTGTTAGTGGCATCACACAGAGCTCCTATATTTTCTTCCCAGAAGCACCCATAGGACTTCTAGTGTGTTAGTGGCATCACACAGAGCTCCCATATTTTCTTCCCAGAAGCACCCATAGGACTTCTAGTGTGTTAGTGGCATTACACAGAGCTCCCATATTTTCTTCCCAGAAGCACCCATAGGACTTCTAGTGTGTTAGTGGCATCACACAGAGCTCCTATATTTTCTTCCCAGAAGCACCCATAGGACTTCTAGTGTGTTAGTGGCACCACACAGAGCTCCCATATTTTCTTCCCAGAAGCACCCATAGGACTTCTAGTGTGTTAGTGGCATCACACAGAGCTCCTATATTTTCTTCCCAGAAGCACCCATAGGACTTCTAGTGTGTTAGTGGCAGCACACAGAGCTCCTATATTTTCTTCTCAGCAGCACCCATAGGACTTCTAGTGTGTTAGTGGCATCACACAGAGCTCCTATATTTTCTTCCCAGAAGCACCCATAGGACTTCTAGTGTGTTAGTGGCATCACACAAAGCTCCTATATTTTCTTCCCAGAAGCACCCATAGGACTTCTAGTGTGTTAGTGGCATCACACAAAGCTCCCATATTTTCTTCCCAGAAGCACCCATAGGACTTCTAGTGTGTTAGTGGCATCACACAGAGCTCCTATATTTTCTTCCCAGAAGCACCCATAGGACTTCTAGTGTGTTAGTGGCATCACACAGAGCTCCTATATTTTCTTCCCAGAAGCACCCATAGGACTTCTAGTGCGTTAGTGGCATCACACAGAGCTCCTATATTTTCTTCCCAGAAGCACCCATAGGACTTCTAGTGGGTTAGTGGCATCACACAGAACTCCCATATTTTCTTCCCGGAAGCACCCATAGGACTTCTAGTGTGTTAGTGGCATCACACAGAGCTCCCATATTTTCTTCCCAGAAGCACCCATAGGACTTCTAGTGTGTTAGTGGCATCACACAGAGCTCCTATATTTTCTTCCCAGAAGCACCCATAGGACTTCTAGTGTGTTAGTGGCATCACACAGAGCTCCCATATTTTCTTCCCAGAAGCACCCATAGGACTTCTAGTGTGTTAGTGGCATCACACAGAGCTCCTATATTTTCTTCCCAGAAGCACCCATAGGACTTCTAGTGTGTTAGTGGCATCACACAGAGCTCCTATATTTTCTTCTCAGCAGCACCCATAGGACTTCTAGTGTGTTAGTAGCATCACACAGAGCTCCTATATTTTCTTCCCAGAAGCACCCATAGGACTTCTAGTGTGTTAGTGGCATCACACAGAGCTCCTATATTTTTTCTTCCCAGAAGCACCCATAGGACTTCTAGTGTGTTAGTGGCATCACACAGAGCTCCTATATTTTCTTCCCAGAAGCACCCATAGGACTTCTAGTGTGTTAGTGGCATCACACAGAGCTCCTATATTTTCTTCCCAGAAGCACCCATAGGACTTCTAGTGTGTTAGTGGCATCACACAGAGCTCCTATATTTTCTTCCCAGAAGCACCCATAGGACTTCTAGTGTGTTAGTGGCATCACACAGAGCTCCTATATTTTCTTCCCAGAAGCACCCATAGGACTTCTAGTGTGTTAGTGGCATCACACAGAGCTCCCATATTTTCTTCCCAGAAGCACCCATAGGACTTCTAGTGTGTTAGTGGCATCACACAGAGCTCCCATATTTTCTTCCCAGAAGCACCCATAGGACTTCTAGTGTGTTAGTGGCATCACACAGAGCTCCCATATTTTCTTCCCAGAAGCACCCATAGGACTTCTAGTGTGTTAGTGGCATCACATAGAGCTCCTATATTTTCTTCCCAGAAGCACCCATAGGACTTCTAGTGTGTTAGTGGCATCACACAGAGCTCCTATATTTTCTTCTCAGCAGCACCCATAGGACTTCTAGTGTGTTAGTGGCATCACACAGAGCTCCTATATTTTCTTCTCAGCAGCACCCATAGGACTTCTAGTGTGTTAGTGGCATCACACAGAGCTCCTATATTTTCTTCCCAGAAGCACCCATAGGACTTCTAGTGTGTTAGTGGCATCACACAGAGCTCCTATATTTTCTTCTCAGCAGCACCCATAGGACTTCTAGTGTGTTAGTGGCATCACACAGAGCTCCTATATTTTCTTCCCAGAAGCACCCATAGGACTTCTAGTGTGTTAGTGGCATCACACAGAGCTCCTATATTTTCTTCTCAGCAGCACCCATAGGACTTCTAGTGTGTTAGTGGCATCACACAGAGCTCCTATATTTTCTTCCCAGAAGCACCCATAGGACTTCTAGTGTGTTAGTGGAATCACACAGAGCTCCTATATTTTCTTCTCAGCAGCACCCATAGGACTTCTAGTGTGTTAGTGGCATCACACAGAGCTCCTATATTTTCTTCCCAGAAGCACCCATAGGACTTCTAGTGTGTTAGTGGCATCACACAGAGCCCCTATATTTTCTTCCCAGAAGCACCCATAGGACTTCTAGTGTGTTAGTGGCATCACACAGAGCTCCCATATTTTCTTCCCAGAAGCACCCATAGGACTTCTAGTGTGTTAGTGGCATCACACAGAGCTCCTATATTTTCTTCCCAGAAGCACCCATAGGACTTCTAGTGTGTTAGTGGCATCACACAGAGCTCCTATATTTTCTTTCCCAGAAGCACCCATAGGACCTCTAGTGTGTTAGTGACATCACACAGAGCTCCTATATTTTCTTCCCAGAAGCACCCATAGGACTTCTAGTGTGTTAGTGGCATCACACAGAGCTCCTATATTTTCTTCCCAGAAGCACCCATAGGACTTCTAGTGTGTTAGTGGCATCACACAGAGCTCCTATATTTTCTTCCCAGAAGCACCCATAGGACTTCTAGTGTGTTAGTGGCATCACACAGAGCTCCCATATTTTCTTCCCAGAAGCACCCATAGGACTTCTAGTGTGTTAGTGGCATCACACAGAGCTCCTATATTTTCTTCCCAGAAGCACCCATAGGACTTCTAGTGTGTTAGTGGCATCACACAGAGCTCCTATATTTTCTTCTCAGCAGCACCCATAGGACTTCTAGTGTGTTAGTAGCATCACACAGAGCTCCTATATTTTCTTCCCAGAAGCACCCATAGGACTTCTAGTGTGTTAGTGGCATCACACAGAGCTCCTATATTTTCTTCCCAGAAGCACCCATAGGACTTCTAGTGTGTTAGTGGCATCACACAGAGCGCCTATATTTTCTTCCCAGAAGCACCCATAGGACTTCTAGTGTGTTAGTGGCATCACACAGAGCTCCTATATTTTCTTCCCAGAAGCACCCATAGGACTTCTAGTGTGTTAGTGGCATCACACAGAGCTCCTATATTTTCTTCCCAGAAGCACCCATAGGACTTCTAGTGTGTTAGTGGCATCACACAGAGCTCCCATATTTTCTTCCCAGAAGCACCCATAGGACTTCTAGTGTGTTAGTGGCATCACACAGAGCTCCCATATTTTCTTCCCAGAAGCACCCATAGGACTTCTAGTGTGTTAGTGGCATCACACAGAGCTCCCATATTTTCTTCCCAGAAGCACCCATAGGACTTCTAGTGTGTTAGTGGCATCACACAGAGCTCCCATATTTTCTTCCCAGAAGCACCCATAGGACTTCTAGTGTGTTAGTGGCATCACACAGAGCTCCTATATTTTCTTCCCAGAAGCACCCATAGGACTTCTAGTGTGTTAGTGGCATCACACAGAGCTCCTATATTTTCTTCTCAGCAGCACCCATAGGACTTCTAGTGTGTTAGTGGCATCACACAGAGCTCCTATATTTTCTTCCCAGAAGCACCCATAGGACTTCTAGTGTGTTAGTGGCATCACACAAAGCTCCTATATTTTCTTCCCAGAAGCACCCATAGGACTTCTAGTGTGTTAGTGGCATCACACAGAGCTCCTATATTTTCTTCTCAGCAGCACCCATAGGACTTCTAGTGTGTTAGTGGCATCACACAGAGCTCCTATATTTTTCTTCCCAGAAGCACCCATAGGACTTCTAGTGTGTTAGTGGCATCACACAGAGCTCCTATATTTTCTTCCCAGAAGCACCCATAGGACTTCTAGTGTGTGTTAGTGGCAGCACACAGAGCTCCTATATTTTCTTCTCAGCAGCACCCATTTTTTATACTATATACACTACCGACTACAATGGCTGGAAGATCGCCAAGTAGAGGCAGAGCGTGCCGAGGCAAGAACACAGGGCAGGCAGGCTCTGTTTCTAGAGACAACAGTGCTGGCCGTGGACGTGGTCGTGCATCGTCATCAGCACGTGGCCATGGGACACGCTTGTCTTTGTTTTCGGCAGCTGGACATGTGGAGCCGCATCATGCCGAAGGCTTGGTAGAATGGATGACGCGTACTCAATGGCATCATCAGCCACCCCTTCCCTAGACCCACCATGTCCTCCTGAGGAGTCCCCCGAACTCTTTGAGCACAGTGTTGGGTACATTCTCCAGGAGGATGCCCAACGATTCGAAGGCTCGGATGATGATACCCAGCTTGAGGAAGGCAGTAGTGTGCGCGCAGAGAGAGGGAATGCTGAAGGACAGCAATCTGGCAGTACTGTTCCACCAGCTGCAGCTTACTGCCAGGTTTGCTCTAGTGGTGAAGAGGGAGGGGATGATGAGGTCACTGACTCCACGTGGGTGCCTGAAGGGAGAGAGGAGGAGGAGGAGGAGGATGCGGCGTCACATGTCCAACGAGGCAGGATGCCCCCTGGAGGCCAGCTAGAGGCCAGCACAGCAACTGTACCACACCGCAGAGCTCCGCCTGTGCAGGGCGCTGCCTCTGCACGTTATCACAAAAGTTCTTTGGTGTGGGCCTTTTTTGAGACGAGTGCATCAGATCGCACCACTGCTATTTGCAATATTTGTCTCAAGCGTATCTCGCGTGGCCAAAACATCAGCCGCTTGGGCACCACAAGCATGAGCAGACATATGTCGACCTGCCATGCAGCTCGTTGGCAAGCACACCTAAAAGACCCACACCAAAGAACAAAGTGGACCTCTCCTTGCTCCTCATCAGCTGGGATCTCCATCCCCACTATATCTTCAGTCCTCTCTGAAAGCTGCTCTGAGAGGACTGAAGGTGTAGAATTAGGTGTGTCACAACCAAGTACTTGCAGTACACCGACGTCCGATTGTAGCAGGCAAATTTCCCTGCCCCAGCTGCTGGACCGTCGAAAGAAGTATACTCCCAGCCATCCACATGCCCAGCGGTTGAATGCTAGCTTGGCTAAATTGCTAGCACTTCAACTGCTGCCTTTTCAGTTGGTAGACTCGGCCCCCTTCCGTGAGTTTGTTCAATGTGCGGTTCCTCAGTGGCAGGTTCCCAAACGCCACTTTTTCTCACGGAAGGCGATTCCGTCTCTCTACCGGCATGTGGAAGGCAATGTTCATGCTTCGCTGGACAGGGCGGTCAGTGGTAAGGTGCATATTACCGCTGACTCATGGTCCAGCAGGCATGGACAGGGATGTTATCTTTCTTTCATGGCCCATTGGGTCACTCTATTGGCAGCTGGGAGGGATGCAGGACAAGGTGCAGTAGTGTTGGAGGTTGTTCCGCCACCACGCCTCCAAAATGCTACTACTGGTTGTGACACACCTCTCTCCTCCACCCCCTCCTCTTCTTCTTCCTCCAGTGCTCTGTCCTCGGAACCAGCGGTGCTCCGTAGGCGTACAAGGGGCTACGCGAGTACGCAGGCAAAAAGATGCCATGCCGTGCTTGCGCTGGTGTGTTTGGGGGACAGGAGCCACACTGGGCCAGAGGTTCTGGCAGCTCTGCAGGGGCAGGCCGAGAGGTGGTTGACGCCACGCCAGCTTAAGCCAGGAATGGTCGTTTCTGACAATGGCACCAACCTCCTCTCCGCCCTGCGACAGGGGCAGCTCACCCATGTGCCCTGTATGGCTCACGTCCTCAACCTGGTGGTGCAGCGGTTCTTGGGCAGGTTCCCAGGCTTACAGGATGTCCTAAGGCAGGCCAGGAAAGTCTGTGTGCATTTCCGCCGATCTTATAATGCCAGTGCACGGCTGACTGAGCTGCAAAAGGAGCTGAACCTGCCCAAGAACCGCCTAATATGTGACATGCCCACCAGGTGGAACTCAACGCTGGCCATGCTGCAGCGACTGCACACGCAGCAGAGGGCCATCAATGAGTACCTTTGCGACTACGGAACCAGGACAGGGTCAGGGGAGCTTGGCTTTTTTTCCCCACGCCAGTGGAGCATGATCAGGGATGCATGCACTGTCCTCTCACCATTTGAGGAGGCCACGAGGATGGTGAGCAGTGACAGTGCATGCATCAGTGACACTGTACCTCTTGTCCACCTGTTGGAGCATACGCTGCGTGGGATAATGGACAGGGCACTTGAGGCAGAACAGAGGCAGGAAGAGGAGGACTTCCTTGCCTCTCAAGGCCCCCTTTATCCAGACAGTGTTCCTTCTGTCCCACCCATCACACAGGAAGAGGATGAGGAGGAGGAGGAGGAGGAGGATTGTGTGAGCATGGAGGTGGAGCCTGGCACTCAGCATCAGCAGCAGCAGTCTTTTAGGGATGATGTACTGTCCCAACAAACCAGTTGACTTGTACGTGGCTGGGAGGAGGTGGCTGGCGATCATGTCATCCTCAGTGACCCAGAAGACTCCGGACCGAATGCCTCAGCTAACCTACGCTGCATGGCCTCCCTGATCCTGCAAAGCCTGCGGAAGGATCCTCGTGTTCTTCGGATTAAGGAGAGGGACCATTACTGGCTGGCCACTCTCCTTGATCCACGGTACAAGGGTAAGGTTGCGGACCTTATCTTGCCGTCGCAGAGGGAGCAGAGGATGAGACATCTCAGGGAGGCCTTGCAGAAAGGTCTGTGCAACGCGTTCCCAGAAACTGGGAGGTTACAAACTCCTGGTCCTGGACGACGAGTTGCTGAGGCTTCGGTCAGTAGCAGAAGGAGCGGTGGGGAAGGTGGACGTCTGACCGATGCGTTCAGACAATTTTTTAGTCCGCAGCCCCAAGGTATGATCGGTTCCAGCAACCATCGCCAGCGTCTGATATACATGGTGCAGGAATACCTAGGGGCAAGGTCAGACTTGGACACCTTTCCCACCGAAAATCCTCTGGCTTACTGGGTCCTGAGGATGGATCACTGGCCAGAGCTTGCACAGTATGCAATTGAGCTACTGGCCTGTCCTGCATCCAGCGTTCTTTCCGAACGCACATTCAGTGCTGCTGGAGGATTTGTCACCGATCATAGGGTGCGCCTGTCCACCGACTCGGTTGATCGACTGACCTTCATAAAAATGAATTAGTCTTGGATCACCACCAGCTACCAGGCACCTGAAGCGGATATAACGGAATAATTTATAATGTCACATCCCTTCAAGACTGCCTATGCTGATGCTGAGTGACTGTCCTGTTATGTTCACTGACTATCCTCTTCCTCCTCCTCAATGATCCATGCCACCACACCAGTGCCTAAGGCACAATTTTTCAGCCCCTGTACAACAGGGGCGTGTACTTACAATTTTTTAAAAAAATGCTTCGCAACAGGTGTGACTGCTGTGCTCCAAGTACAGTATCTGTGAGGGGTTGCAGTGTTGTGGCACCAGCACCAGTGCCTAAGGCACAATTTTTCAGCCCCTGTTAACAGGGGCGTGTAATTACAAATTTTTTAAAAAGATGCTTCGCAACAGGTGTGACTGCTGTGCTCCAAGTACAGTATCTGTGTGGGTTGCAGTGTTGTGGCACCAGCACCAGTGCCTAAGGCACAATTTTTCAGCCCCTGTTGGGGCGTGTAATTACAATTTTTAGGCAATGCTTTGCAACAGGTCTCATTGCTGTGCTCAGAGTACAGTATCTGTGAGGGGTTGCAGTGTTGTGGCACCAGCACCAGTGCCTAAGGCACAATTTTTAAGCCCCTGTATAACAGGGGCGTGTAATTACAATTTTTTAAAAAGATGCTTCGCAACAGGTGTGACTGCTGTGCTCCAAGTACAGTATCTGTGAGGGGTTGCAGTGTTGTGGCACCAGCACCAGTGCCTAAGGCACAAATTTTCAGCCCCTGTTGGGGCGTGTAATTACAATTTTTAGGCAATGCTTTGCAACAGGTCTCATTGCTGTGCTAAGAGTACAGTATCTGTGAGGGGTTGCAGTGTTGTGGCACCAGCTCCAATGCCTAAGGCACAATTTTTCAGCCCCTGTTTAACAGGGGCGTGTAATTACAAATCTTGATCTAATAGTTTACAGCAGGGCCCATTCCTGCACCCACCAAGAGTAACTATGAGGGCCTACAGTCTTGTGGCAACACCGTCCACCACCACCACCAAAGGCCCAATTTTTCTGCCCTGTTCAACAGGTGCATGCAATTACAAATCTTGATCTAATAACTCACAGCAGGGCCCATTCCTGCACCCACCAAGAGTAACTGTGAGGGCTTACAGTCTTGTGGCAACACCGTCCACCACCACCACCAAAGGCCCAATTTTTCTGCCCGGTTCAACAGGTGCATGCAAGTACAAATCTTGATCTATTAACTCACAGCAGGGCCCATTCCTGTGCCCACCAGTCTTGTGGCTACACCAACATCTAATAGGGCAAATTTCTGCAGAGTATATACGGCAGGCCCCTACTTTCAAACATCCAACTTACAAACGACTCCTACTTGCAAACGGAAAGAGAAAACAGGAAGTGAGAGGGAATCTACCCCTAGGAAGGGAAATTCTATCCTGTTGGATTTAATTTGGGAAAAAGGTATCTCCTCTCTACTGATGCTTTATCACCAATCCTTGTTTCAATTAAAACCCCACTTTTCCAAAAACATTTGTCATTGGGACGGAAAGTGAGGAGAACAAAGACAGCAAATGTTACAGGGGTGATAAAAAGCTTAAAAATAGATTTTTTTGGGATGGAGCTACACTTCATAATGTACCTGTTCAGATTCTACTTAAGAACAAACCTACAGTCCGTGTCTTGTTTGCACCACCTATATACTGCTGTTCAGAGTATATAGGGTTGTAGGTATAGGGTTTTATTTTGGGGTGCGGGGTCCCCCTTAATATCCATACAAGACCCAAAGGGGCTGGGGTGGGAGGGGGGTGATGGGGTAGCCATGCCATTTTTCTCAAGGATTTTAAGCCATATTGGGGCCAGGACAAGACATGACATTAAAGCCGCAAGTGGTTTTAAATGGCTTCTTTTTTTCCTTTACAAATGTCATTTTGTGCAAGGACAGTTCTAAACACAGGAAACACATGCCACTTCACAGGCATACTTTAGACAACCCCCCAGGTACCATATTTAAAGGAAAATTTCACTTTTTTTTTTTCACTTTATGCATCATTAAAATGACTGCTCCCGAAAAAAAACGTTAGTTTTTAAAAGTTCTTTTTGCATTGATATATGTCCCCTGGGGTAGGACCCGGGTCCCCATTAAAACCTGTTTTATGACATTAACATGCATATTGGCCGTTGTAATTAGCAATTTTGATTTCGAACGTTCGCGTCCATTATAACGAATAGGGTTCGAAAGTTTTTGCTTTTTCATTTTTTTTATGGAACTTTCGGTCCGTTCGAAGGTTCTGGTGCGAACCGAACCCGGGGGTGTTCGGCTCATCCCTCAGGACAGCCGATAGTCTGCCATATTGTACAAGCATGCTTGCAGGCAGGTTCTTTCTAAAGTCTGCTCTCCTTATGTTTTATCTATGTTGTACTCTGTAATTTTCATTAGTGGCTGGTGCATCTTAGGAGGGAGCTAACTGTTTCTGGCAACCTGCTCACTGGTGTTCATGGTTCTGCCAATAAATGGTGCTCGCTCGCTGATCAGTCTGTCTGTGGGAATGCTAGGAAGACTTATTCATCATCAGCCCCTTGTTGGAAACCCAGTCAGGGTTCTAGGAAATGGAAATTTGCTGTCTTATTGAACTTTTCCAAGCAAGTATGGATCAGACAAAGATTAAAGGCTAAGTTAACCCTTGTGGGTGGTGTCATAACTGAAGGTATTTGTGGGCTTAAAGATGAGATAAGATAGCAGACAGATGGACAGGAAGCGGGTGACTTGGCGGGGGTGATGGAGCGCCATGGTAACGAAGGAACCAGCAAGCTTTAGGGTCCTTTCCTAGCAGCACAGGCCCCCCCATCCTGGATCCCACTGTGGTACAGGGCTCCTTAGGGACCTGGCCTGGGCCGGGTGTGAGATCTCAAAGATAAAAAGTGTGTTTTTTACTTCCTGGTGAGTCTAGGGCAGAATTCAGTTAAGTGTGGAGTGAAGTGAGAACAGTAGATAATCTATGTAGTTGCACTCTAGTTTAATGCCTTATTGTAAAAAGAAAATCCTTAAAAGCATGGCAATTACAATAAGCATAGTGGGAGAAAGCTGATGCATTTCATGTTACTCTAGTACTTAATCATAACGCAAAAAGTGCTAGAGTAACATGAAATGCTTCAACAGCTTTCTCCTCCTATTCTCATTGTGATTACCATACTTTTAAGGATTTTCTACAAAAAAGGTGTTAAACTGGAGTGTGGCTTTCCAGATTATCTATTATTCTCAGTCTCAGAGCTGCAAGCCAAGCCAGTACCTGGAGAGTGGCAAGATCACAGAGATACATGGTCTGACCTGGAACGGTGCTTTCTAAGAAACAAAGCTCAGAAATGCTACAGATACGGATGATAAAGGAAGATGATTGCCCACGGTGTCACAAGGAGAGAGATCATGCAAGGTTGTGACAGGGAGTACTGCTCCAACGCCTCCTCAAGCGTTTACATGCAAATCCATTGTCTGCCCCTAGGGGGAAAAATACCACATCAGAGACACCCCCATATACCTGCTAACATGCTGTGCTGGCTAGTACATTATTACAATTTCTCCAGGGACCCATGGTAGATTTAAGTCTAATTTAATTAGCAAATGTGAAATATATGAATTAAAACCTGGTTCCAGTCAAAATGTAACTTTTTTAGTTTTGCATGGAATGGGGAAGGGTAACAATTTTTGTCAGGCTTATTGAAAGTATAACTAAAGGCAAAACTTTTTTTTTTTTTTTTTTTTGCATAGAGTGGAGAGGGGAATCCCCAACCAGGGATTTCCCTCATTCTGGAGGGAGGAAGTGAAAACCCTTTAATGGGAAAACAGCTAAAAACCCTTACTCCAGGAATGTCCAAACTTGTTTCAAAGAGGGCCAGATTTGATGAAGTGAATATGAAGTAAAATTCGGTCTAAGCGTGTTCATCTGAGCACTAATACACTGCCTAACAAGAATTCTCTTGCCTTTGTGGCTGTATGTGGTGAAGTGATGAGTGTATTTATCGGCTTATAACACGCACCTTCACTTTAAAAAGCATGTTTCAGGAAAAAATCTTAAATTTTAAATAAAGATCTGTGAAGCAAAATAATGCAGCAAACCTTGTTGCCATGAATGCAGCAACCCCGTTGCCATGAATGCAGCAACCCCGTTGCCATGAATGCAGTCCCACCACTGCCATGAATGCAGAACCCCCACCACTGCCATGAATGCAGAACACCCATTTCCATGAATGCAGCACCCCCATTGTCATGAATTCAGCACCCCCTTTTCCATGAATGCAGCACCCCCTAATGCCATGAATGCAGCACCCCCCATTGTCGTGAATACAGCCCCACCATTGCCATCAGTGCAGCCTGATCAATGCCCATCTGCAGCCTCAGAACTGTGAAACAAAATAAGGGTCAGTGCCCATCTGCAACCTCACAAATGCCATGAATGCAGCCCCACCATTGCCATGAATGCAGCCCCACCGTTGCCATGAATGCAGACTCACCGTTGCCATGAATGCAGACTCACTGTTGCCATGAATGCGGACTCACCATTGCCATGAATGCAGCACCCCCATTGCCCTGAATGCAGCACCCACATTGCCCTGAATGCAGCACCCACATTGCCCTGAATGCAGCACCCATGTTGCCAAAAATGCAGTACCCACATTGCCATGAATGCAGCCCCCACGTTGCCATGAATACAGCACCCACATTGCCATGAATGCATCACCCACGTTGCCATAAATGCAGCAAACCCCTTTGCCATGAATGCAGCAACCCTGTTGCCATGAATTCAGCACCACGGTTGCCATGAATGGAGCACCCACGTTGCCATGAATGCAGCACCCATGTTGCCATGAATGCAGCACCCCCCTTGCCATGAATGCAGCACCCCCATTGTCATGAATGTAGCACCCCCATTGTCATGAATGCAGACTCACCATTGCCATCAGCGCAGCCTGATTCATGCAGCCTTGGAGGAGACAGGGAGAGTGCGGGACAAGTGCCAACAGACATACAGGGCAAACTCCTGTTTTTTCTTTAATAGAAAGTCCCGCCTCCTATGATGGACAGAACAGTCATCCAATGGCAGAGCAGAAGACAGGACTTCCTATTACAGAGGCAACCGTGTAAACAGGAAATTCAAAGTGTATATACGGCACTCGTCCCGCCCCCTCCCTGCCCCCCCAAGGCAGCAAGCATATATATCTTTTGTGACCCCGGTGCTTGGGGATTCGTTTGGGGCCACAAAAGATATATGTCAAAAGTACCAGACGGGCTGTCCGAAACCGGAACGCAGGCTGTGATTGGCCCGGGGCCGGATTGTGGACATGCTTGCCTTACTCTATCCAAAATGAGGGGAAAATAAACTGGCAAGAAATAGGATGTGTGGTTGGTACTGGGACAGGAGGACTTTAATGAAAACATGGTCATAGATCACACAGATAGCCATAAAAAACTGACATTGACGCTAAACTATTCCTGCTCAATCCAAAGCAAAATAAATGTTTTGCCAGAGAAGCCCGAAGCAAAAAAAAAAAAATAGCGGAGGGTGTGCATGACAGGGGAAACAGGGGACAGAGTGTAGGGAATGTAAGAGCTCACCTGATTGGGGCAGCTGGAGGAGGAGGGGTCATAGGCAGTAAATAAGGAGCGAGCTTGGAGGCAGCATGTCGGTGGTGGACAGATTGCTGGCCCAGCTGCAGGCTGGTAGCATCCTGGGGCAAGGAGTGGCTGCAGGAGTGGCTGGCATCTGTACTGGGCGAGGAGTCCCCACGAGCTCGGCGGTCTCCGCCGCCGGAGCGATTCTCCCCGGACTCCTCCCCCAGAGCTTGGTGTCACACAGGGAGTCCCATACGGGCCTCTTCAGGGCCTCCTGCTAAGCGCTCGGCTGTGCCCGCAGAAGGGGGGCCTGGGAGGAATCCCCCCCAAGGACAGAGCTCGGTGTCCAGGAGTACCGGAGCCCCCACTAGGCCCACCACACGGCGGGAGCAGGACCATGCCGGCTCCGCCCCGGCGATGTGTCAGCGGGGGCGGGGCTTCGGCATGGGAATCGCACAGCAGCGGCCGCCCCATGCAGCAGCTGGCAGCTATCCGGTGCACGAACAGCAACAGACGAGGTCGGAAGGAAGGGGTGAGACTGGACGGCAGAGAGGGGAGTGCAGAAAAGGCCTGGGGAAGGCGACCAAGAAATTGGTGGGCGGATCTGGCGTGAGGAGGCGGGGGCCTGTAACAGTGCGGATCCTCAGCATCCAGGGACAGATCCCCTGGAGGGCTGTCGGTGAGGGAGAAAGACATGACAGTCGATCGATCAGAGGGTGAGCTGTCCCATTCGGAAAAGGAGGAGCCTCACGGTCACCCTGCAGCGATGGAGGTGGGAACTAAGGCTGGTGGGACCCTTCCTAGGCAGCCTTGTAAGTCCACTGTTACTTCTGTTTGTGCCTTTAGAACTGATGGGATGTGGGGGTGGTTACAGGGGGTGGGACTAGGTCCAGTAAAAAGTCTCCATGCCACGACGGATGTAGGGTTGCAGGGGTTCCTGGTAGGTTTGAAGGAATTTGTCCAGAGGTTTGAACCTGGAAAGAGCAGGAGAGACACCCCTGCGGCGGCGTTGCACCTGGGGGGTGGCTGAGCTGGGGGATCCCAGGTCCAGGGCTGCCCCCACACCGCCTACTGCAGCAGCGGCTCCCACCTTAGTGGACACTGCGGAGGTGGGTCAGGATGTCGCTAGCAAGGCGGCAGCGGGGGACAAGGCGGAGACGGCGGGGGAGGCTCATAAAAATCAGGGTGTAGTTAGGTGGGCCAGCTCGGCAAAATGTGAAGTCTATGTGTGCTTTGAGGGGCCCCTGGGAGCTCACCTTAAACCAGAGGCTCGGGAGAACATTTGGAAAGGTAAGTATGTGGAGATATTCTCACTGCTGCCGCTGGAGAAGTTCAATTTAGATAGGGTTAAGCCAGAGGAGCACAAGAAGGAGGATGAGGAGAAGCGGCGATACAGACTCATCCCGCAAACTTTCCCGAACTGGCTGCAGGCTGTCGCCTTCATGGCTAGTGTGATTGGCGAGAAGAACCCTGAACACTATTCGGCACTCTTCTTCTATCTGGACACTCTTGGGGAGGTGTACAGAGTCTACAGGGGAACTGCATGGTTAAGATACGACGAACAGTTCCGTCAGCGGAGGGCGATCCGCCCATCCTTTGAGGTGGGACCACAAGGATATTAGCCTGTGGATGCGACTTATGATGTCGACGAGGGCTCTGAGTCCATTTTTTCAGGGGGGGGGGGCGCTGGCTCATCCACCCCCGGACAATCGGCTGCAAAGAAAAAGGGGGTCTGTTGGCAATATAATGAGGGTTCATGCAAGTTTGGGGGGTCTTTGCCGACACAAGCACAAATGCTTCGGCTGCGGAGGTGCCCAACCTTTGTCCCATTGCTTCAAGCAGGAAAAAAGGTTGTGCCAGTGAATCTGTTGGCAAAAGGGATGACACCAGTGATGGTGGAAAGGATGCAGCCTTTCCTTGATAGGTACGCGGACAGGGAGGAGGCGTGGTTGTTAGGCCTGGGTTTCTCAGAGGGATTTCGTATTCCTTTTACACTGGCCGAAGCACCACCTGTGTCCCGAAACTTGCACCCGGCCTTGCAACATGCGGAAGTGGTTTCTGAGAAACTGCAGAAGGAAGTTGCATTAGGCTGCATGGGAGGCCCCTTCCCTTCTAGGCCTATGCCTAGCGGATTTGATTATCTCACCCTTGGGGGTCGTGTCGAAGAAGGAGCCCAATAAATTTAGGCTGATTCACCACCTTTCCTTCCCGAAGGGAGGGTCGGTTAATGACGTGATCGAATCAGAGATGTGCGCTGTCTCGTACACTTCCTTTGATGCAGCTGTTTTCTGGGTGCGACGTTATGGGCAAGGGGCAAGGGGCTATGATGGCAAAATCTGATATTGAATCTGCATTCACACTGCTTCCCGTTCATCCCAACAGTTTCCATCTGCTGGGATGTCGTTGACAGGAGGAATTCTATGTGGATCGCTGCCTGTCCATGGGCTGTTCTATTTTGTGTGCTTTGTTTGAGAAGTTCAGTTCCTTCATGGAGTGGGTAGTTTGAGATGTTGCAGGGGTGAATTCCATCATCCATTACTTGGATGATTTCCTTTGCGTGGGTCCGGCCTCATCTGAGATCTGTGCGGTGCTTCTGGTTACGTTGGGCCTACTACAGTGATTAGTTTCCTGGGCATTGTCTTGGACTCGGACAACATGGTGTGTCGACGGCCAGAAGATAAGCTAGTGGTGCACAAGGGAGAGATTTGGGGGCTCTTGGGATTACGCAAGGTGCAACTTCAGACACTACAGTCGCTGTTGGGAAAGTTGAACATTGTGTTTCGCATCCTACCAATGGAGAGGGTATTTTGCCAACGGATGTCGGCAAGTATGGCGGGGGTCAAGTCTCCCACTCATTTTGTGCGACTGGTTGGGAGCACAGGGAGGATTTACGAGTCTGGCACTCGTTCCTGGAAGACTTTAACGGGAGGGCATTGTGGATGTCAGGGCCGGTTAGTAACTTTGACTTGGAACTTTACACGGATGCGGCCGGCTTGACTGGTTTTCGGGCCTTTTTTTTAGGGTAGGTGGAGTGCAGGGCCTTGGCCGGATTAGTGAAAAGAGGTGGGTTTTCTCTGGAACATGGTATTGCTGGAATTGTTTCCGGTGGTACTGGCTATGGAGTGGGGAAAGTCCTTCAGGAACCTGAAAGTGCGCTTTCATGGGGATCATTTGGGGGTGGTACAAGTCATCAACAAGGTATCAGCCTTGTCCCCTCCCGTGGTGAGGCTGCTCCAACACTCAGTGTTGCGCTGTCTGCAGTTGAATGTTTTTATCTATGCTGTGCACCTCCCGGGAGTTGAGAACGTCATTGCTGACGCTTTGTCTCGCTTTCAGTGGTACAAGTTCCAGGAGTTGGCGCCGGCAGCAGAGCGACGCAGGGTTCATTGGTCCGAGGGGCTGTGGAGGATTCCCTTGGGATTGTCTCCGGATGGATCAGACGGTCAGTAAGCTCCACGACATGTGCTGCATATAGCAGGGTATTGCGAGAATGGTTTTCTTTTGTGCAACAGGTCAAGAGTGAGCAGGAGGGACAGGAAATATTTTGCCTCACGAAACCTAGAAGAAGGGGTGTCAGGGTTGGAGAAAAAATTGTCAGGGTTGGCAATTTTGTTCAAGTTGCAGGGTTGCCAGGACTTCACAAAAGATTTTGGGGTACAACAAGCGATAAAAGGATATCGGCACTCACAAAAGCACAGGGACTCCAGGCGCCCTGTTTTGTTTAAGCTTCTGGGGAGGGTTTTGGCCCAGTTGGTTGCTATGTGTTCATCAGATTATGAGGTTTTGTTGTTCAAAACAGCATTCTCCCTGACGTTCTTTGGGGCTTTTTGGATTGGCGAGCTAGTTAACCCTTCCAAGAAGGTAAAAGGGGGCCTATGGGCTACAGAGGTCATCTGTGGGGAGGATAGGTTGTCCCTGGTGTTGCGAAAGTCAAAAACGTATCAGTTGGGCAGGGGTATGAAAGTTCAGGTATTTTCGATACTGGGTTCCCCCCTATGTCTGGTGGAGGTGGTAAAGGGATTCCTCGCAGTACGCCCAGATTTGTCAGTGTCCTTTTTAGTGCTTGCTGACAGCACCCCTTTGTCGCGATTTCAATTCATTTCCGTGTTCCGGAAATGCTTGCAGGCGTTGGGTTTGGGGGACAAGGAATTTTCCTTGCATTTGTTTCGAATTGGGGTGGTTACTGAGGCTGTCAAAGGGGGGTTGGACGACGAGTCGGTAAAACGCATTGGTAGGTGGGAATCACAGTGGTTCAAGTTGTAGGTTCATCCCCACCTGTTGTCAGAGTAATGGGGTAGGGGAACTCATGGGGTATGTTGGTATGGGGATGCATGTTTATGGGTGCATCCTGGTTATTATGATGGTATTTTCCTTCTTTTTTAGGTGGAGCACAGGGCCTGGTCTGGATATTGGGGGCAAAAAGAGTAGATGCAAGGCCTGATGGGAGACAATTGGGCATTTCTAGACAGGAAGCCTGTATACGGTGGTTGGGAGTACCAGGTTGTGTCACTCATTTGGTCCTCTGGTCTCTTACTATCTTGGTTAGATATGCTCTGGAGCAGGACAGTTCCAGAAGTGCATCGCTTTGCACGTCTGGATAGGCCGATGGACGTTTTGGTATTACATGTCGGCGGTAATGATTTGGGCTTAAGGTCCATGTTGGACATTACGCGTGATATCAAATTTGATTTCCTGCGGCTCCGCATGGCCTTTCCAGAGATGCTGATTGTATGGTCCGACGACTTGGCGATTCGCTTGGTCAGTGGAGCGGATTAATAAGGCCCAGAAAAAGGTTACAGCGGTTTGTAGTCAAAATTGTCACTTTACATTTATTTGTCCATATCAATATTTTAAAGCGATTACTAGTAGCCTTTTTTTTTTACCTGTTTAGTTTAGAAGTTACAGCTGTATTCCCGAGTGGAGACGTGTACCGCGCATGCGTCGGATCCCTGTTTATTTCGGCAAGCAGAGCCTCTGCCCCGACATCCCACGATGCCTCATCAAGATCCTAAGAGCATCATGGTTAACATGTGACTTGCACGTCACAGACAGACGGCGCAAGATACAAAGAAGGCTTACAAAGAGGCTTGAATATTTTGATCCTAGTGCGCAGGATCAAAATATGCAGGATTACGCGGGATTACGGAGACAAGGATGAACTGTGGGCGGAAATAGAAATAGATTCAGACGCAGAAGACCACAGTCGAGATGGCGCGGGCTTATATGCCGAAAAACTTTTTACAAGATTATCTACAGTAAGAAAAATAATTTAGATACATATATAGCGATCAATCGATTCATAAATACCTTGTTTTTATGAATATGGTAATTATAATGTTAGAACCATAGGGTTAACTACCGCTTTAACAGGGACGTTAGCAGATTTGTAGTTAGGAACGGGGGGCTGGTTATCAGACATTTGGAGCTGGAAGTGAACATCTGGCGCTACCTTAAGGGTGATGGGGTGCACCTCAATGCGATGGGTATTTACATGTGGGCTTTAGGGTTGCAAGACGGTATCTAGAGAGCGTTGAGGGTGTGAAGGGGCACACAAGGGTAAGATTTTACCATTGGGTGCTGTGTTGGTCTTTGCGGGTAAAGGAAAAAACCTTGGATAAGGACCCATCGGTGGTATGGGTCCCGCTGGTGGTATTCCAGCTAATGGTGGTTTAGCTGGAATTTGGTTAACAGGTGCACTGCGGTCAGTGGTTTTGTCTCCGAGCTAGTATGTCAGCTGGAGGCCTATTTTGGTTTAATGGTACCGCAGTGCATTATTAATATCATATGGTAATTTTGGGGTTTCCTGCAAAGACCAACACGAGTATTGACTGATGGGTGGTGGTTTAACAGATGTTTTATACAGCTATCTTAATTTAAGTTGAGTTGTTAATAAAGAGGCTGCTACGGCCAATATTTACTCCAACTTGGTGTGGTCTCCATTAATGGTGATGGTAAGGGGAATTGGAGTATGGGTTGGTCTGGCAGGTATTGGGGAAGTATGGATCATCTGTTATACAATAGAAAAAAGGAGACTCCCACTGTATCAGAAATAGCATAGTGGTGGTCCCATCCCTGAGTGCAGCACTACCATCCGGACGCCATACCTTCCTGGATTTCTGTTTGGGCCACTTTACCCCCCTGGGATCCCAAATACACAGGGGACCTCCTGGGAAGCCTCATTGGGGGCTTGGATCCTGTTGGGGTTTGTTGGTGTGACTCTTAGTTCACCCCTTATAGTATTAGGGAGGCTACATACCTGTCTTTGACAAGCATCCAAAAATATCTTGAATTTTCTATGGATAGTTGTGCCAATTTGTTTTGCTTTAGACTGAAGTTCCAGTGTTAAGGTCCAGCTGCACCCATGACTAATTGTCATTTCCATCTCGTATTGAGTATTGGCTCCATCACGAGTGATTACCATATTGTACCTCAGCTTACTCTGTACCCCTGATGAAAGTTTTGCAAGATAAACTGGAAACGCGTCAGGCTTTGGGGTATCCACAACCCCCCCATGAGAGCATAAGTGCTACCTATTGTTACATGTTTTTTCTGTTACATTGTTGTTGTACTGTATTGCGTATTGTACTTTTTGGACGCTAGTCGTCTATTTTTATCCCTTTTTTTGTATTAATAAACACTATATTTTATAGTTTTGTGTTGCATTGTTGGTGGTCTGTCAAAGTCCCACTCAAGGGGGTTCTTTTTGATCTGTTATACAATGGTCATGGATTTAAGCTTTTAAAAGAGAAGTATGGGATGTTTTTTTGTGAATCATACTTACCTAGCTGGATGCAGCATCGGTCCGATGCTGCATCTGTCCTGGCCGGCTCTAACAGTAAGAACCAAGCGATCAAACACCGCTGATCGCTCGGTTCTGTGAGCAGTTCTGCCCCCCTGATCTTACTGGAGTGCTGGGCCGTGGAGTGGGTGGGAGTGGCCAGCTTTGGCTAGCTGAGAGGCTGAACTGGGTGCCAGTCCAGGCATGTGGGCGAATCCCGACCATATGGTCACAATCCTTCCCAAACCTGGACATACTCTGTGACGTCAGCTGACAGCGGGTTTCAAATGGGTCACACGAGTGCAAAATGAACTGCACTCCTGTGATCCACAGGAGAAGTACAGCCAGACAAAATTTAACCCTTAAAGATCAAATTCAGCGATCCTAGTGAATCACACTTTTTTTATTTTTTATTTTTTTGCAGAACCAAATTGAAATGTCTCAAGTGACATTTTAATAGTGTTCTATCTACCACGGCAGCATTGAGATGCACTGTTGGTGTGAACTGACACCATTAGAAAAAAGGCACACGTCTCTGCACCGGGGCTGTGCTGGAAATATCTGCCAGTGCAACGTCACCACATCTGGTGTGAACAATCCCTTAATGTTCATATTGTGATGTGATACCATGACAAAGTAAAATTCCAGTGGTTTCACAGTGTTGTAACATGAGGCGTTTTAATAACAACATTATTCAGTAGTGAGTAGTACCAGTTTATGATTTTGATAATGTTCTATAAATAGCATAAAACTATAACTATAAAAAAAAAAAAAGTAAAGGCAGATAAGCAAGGCTGCCTAAGGACCATAACCGTGAGCCACCGGAGTTACTAAAACAAAATTCTAAAAATTCTAAAATTGTATACATTTATTGAATACAAAAATAGTTCAATGCAAAACAAGTGAAACTGAAAATTATAAAAAGGAACCACCCACCACCACCACTAAAAAGACAATGTTGTCTAATATGGTCACCCCAACTAGAGAGGATTATCCTTCTTATACGTTAAATATGGTGCATTGCACTGTGACCACGACTTAACCCCCTGTGGAAGTGTGCTGTCTTGAATTCGTCTTAAGGAGCCTGAATTTATCTATCAGTTCCGCTCTCCACGAACTGTCCAGTGTACCCACCCCTCTGTTTAGTGTTGTACAACACATCTATGGACCCAGTGTTTATGACACTGGCAGTGTGGCAAGATTAGGTTATGTACCGAATCCATTGTGATTTGGGTTTAGTCCACTGAACCTTATATTTTTTTGGTTCTGTGCTTTCCATGCGTTTATTGCTCAAATGTAGTTTTGTTGCATATGATTGAACTGTGTGTGTGTGTGAGTTTTGGCGTCTGGCGCATTTTTAGGGCTTAATAGACAACGTTGTCTTTTTATTGGTGATGGGTGGTTCCTTTTTATATTTTTCAATGTTTTACATTGAACTATTTTTGTATTCAATACATTTATACCATTTTTCCTGATTATCTTTGTAGAGTTTTGTTTTAATAATCATACTTCGCTGGCTCACGATTATTGTCCTTAGGCAGCCTGGCTTATCTGCCTTTTCTTTTTTATGCTATGTGTAACAGCCATAACCCTCGATGGGGCGGCCTTGACTTTTGGGCTTACCAGTTACCTCCGTTTTGCTTGTTAATCCATGTCCAGAGGTTCCCAGGGTTAGTACCCAACAACTTCGGATGCTGACACCATAAAAGTCCTTTTAGAAGGTTTTTATTTGCAGGGGTAACATCCAACAAACACAGTCATGAATGGGAACAGAGGGCAAGGGTGAAGAAACTCAGGCACCTTAAACTGCTAACAATTTAAATGTCTCTAATAAAAACCCAGAGAGTAGCCACTCGCAGCTGGGCACTTCAATGCTGAACAAATCTCTAGCCAGAGATTATGGCAGTCAACACTTTGGTCCGGAAACTTGTAAAGTCTCTGACACAGAATAAACTTTCAACCGAAAGTGGATAGGAACCTTTTCTCAGTACCTGGAACTTTCTCTGTCTCCTTGGCAGTACTGCGAAACTGTGGATTCGTTAGTGTCCATAACAACCCAGCAACCAGGCTCTTCTTGAGATGCCAGCTTGTTGGCCCTCCCCGGTCACTTACACAAGCTGCGGTGCCCCTCCAAGATTGAGAGCACACCTGGACGCCTTGAATCCTCACTCAGTTACTGCGCCTCGGACCAGCCGGTTCCGAGACTCGGGAACAGATGGATGCTTGCACTAGACCATGCGGGTCTGTGGGGCTAGTCAAACCGACCATGTTGTGGGACGGCAAACGCTCCCGGGCCCGGGACCCCTCGCGGGGCTACCCCGGTCCAGATTCAGGAACAGGCAGCTACGGCCCAACCCCGAACACGTGACTTCAGCCCCTTAAGTACCCAGACTTCACAGCGGGGCCAGACGCACCCACTGATTGGCTCCGGGGAAAACTGATACTCAAAACGTCCAACCAGGCCTGGTTCTAGGCCTGTCATGTGTACCTCACTGTACCCATGACCAGGCAGAACCCTAGTACAGCCCAGCCAAACTGATGCCAAAGTTAACCTGCACAATTAACCATCAGAACCCCACTACTCTTCTGAGGAAAAAATTTCACATATAGCGGACACCTTGTAAAAGTGTCACCGCTACATATGTTTTTTGACCATAGAGCCCCACTATACTATAGTGAGTGGGTAGGTTGCTAGAGGTTGTATGCTAAACCTCTTTAATTTGGGTGATTTCCAACCCCCTGTGTTTTTCTGCAACTATAAATAGCACCTTTTTGTTGGGCTTGGGCTTTTACGTTTTCATTTTTGTAGTGATTACTATTGAGTCACTTTAATAATTTTAAGGTACATGCCTATTTTGTACTCTCCCATTTTTCTACATGTAAAATAATTCTCCCAGAATAACATCTCTGCAATCAGCCAATGTATGTTTTGGCTATGCGCCCTTTCCATAAATGCACAAAGACATGGGTGTGGAAAAGATTGAGTCAGTTCTTTGGAACAACAGCTTTTTGATGTACTGATTACATTTCAACTAAGACTCAACACTGCCACAGTGTGGACGATTGCTGTAATTCATTAGTGACCTGAAACATTGAGGCCTTCTTCACATCATACATACAGAAAAGCTATAGGAAAAAAATGCCCAGATTGGACTTGCATAGAATATTTAGAAAATTTATGAAAAATTACTTTATTTATAGTGTTTGTGTTCACTAACAAATGGTTGCAGATGTTCGTTTTGAAAACAATTAAGAACAGTATTTTCATTATTGTTATCATTTTTTATCACTTTCTCAGTTTTTGCACATAGTAAAATTGTTGCTATGTTTTTCAGCTTTTCATCCACTTTTATGTATTTATTTATATATATATATTAAATAGTTAGTCTGATTGAAAAAAAGACACATGTCCATCCAGTTCAACCAATAGAAGGGAAAAAATATATAATTCTACACCCACAGATCCAGATGAAGGCAAAAAACCCCAATAAAGCATAATCCAATGTGCTCCAGCAGGGGAAACAAAAAAATCTTTCCTGATCCCCCAAGAGGCAATCGAATGTTCCCTGGATCATCCTTACCTATAAATATTAGTATCCAGTTATATTATGTGTATCTAGGAAAGAATTCTTTCTTAAAAAATCTACTATTCTACAATGTATTCATTTTTTTATCTTTTTTTTTTGTAAGGGGTTAGAGGTTGATAGTTAGGGTTAGGGGTTAATCTATTTATTTTATTTATTATTATTTACTTACTTTACTTTTTTTTTTTAAGGTTTGGGGTTAGGGTTAAAATTAGGGATTAATATTAGGGTTAGGGGTTAGGATTAGGGTTAGGGGTTATTATTAGGGGCAGGGGGTGGGGTTAGGGTTATTTTATTTATGATTATTATGATTATTTATTCATGTATTCTATTTAACATGTATTTATTAACTATCACTATTAATTTTTTTTAACTATTGTATTTGAGCAGAAACAAAAAAACAAAGCTTGCTAAAACACTCAAAACCGCGGAAATCAAGCATTTCCGTGCCTTTCTATGGAACAAAAAGCGCTTCAAAAACACACCAATCTGCCCGATTCGAGCTACAAAAAAAAAGCTTTAGAACTTTTATGAGCTTCAGGCGTTTGGCTTCAGGTGACTTGGAGTGGACATGTGAACCATCTCCATAGAGAATAATTTTATTTTTTCCCCTCCAGTGTTTTGAAGCTTCGAGCTTCAAACTACAAAACACTGAGGTGTAAATGAGGCTTAAAGCCATGCCAAAAACAGCCGAGGATGCGCCCATACCTATTACTGGCTTCCTCCTTATGAGAGCAGCCACACCCCTTTCCAGAAAGGAGAAACACACTGGGGCTGATTTACGAACGGTTTACGCCATGAGTTGCGGGGCACGCCAATGCGCAATGGCCGTTTTCGTATTTACAAAACATTTGCGCCTGTAACACAGCGCAATTCCCCATTTACTATAATATTCTCGGAGCACGGGAGGCGGTGATTGGTGCGCCACTATAGACATAGCACACGCATTCTTCAACTCACAATTTAAAGAAGCTGAAGTGCCAATATTATGGGGGTTATGTGGGTGATGTGAGGAAGTATAGTAATAACTGCCCAAGTAACAAATATGCCCAAAATCTAATGAGAAAGTAACTTTTTCTGAACTAGCCTGCTGCGCCTGCAAGTACACTTAGAACTGCGTGAGGTCAATTTATGCACTGCGCATGCGCAAGTGGCATTTGCACACGTTCAAATGCTTTGGTTCACTGCGCTGGCAAAATCTTAGTAAATGTCAAGCAACTTAAATGCATTTGCATAGGTTGAATGGGCGCACCTCTAAACTTGACTTTTTTTACCGCTGGTTCACTTTTATGTTTTTTTTTTTTGAAGGATATTTGCACACAGGTCAGGTTAGCATTGAAAAAAAAAACTAAATTAAGAAAAAAAAATGTGTGGGGGTCCCCCAAAATTCCATACTAGGCCCTTCAGGTCTGGTATGGATATTAAGGGGAACCCGCGCCAAAAAAAATGGCGTGGGGGTCCCCCTCAAAATCAATACCAGGCCCTTCAGGTCTGGTATGGATATTAAGGGGAACCCTGCATCAAAAAATAAAATAGTGTGGGGGCCCCCCTCAAAATCCATACCAGACCCTTATCTGAGCACGCAACCTGGCGGCCTGAACCGTACCAGGCCACATGCCCTCAACATTGAGAGGGTGCTTTGGGGGTAGCCCCCCTAAGCACCATGTACCCATGTTGATGGGACAAGGGCCTCATCCCCACAACCCTTGCCCGGTCTCTTGTCATTTTTAAAAATTTTGACAATTTTTTTGTGAAATGGTAGGGGGACTTTTGTACCCCCTTACCATTTCACACAGGGGGGGCGGGATCTGGGGGTCCCCTTGTTAAAGGGGCTTCCAGATTCCGATAAGCTCCCCACCCGCAGACCCCAACAACCACTGGGCAAGGGTTGTGGGGATGAGGCCCTTGTCCCCATCAACATGGGGACATGATGCTTTGGGGGGCTACCCTCCCAATGTTGAGGGCATGTGGCCTAGTACGGTTCAGAAGGGGGGGCTCTCTCTCGTCCCCCCCTCTTTTCCTGCGGCCTGCCAGGTTGCGTGCTCGGATAAGGGTCTGGTATGGATTTTGAGGGGGACCCCCACGCCATTTTTTTTGAATTTTGGCACCTAAAGACCTGGTATGCTCTTGGAGGGGAACCCATGGAGGTTTTTTATTTAAAATTAAATTTGCCTGGCCTGGGGGCGACTTAAAGTCGTGTTGGAAGTCACCCCAATTCGAGTGGTAGTCACTCCAAGTCGCGCTGTGATTCAAACTCAAGTCGTGTCCAAGTTGCCTCCCAAAGTCACGCTGGGGCGTGGCTAGCCGTGAGGAGAGATGGCCGCTTAAACCGAGCGCTCCGTCAGACCGTGGCCCCTCTCTAGCCTGAACGGGGAACCAGCACAAAAAAAAGACTCACCGAGCATGGGGACTGCCTCCCGCACCTCTTCGGCATCCCGTTCTAGATCCCCGAGGCGAACCGGGGACCAGAGCAGCCGCGGCGTCCCGGAGCTCTCCAGGCCTCAGAGATCCAATATGGCGGCGAATACCTCAGCCGCCTCACAGGCGCAGAGCGGCATTACACTCACTCCGTCCATGACTCCTCCTGAGGCTATGCCTGGTACTTCACAACATCCTACCTTACAAGACCTACGTGCTGTGGCAAATGACATCAAGGATACCTTCACCGCAGCCATGACAGACCTAAGGCAGGAACTACAGGCAATGGCGGGAAGGATGCAGGATGTGGAACAAAAAACGAACGTACACAATTCGGTACTAAGGAAAGTGACGGCCACGGTAAGCACACACACTATGCAATTAAGGGACATTCAAAGACATGTCGAAGACCTCGAGAATAGGGGAAGACGCCATAACTTAAGAGTGAGAGGCCTCCCTGAGAGTGTGGATAATACCCAGCTGCATGCCACAGTATCAGCCATCTTTAGTCAGTTATTGGAAAGTCAGTGTATTGAAGTCATTAACATGGATCGCATACATAGGGCTCTTAGACCTAAAGGAAGGGACACAGACCCTCCCAGAGATGTCATTTGCTTTATTAATGACTACAGGCTGAAGGAAGATATCTTAAAACAGGCCAGAATTAAACGCACGACTGAATATGAGGGCCATAGAATATCTATATATCAAGACCTATCTGCAATAACCCTCAGGCACAGGAAAGATCTACGCCCGCTATTAGAAATACTTCAATCCAAAAATATACCATATCGCTGGAAATTTCCCTTTGCCCTTGCAGCCACTAATCAAGGGCGCACAGCCATTTTAAGGGTCCCTGAAGACCTAGATTCATTCTGTCAAATTCTTGACATCCCGTATACCCCTGTACCTAATTGGTATTCTGACTTTCCACTGTCAAACTTCTCCATCCAACCACGCGGAACAGACCAGATGGAAACGCAGGCCTCACATTTCAGAAGACGCAGATCTCCATCAACCTCAAGGAGGAATGTGAATGTTACACCGCCTCTACAATCAGTCAGTCCTACATCAGCTCCACTTCCAAGGAGAGCCCGCAGAGATCACTAGTTACTTATACTATATCAGTATAGTTTACTAAATCATCTTAGTAGAATCAACTACTTGATCTTCTTCCATGATACATCTTTCTACAAAATGAGGATCCCCCCCCCTTTTTTTTTTTTTTTTTTTTTTTTTTTTTTTTTTTTTTTTTTTTTTTTTTTGGTTTTGTTTTGTTTGTGTTTGACTTGTTTGCAGGATATCTCCTCTTCATTCTCCAAGAAAATGACAGCTCTCCAGATACCATTGAATGCTTGACACGAGACTGAAAACGAAGTACTCTATATGGTCATGACCATCCACTCATGGTACTGGTTTTGTTACACAATTTATTTCATTTAATTCTTAGTCAGTAACAGATACACTGGTATATAAGCTTAGTTTGTATAAATGAAGAGACAAATTAAATGTGAACACAGCACAATTATATACAATTTTTCCAAACAGTAATGTGGATAGAAGCTTTGGGGAATGCATGAAATTCCCCAAATCCCATTATTCCACTATACAGCCTAAACACCCTGTTACTTTTGCTGGTATTATTATATAGGCAAAGTGTGCGGATGGATATATGTTTCATATGGTCTTATTTATTCACTCATGATTTGATTTATGATACATTCTTATTGCTTTTACCATCTAGCAAGGAATAAGCTCATTGTGGTAATGGCTTAGTTAATATAAATGAAGGTATGGGCTATATGAGACTCAAACACATTTGTTAACTGTCTATCCTTTGTTATGGAGAATAATTTAGGATAGGAGATTTGGGGTATAAATCGGAATCCCTAAATGCCCTTGAACTATTAGACAGTTCAAATACCTTGATAATTTTCTTTTCTTTTTGGAGAAAAGATGGGTTGGGGGAGGGGGTTTGTGTGTGGGGGTTCCCCCCCCCTTTTTTTTTTTTTTTTTTTTTTTTTTTTTTTTTTTGTTGGGCTCCTTTCTATTTAAAGATACAGTCTACCTTATAAGACCGTAAGCACTCGTTTAGGCCCACATATTACCTTACTTAACACAAGAAGAACTCATGTTGAAACTTATTGACGGTTATTAATGTCTTATGTTTAGATGTGTACATGTATGTGTATATATATATATGTGTGCATATATGTGTGTATACATAAATATAGGTTTAGAATCCCCTTTTCTTTTTTTTTTTTTTTTTTTTTTTTTTTCTCTTTTATCCCTTAGTGGTCATCGCATGTTTATGTTTTATGCGGAGAACCTGTTGCTAACTTCCAACCATGATGATACAATTTTTGGATCTTAGTTAATCTACTTTATTCTTCCAATACCACATAAATATACTCCCTTTATAGGAGAATTATCTCCATGTTGTATACGCCCTTAGGCCTCTGACACACCACACTCAGTTCAGTACTTTTCTCCATGATATCCTCAACATCATACACGATTTTCTTGGTTCTCATTGCCCGAAGGACTTCAGGTCCAATAATATCTTTACCTTCTATATAGTGAACCCATGTCTCTACTTATAACTAATTTCCCCTTACTTACTTACCATTTAGATTGTCATTTCTTATTGAGGGTCTACGGTCTGACGGGATGTATTACAGAGTCCTATAAACCGTCTTTTCTCATTCTAGTTGACCCCCAAAGAGTGGTGCTACTTTTATTGGTAACATAGCGAATTTCTAAAACCTGTATACCACTGACTCTCACCGGTACCCTAACCATCCCTTTGTAGTAGGCGAGCAGGTCCTCGCCTACCACCGGTTCCCCCTTGATAATCCCTAACCTTACCCTAAGGCCTAGTCTAATACCCCCCTACATTACCTTGACTCTACCCTTAACCCCTCACAGGACGCTCCAGGGGACCAGTCACTTTCCTACTATAAGGAAGTACATAATTCTGTTGTATTGTACATATACATATACTTCCTTTATCTTCTTGACCTCCTTTTTGACAACAGATAAACCGAAGTTCACATATAAAGAAAAATGGCTCCTTCAAACCCTACATTATCGAATACCCTACTCAAAATTATTTCTCTCAATGCAAAAGGCTTGAATGTGCCGGAAAAAAGATCCCAGCTATTAACGACAATGAAACGCAACCGAGCAGACATAATTTTTGTCCAAGAGACACACTTTAGGGGAGATTCCACTCCAAAACTATACAATATACATTACCCTATAGCTTATCACGCCACAAATCCCATGTCCAAAACTAAAGGAGTATCCATTATACTAGCAAAACATAACCCTATGCTTATTACAGACTCTTTGATTGACAAAGCAGGCAGATTCCTCTTTTTAAAAGGAACTTTGAAAGGCAAGCAGATCACGCTGGCCAATATATACGCCCCAAATTCCGGTCAGGTATCCTTTTTTCGGGAAATTACCAGACGCCTTGCTGATTTTCAAGAAGGCACATTGATATTAGGAGGGGACTTTAACATTCCCATGAACCCCATACTAGACACGTCTAATGGCTTATCATCCATCCCATACTCTGCTCTTAAAGCAATTAAAGGTGAACTACAATCTTTATTCTTACATGATTCCTGGCGTACTTTATTCCCCGATTGCAAAGATTTTACATTTTACTCTAATCCCCATGACAAATACTCTAGGATAGATTATTTTTTCATTACTCAATCCGATTTACCCTTTCTTCTCTCAACCTCGATTGACCCCATGTACCTATCAGATCACCATCCGATATCTATTTGTCTGTCCTTCCCGGATGTGTTACCCAGAACCCGTACTTGGAAACTTGATCCATCCCTCCTCACAGATGAATCTATTAATAGTGAAATAGAAAACTGCCTAAAACAATACTTTATAAATAACTCAGCCTCCGATACTTCACCACCAATTCATTGGGAAGCACATAAATGTGTTGTTAGGGGTATCCTCATAGCGGCTGCTGCTAAGAGACGTAAACTACAACAAAAACTCTTTAACGATCTGACTAACAAAATCTATAAATTAGAAAAGGTACATAAACAAACTCTTGCCCAAGATACACTAACCTCCTTGATAACCCTCAGAAAACAATTAATGGAAATGCTGGACAAACAAACGAAACGATCCTTTATCCTACGCCAAAAAACGTTTTATGAGTTTGGCAACAAGGCTGGTAAAATGCTCGCTAGGGCCTTAAGATCGAAGAGATCTGCTAACACGATTCACACCCTTACAGATACTAAAGGCAAGAAGGTCTCATCCACACCAGACATAGCTGATCAATTTGTACAGTATTATACCAAACTATATAACCAAACTGACACAAATTCAAATACAGGCAATCCAGATAGAAAGTCAATTATAACAGACTTTCTCAATCAATATAGTCCATCCCCTATATCAGACTTAAACCGTCAAATACTCGACAAACCAATCACTTTAGAGGAAACAGAGAACGCACTAAAATCCTTAAAAACAGGTAAATGCCCAGGGCCAGATGGCTTGACAGTAGGATATTATAAGGCTTATAATTATATATTAACTCCTTTTTTCATATCTACCTTTAATACATATGCTACACCAACGAAACCCCCAAGAGATCTATTAACAGCTCATATATCAGTTATTCCAAAACCAGGAAAGGATCCATGCTTGGTGACAAATTATAGGCCTATCTCCCTATTAAATGTTGATCTAAAATGGTATGCCAAAATATTAGCTAACAGACTACTTCCCTTGATTCCTGACCTAATTCACCTTGACCAAGTAGGGTTTGTTCCAGGAAGGGAGGCAAGGGACAATACCCTGAAAGCAATAAATATTTATCACTGGCTTGTCTCTTCGAAAAAAAAAAGGATTCTTTTTATCCTTGGACGCGGAGAAGGCGTTTGACAGGGTGGCCTGGGATTATATGACTGAAACTTTGAAGCATATAGGTTTACCAGAACGCATGCTTAATTTCATACTCATGCTTTACTCCACACCCACGGCTCGGGTTAGGGTTAATGGTCACCTGTCAAACGCCTTCTCCGTCTCCAACGGTACACGTCAGGGCTGCCCTCTATCCCCGTTGATTTTTATCTTAACTATGGAACCCCTACTGAGGAATATTAGAGAGAATCCTAACATTAAGGGAATTGAAATAAAAGGTAATACATATAAGACAGCTGCTTTTGCAGATGACGTACTCTTATTTCTCTCTGAACCACTGATCACGCTACCCAACCTTTTTAAAACATTAGAACATTTTAAATTCATATCAAATTTACAAATAAATCTTGCAAAGTCTACAGCTTTAAACATCTCACTCCCCTTGAGACAATGTGAACAATGTCAGCACAATTTTCCTTTTAAATGGGATAATAAATATCTAACCTACCTAGGCATTAAAATAACTGCTTCACTATCAGACTTATATTCAGCTAATTACCAGCCTTTGTTGCAAAACATTACTGAAGACTTTAAGAAATGGTCAACGGGCCTTTTTTCTTGGTTTGGTAGAGCGTCCATTATCAAAATGAACGTTCTGCCGAGATTTCTATATATTCTCCAAACAGTACCTGTCCATATCCCACCGTCTTTTTTCACATCCTTTAGACAAATTTGTACGAAATTTATCTGGGGTTCTACTCGCCCTAGACTAAATTATAGTAAACTTACCTCCCCAAAAGTACGAGGAGGATTGGGAATACCCGACATTCGTAAGTATCAGATAGCAAGTCACCTTACTAGAGTTGTAGACTGGAATGTCCATACCTCAGTTAAAGATTGGGTCAGAATAGAAAATCATTTCTCCCCGGTACCCTTAGCTCAAACCCCTTGGTTACATTTCCCAAAAATATCCAAATACTATAAGGACCACCCCTTAATCTTACCCACATTACGTGTCTTCAAGCACGCGTGTACTAAATATAAGATCTCAGATACTAATGGCCCTTTAACCCCTCTCAGATGGAATCCTTTGTTTCCCTCTGGAATGAAGGCCTGCTATCTGAGAGATTTATGGCCG
Organism: Lithobates sylvaticus; assembly: GCA_028564925.1. Classification (NCBI taxonomy): domain Eukaryota; kingdom Metazoa; phylum Chordata; class Amphibia; order Anura; family Ranidae; genus Lithobates; species Lithobates sylvaticus. The sequence continues at coordinate 178,795,554 of CM053027.1, read as the reverse complement.
TCTGACAACATTCGCACCATGCATTTTTATAAGGATAATAAACTTCTCTCATTTTCAGACCTTTCCGAAATACTCAAACCTAAGGTGCTGCCCTATTGGTCCTTTATACAAATTAAACATTTTTTGAACTCGCAAGCAGCCGTTGCAGAATGGTCCAGACCTATTACTCCATTCGAAGATATGTGCCTTAAAACGGAACCCCAACGTCACCTAATTTCCTTTTCATACGCTATACTATTCCCCCAACATCCACCACAGAACCAGGTTAACATTGAACGATGGAAAAAAGACCTCTCCCTACATATACCCAACAATCAATGGGAATTTATCTATACGATCGCCCATAAGGGTTCCCTAAATGTTTGCGTGCAAGAGAATGCGTTCAAAATATTATCTAGATGGTATAATACTCCATCTAAATTACATAAAATTTACCCATCACTTTCCCCAATATGTTGGAGATGTTGTACTGAGACTGGAACTCTCTTGCATATATGGTGGCATTGTAGTAAAATTCAACCTTTCTGGGCGATCGTTCATAAAGTGATACAAATGGTAACAACACACAAACTAGACTACTCCCCAGCACAATTCCTCTTACACTACCCAGCATGCACAAAACGTACCTACTTACATTCCCTACAGATGCACATGGTAGCTGCTGCAAACATGTGTATTCCAAGGAATTGGCGATCCATACTTCCACCAACTGTGAAAGACTGGTTCACCCGCCTTCAAAAAACAGTACACATGGAAGAAATAATCCACCAATCTAGAGAAACACAAACACAATTTCTTGAAACCTGGTCTTGTTGGATTCATTTTACCGAATCTCAGGATTTTCGGGACCTACAGAATGATCCCTCAATACTACAGGATAACCCTCCCTCACCATAATATGTGAAGGGTCACCCCTAGTTATACCCTGGTCCCCTGGAGCGTCCTTACAAAGCACCCTTTTAACACTCCTGACTCTCTCCCTCCTTTCTCCCTATATTCCCAGGATATTTGATCTTACAATAAGAAGTACTAGATGTACATTTTCTTACCTTTACCTATTTAACTTTTGCTAAAACTATATAATTCATATTATAAATAATATCCAGACTATCATATAAAACGATTTCACCCCTATCATCTCTCCAGACGACACCTATATACCTATCTCCAAAACGAATTTTTCTTTTCTACAGCTTAGGTATATAAAATTCAACTAATGAGAGTTCTTACTTATTTTGACTTCAATTACTCATTTAAGTTTAAACACACAAAAAGTGATACGCATTCACGTTTCAATTCCTTATTTATAACTGAATTTATTTCTTCTTACCAAAATGTGTGTAAATTTTTGCAATCACATGGAAATACTTGTGTTGTACAATTCATTCCACATATGTATCTCTAAATATCGTAAGATATAATTCTGTTATTTCTTTAAGCTTAAGAAGTATGTACACCTGTTTATTGTTTAATGCTTAATAAAAACTTTTAACAAGAAGCATTGCGGCTTCACTTCCCGGTTCCCTACTGCGCATGCACGAGTCGCGCAATGAGAATGCTCCGCGCTGTCTGCTGGGACCCGTGTTTGTCCCAGCAGACAGCGCGGCAGGACAGGAAGACAGGAAGAGGCATAGACTCCCGTGGGAGTCTATGCCCGGAAGTGGGTGCAAATACCTGTCCTAGACAGGTATCTGCACCCCCCTCCCCCTGAAAGGTGCCAAATGTGACACCGGAGGGTGGGAGGGTTCCGATGAGCAGAAGTTCCACTTTAGGGTGGAACTCCTCTTTAAGTCATGTCTCTGCACTTCCTGTTTGGCAGATTATTGTGCTCTCTTCAGCCAATACTGTAGCTCGCGCTCTCCATCCCTGCTGCTGTCCATATTTTTCTACCACTTGTTATCGACCCTTAGCTTTTTCCTTGATTACACTTCTGCCTGATCCCAACCTGCAACTACTCATTACTGACCTTTGGCTTGTTTACTGACTAAGCTTTTTTTTTATCCTCACCTGCTTATTCGCTACTGGACCCTGACTTGTTCACCTCCTGGTACTAACACGCTGCATATCCATCTTTACTATCAGCAGCTGGTGAACACTGGTTAGTATTTAGACTCTGCATCTCAGGTGAGCCCACGTCATCCACCAGATGGAAAAGGATCTGGGGGTCCTAGTAGATGATAGGCTCAACAATGGCATGCAATGCCAAGCTGCTGCTAACAAAGCAAACTGAATATTTGTCCTCCATCATTGGTAACTCCAGAGAAAAAACGACAATTCTCCCACTCTACAAGACTCTGGTCCGGCCGCACCTAGAGTATGCTGTCCAGTTCTGGGCATCAGTCCTCAAGAAGGATGTACTGGAAATGGAGCGAGTACAAAGAAGGGCAACAAAGCTAATAAAGGGTCTGGAGGATATTAGTTATGAGGAAAGCTTGCGAGCACTGAACTTATTCTCTCTGGAGAAGAGACGCTTGAAAGGGGATATGATTTCAATATACAAATACCATACTGGTGACCCCACAATAGGGATAAAACTTTTTCGCAGAAGGGAGTTTAACAAGACTTGTGGCCACTCATTAAAATTAGAAGAAAAGCGGTTTAACCTTAAACTACGTAGAGGGTTCTTTACTGTAAGAGCGGCAAGGATGTGGAATTCCCTTCCACAGGCGGTGGTCTCAACGGGGAGCATCGATAGTTTCAAGAATCTATTATATAAGCACCTGAACAACCGCAACATACAGGGATATACAATGTAATACTGACATATAATCACACACATAGGTTGGACTTGATGTCTTTTTTCAACCTCACCTACTATGCAAATATGTAACTAACTATGTGACTGCCTGTGTACCTATCCTGCTCAGTGGTGGCCCTGTGGCACTGTGGGCGCACGGGCTCCGCCCCCTCATCCATGCACTCGACCCCTTTAAGGACGCCGGACGCATGGATTCCTATGGCGGGGGTGGGTGGGGGTGGTACTTTTTGAAGCACCTGATTAGAGCCAGAGATCCCACCCAATTGTGCTGCCGCCGGAGACGGCGGGGGGTTGGGTGCTGCCAGAGCTGCGAGTGGGGGGGTCGGTGGGCACATTGGCTGCATATGATGGGCACAAGTGGCTGCATATGATGGGCACAAGTGGCTACATTTGATGGACACAAGTGGCTGCATATGATGGGCATAAGTGGCTACATTTGATGGGCACAAGTGGCTGCATATGATGGGCACAATGGCTGCATATGATGGGCACAGTGTCTGCATTTGATGGGCACAATGGCTACATTCGATGGACACAGTGGCTGCATTTGATGGGCACAATGGTTGCAATTGATGGGCAGAGTGGCTGCATTTGATGGGCACAATGTTTGCATTTGATGGGCACAGTGAAGCTGCAATTGATGGGGGGGGGGGGGGATTTCAGTATTTTTTAGTTTGTTTGCGCCCCCCCAAAAAATGTTGAGCACCATCCGCCACTGATCCTGCTGGTAGGTGGTAGTCCGGCTACTGCTATTGCAACTGGTCTTCCAGGCTGACCCCTGATCATGACACCTATATGGTATGATGTTGAAGTTGGAATGTGACCACAGCCAGGCACAACTTACACAAACGCTGCAGAGGACGAGACACAGCAGTGGAGGGAGACTACTGGAGCAACGAATATGGTAAAGCTGGGTACACACTGATAAAAATTCATCTGGTTCAGCAGGGGCCAGCTGAATTTTGATCTCTGTGTAGCCAGGGCCAGTGCAACCATAAGGGCAGCTTAGGCAGCTGCCTTGGGGCGCTAGGATGGGGGGGGATTGAAATCTGAATCCCCAGACACTATCTGGGGATTCAGATTTTTAACATGCTGCATATATGTGCTTTTAAAAAAACAATTCTTGGCTTCCAATGTGAAAGTGATACAAGCGGACCCCCCCCCCCGCCATGTTCACCGGGCTTCACTGTCCCACCTGTGGGCCTAGTGCGGTCATGGTGGGTGTCGCTAGGAAGGGTGGAGGAAGCTTAATGGCTCATGGGCAGGGAATGGCGCATATGACTAATAGATCCTGGATGCCTTATAAAGAGATCCAGTCACCTATATGCAATCACATAAGGGCTATTGGTCCCCAAGGTGATAGCAATAAGGTCATCTAAAAAAATAAATAGATTAAAAAAACCTTTTAAACATTTAGACAAATGTTGGATGGCAGGTTTATAAGTTTTACGCGGATCTTCTGAGCGTGTGTCCGTCGGACAAAAGTCCAAAGTCCAAATAAGCATGCTCTGAAGCAAGGACAAGCCGCAAGCGCTCAGTCTTGTAAACTAGCATTCGTAATGGAGAATTAACATTCGTGACATGGCAAATTAGGAAATCTTGAAATGCAGAGCACAATTCTCTTCTTCTTTAATGGGATAATAGTGAAGCTGCTTTGCTGGTGATACTGATGGAGTTCTGCCAAACGTATTTTCAAAGGCATTTTTTTCTAGTGATATCAAGAATAATATTATTATGCTTGTTTTTTTGGGGGGGGGGGGGCCAGTTACCACACCATTATCACGTAGTTTTTAAGATCAAAGATACAACTATGTTGGTGTCCCTTGTTATTGTATTTTTTTAAATGTAACTGCCTACTCCCAAACTGTAATTTGAAGTAAAACACATAGCCAAGTATTATTCTACACAATTTTTTTATTGTGCATTAAAAAAAGAAAACAAATAAAATTAGACATGCTATCTGCCAATAGAACTTAACCAAAAAAATGCATTCTATGCATCCAAAAATATAGAAAATATACCAAATCAAATCATTATTTAACCAAAAAATAAAATAAAAGCCTCATGTATGTGTCCTGCCTCTTAATAAAGGGGGTCAACAATGCCAAGAGTTGGTGAAAACAGGGGTCCGTCATCCGGAGATAATTCTGAAAAATCATCCGGATTATTCTCCTGGAGCTCCCGCAGCAAAGGCATATGACATAATTGGTCACGATTAATAAAGCAACCAATTTTTGGTCCAAGAAATCCTCCTCCTCCTGTTCCTGGACTGGACTTGGGTCAAAGCAATAACTCCAAGGCCTTTAATAAATAACACGTTATATCCTCCGATTCCGCAACATGGCTGGTTGACGAACGGCCGTTCAAAAACGAACTGAAAAGCGCGAAATGAAAAGCACGAATCAACACGCATCAAACTTCTACTAACAAGAAATTAGCAGAAGAAGCCCAAAAGGAATTGAACTTCCTCTTTGTAGTCTCGTAGTATGTCTAATATGTCACTACGTTTGTGTTTGTTGGCCGCCTATTCCTTGCCGTTTGTATGCAAGACAAGTTCCTGGCCAACGCTCTTCGGATAATAGTCTGACGTTTTGTCTGCAGAAAATCCGAACGTGTGTACGAGGCTTAAGAGTTGTTTTTTCTTCACCTTTTGTATATTCTGGGGAATGTACTGGAGTTCCTGTCTTTGCCTGGATCATCTACCCTATGAAGGGACCTGCCTATTTGACCATCTGTTAATTCAGTGGTCCAGTCCTTAAGGTGAGGGAAGCGATTGCTCTGAAGGTGGAGGGTCTGTCACCATTATCTTCCTTGAATTGTGCGATTGTCACGTGGAATCCTCTTGGTGCTTGCTGGGACTTTTAGTCCTCTTCCCCTCTCTTTTTTGTGATTTATTTTTTAATACTGCATTTATTTAGGGTACTGAAGTTTTTTGGGCGCATGCAATTTTAACAGAAGTAGACAATCCGCACTCCATACATGCTCTTAAATATCTTCAAATTGATCGATACTCCCAAAAAGACACTTGTGGTACAGCAGATGTTAACGCATTTCAGTCATGTTGGCCTTGTTCACACAGCTGAAACGCATTAATATCTGCTGTACCACAAGTGTCTTTTATGAAATAGCATGTATGAAGTGCGGATTGTTTACTTCTACTAATTGTGCTTGCAGCTGTGAGACTGCTCATCCTGCACCCAACAGCTCTGCAGGATCTTTTCACATTCCAGGATAGTAGTAGCACCTTGTCTTTGTTTTATTGCACGCAAGTGTAGCACCATCTACCTTAGGTAGGTGCTAGAGTAGTGTTTGTGGTTTTACTGTCAGTGCAGGTAAATTTAGGCAAGCCTAGCTGTGAGCTAGGCCTGTTTGTTTTTGATCTGGGAGCAGGGGAGTGGTTTAGTGTAGCAGCAGGTGACTGACATGTGCCTCAGCTCTCTGTTTCCAGTGAGAAGGTTCTGTAAAAGAGGCAGGGTAGAGTGCTGGAGTGACATGGGGTGTATTTTGGAGCCCTGACCAATCCCCAACTAGGACTGGCAGGGGGTAGGTCTCCTATATATACCCATGGTCTGCCTGTTGTTGGAAGAGTTGTCGGGTGGAAGAACTGAATGATGGCATGTTAGGCTGTGGTGGCCCTTGAGGGACCCCCTTTCTGGGTGGGGGGTTGACCTCGGGCCTGGAGCTCGGGAGCTGGGAGGGAGCGTCTCTTTACACGGTCATTGAGAGGTGTCCTGGAACAGTAGTAGGAGGAAAACAGCGGGGAACGCGGCCAGGAAAGTCATTTAGGAGGGATCCATGCCGTGGTTGGTGGTCGGTGAGTGAGAAGCACAGTGAGAAGCTCTGGATGAGACATGCCAGGATTAGATGTGGAGCCAGAGGGAGAGACTGTGGTGTTGTTGAAGTTAAGTCGCTGCAGCCAGGAGGGTTGGCAGGATTTGCACTGGATGTGCTGGGAGCAGTAGTCCACCAAGGATCAGTTAGCACAATTATATTCTTCATCTAAAATGGCTACTAGGAAAATGTTAGGACTTATTCAGAGTGAAGCCTAGCCATGTGCTAATGGTCACAGGAATCTAGAATTGGACAGTAGAGGCAAGTAAGAGATCTCAAGTAGTGTGCTGGAGGAGATGTGAAGTAGCAGAGACTGTCAATTTGGATTCAACTACCTTTTTTCTACTAAGAAAGATATATCATTTGGGCATCCCATGTCCCTTTTCCCCATCCAAGTTTATTCCCCATTGACTGGAGAAAGTGTGCCGAAATGAATGTCTGACCAGCAGGGTGATTTGTGGATGCTGAGACACACAGCGACCCCACAGGGGCACCTCTACACGATTTTAAGGTTTGACATGTTGGGCATCTATTTACTTGACATCCTCATCTTTTATATTTTACCAGAAAATTGTTGGGGGGGAGGGCGCGAACAGCCACTTCGCTTGAGTAGACAAAAATCCTTGTACTGGCCCTGTGTGTAGCCCTGCCTGTTAGACTGAAGCCGATCATCAGATCAGCTTTTGTAGAATGGAACTGCTGGAAAAACCTTGTTCGATCAGCAACTTGCAGCCAATCAGCTGCAGCGCTGATCTGTGTATTCTGACAACAGAGAGTCCCCGCTGTCAGAATACAATGTCTCAGCAGGGAGGATTTCTGCATCTACCTCTTTTGTGTGGATGCAGGAATCTGTTGTTTTTTTTTAATTCAGCCCACTGGCTGAGCAAAAAAAGCTACGCATGTGTACCAGCTTAAAAAGGAATTAAACCCTGATGGGTTTAACTTCCTCTTTATTTCCCTGCAAAGTTAAAGCATAATGGGCTACTATGCATCACATAGTAGCCCATTATGTGCCACTTACCTGAAAATGAAGCCTGCAATGTCACTGCTGTCCCCACTGGCTGGAAGCGTCCATCTTCAGCCCTCTTCCTTTCGGGGGCCGCGGACTCCGGCTCTGGGACTGGCCGTAGTCACGTGACGTCACTCTGCATGCGGGAGCCACCAGTCATGGCAGGATCCCTTTAGAAACGGCACGATCATGCCCTTTCTAAAGTGCGCATGGGCCGATGACATTGGCGTAAGCGTATATTGTAAATATCTCCTAAACAGTGCAGGTTAAGGAGATATTTCCAGCACCTTACTATAGGCTTGCCTGTAGGTAAAAGTGGTTGTACAGGGTTTACAACCACTTTAAGTAGTTTTACCTTAATCCTCTGCCCCTAGACTAAAGGAGCATTTAACCCATGTAGTACAGGAGGCCAAGGGTACATTTTTTTTAATATTTTCCTTTATATTTTCCTGTAAATTTCTCTATGAAAGAGAAAGTTACTTGGGTCAGACAGGTACATACCATTAACCATAATGAGTGGTTCTATGTATATATGTGAGTATGTATGTGCATGTATACAGTATACGTAGGTGTGAAATTTCTCATAGGGGGTAATGCTGTGCATTAAGGTGTATATACTCCTGGTCTCTGCACTCTGTAGTTTACCGACTCTTGACTCCTGCACATTGTATATAATCTACTCCATACCCCTGCACTCTGTACTTTATCCGCTCCTGATTCCTGTACTCTGTCATTATTTTTGCTACTGACTCTTGTAATTTATTCAGTCCTGACATTTGCATGTAACCAGGGCCATCTTTAATATTGATTGGACCCTGGACAAACATTTTCTTGGGCCAACCCGAATTCACTTAGCAACTATTTTCAGGCAGTGCAGGCTCAAGGGGCAGCTGCTTTTGGGCCCCACAACAATGACTGGGCCCCGGGCAGCTGCCCCTTTTGCCCAGAGTTAAAGATGGCTCTGCACGTAACAGTACGTAAGTATAATGATCAGGTGTGGCTATCAGGCATTGGTTAGATGATTAGTCATGCACAACCCGAGGGGAGGGGGGGCGCAGTTTGGCACGTTCGCCCTGGGTGCTGGATGACCTTGTCCCAGCACTGCTTATACCATATCTCCCAGTCAACCATTTTTGTTGAACATCTTTTGAGGGATGCAGTTCTTCAAGAGTATAAGGGGATTATATTAATTATATTTCATGGACTGGTTAGTGTAGATTGATCCAATTCCCAAAGTTGCTCTAGTTTTCAAATATTTGAAGGTAGAGTACATTAAAGGTACAAGAGTTATGAAGGCTGCCATTGTAGACCTGTCCTTTTATGAGTATTAGTCCTCTGGTGATCATAAAGATGCTTTGGTTTCCAAGTCTCTGTTTTGTAACTATTATAGAGACAACATTTGTGACATTCATTAACAGCAAAATATTACAGCCAGTCAAACTATGATTTTCAGAAAGAGACCATAAATGGCAACCACTATTCCCCTCTTTCATATGTTCTTTAGCAGTGCAATCCTTGAACCATATAATACTGCTTTGACAATTAAACTAGAATCCATTGACCAAAAAGGAAAAGGAGAATTCCGACTGTATATTTAATGTGTGGACAGGATAGACCTGTTGCCCTCATGTTGGAAGAAAGATGTTCATATACTCACATTTAGAGGAAAATAAGTTCTAGTATACCGCCAAAGAAAGAATAGCCATCATCTCCTGCAAAGTTTACTCTCTTTTTCTCCCTTTATCTCTCATTTTCCTATTCTCCCATTGCAATCCCTGCTTCCATCCCTTGTCTTTTTCTCACTGCAGTTTTGTAGGGTTATAAATCCCACATGGTTAATTGCAACTCCACAGTGGGATTTATATCTTTGGAATGCATTATATTTTTATATCATTTCATTAGCAAAACTGTGGCAGCTGTGTATCGGCATTGCTAGTGAAGGAAATGTAGAACTATACAGTTATTACTGGAACCCTAAAAGACCTTCCAATGAGGGTACCTATTCGGTTGATGACTGCTCAAGGTGGGATTTCTTCTCACCTTCAGGAGATGCCACTTTTTTTGGTAGTTTTACTGAGATAGGAGGGAGGGCAAATTTCCCAATGGAAATGTATGTTTCTTTGATAGCTGTCCAAGGTGGGGTCATTGCAGCTGGTTAAAAATGCTGAGAAATGTAGTTTTCAGGAAAAGCATCACTGTGCCTTCTGGACCCCAAACTTCTCTTACACTCAATTGTTGGGGAAAACAGATTCTTCAGTGCATATAGATTTTTAAGCAAGTTAGAAGAAGTACTTTGGATAATCTCAAAAGTGTTAAATGTTCCCTAGTGAAGCCCTACATGGTCCAACTAGCTGCAAAGGCTAGTTATAGGTTAGGGCGGTTGCCATTTGTTTGTACCGATGGTCCAAACCTCACCTGATTGACACAAGGAATTTTCAAAAATTGTATAGCGCAGACCATATAAAGCTAGACTTTTTTTACTGTCAGGACTCCTTGGCAGACACAGAATTTTAATCCAAGTTTCCATTTAAAATGAGCACTACTCACTATTATTTGTATTTTACTCGCTTTGCACTGGTCAATCACTCATACGAAGGAATTTATTCTGCTGTAGTACAGTTATCACCTGTCTTGCATTCCACTTGATGTTTTTGATTATATAAATTCAAAGATCTTTTTATGAATTAAAACCATAATATTACAGATAGTGCAGCAATTGTATGCTTTATTGAGGAGGTAATGCTTTTAAATGTTATTGTATTGTTTTCCTATTGGGTAAAAAGACCCGTCAGCCTGCACATGGAGAAAGAGCAGCACTGAATGGTCTTTATTTCCGGAAACCCCTGCACAAAAAAAAAAAATATCACATTGGATTACTGTACAGATGTGAAAGAAATACAGAGGATAAACCAAGATTCCTGAAAATATATACCTCTTATATTTAAACTATATCCTGGAGTTTATTTTTTATTTAACACTTTAACATCTTTATTAGAATCCCATTAATGTAACTGTAGTCTACAGCAATAATTATGTTTATATCATTCAGAATATATTGGACATTTAAATTTGTAATTTTAAATAAATATTCTGTAGCAAAAAGTGTCAACAATTCTAGCAATTTTAAGCATTACTGTTTGCAGATGGATTTTTTTTTTATAATGGCTTGCTATGTTCACACTATACTCACTCATGACTGCACCCTTCTAGTGCCATTCACATGAGGGTTTTAGCTGTGAATCTGCAGGGTGAATCCTAGAAAACAGCTGCTGAATGCAAGAAAATGTGCCTGGGTTCTTATTAATCATACTCAGGGCTGCTGATAGAACTCACAGGGCCCTGTTCAACCTACCTGACAGGGTCCCCCTCCTCCGAAAATATCAAGATATTTTTGCTAAAAAAAAGCAGTGCCCGTGATGCTGTGCTCTGCAGCCATGCAGAAATTATACCCTCCTTGAACAAGACCCATTCAAGTGAGAAGCGGCACAAAGGCAATATCTGCATCCCACACAGTGAGCAATCAGTACCAATCACTTACTGTGTTCATTCAGGGTGGTGTGTTCATTCAGGATGGTAAGCCCCCCCCCCTCAGCAGCTGTCGGCAGGAGAGGAGGGGTGGGAAAACGGCACTGTGGGGTCCCAGACAGCAGGGGAAGGGGGCACAGATACTAGAAATGATGCCCCTGCAGTGCAGCTGGAGGATGAAAAGAAAAGTAGAAGCCAGCAGCACTGCACAAGAGTCACAAGTGCCAGCAATAAGGCAGTACTGCTGGCTCTTCTGCTTGACAAGTGCCCGGGCCCCCCTTTTGAAATGATGAGGCCTAGGCTCAGTACAGGAGGGCTGGCTGTACTGCCTTATCAGCAGCCCTGTTTATACTGCTATCTTTCCAACTGTATGTATATAAGTAATATATTTGCTCACATTTGAAAGGACTTTACATAAAGAATGTTAATATTGAGCTGAATAAAAGGTGAAGATAATAGTTTCTTTTGTGTTAATATATACACAGAGTGATTCATTTTTTTTCCATTACTGAGATATGAAGCCTGTAAAAAAAATGCTGTCCTTATCACTGCTGCTTATAGACTGTTTTTGATTTAGGGCCATCGATCTCTAAGCCTTAAACTCTTTTTATAAACATAATACTGGCTGGTGATAAATATATATATCTTACCATTAGGGGTCTTCTGGCCGGTACACATCGCATGCTCTTTCTCTTGTTCCCCAGTGACAGCGGATTATACTGCTGTATTGAATGGCCCTTACGTAATGATACGTGAGCACTATTCGGTGCAGTAGTAATCTGAGCCGGGGGGGTGTGTGAGATCCAGCCCAGGGGGAAGGTTCATGACAACCTGGGCATAGCAGTGAATTAAATTAAAGCGGACATTCAGTAATTTTTTCAACTTTCCATCTATTAAATCTTGTTGTTTTAACTTTGGATAGTAAAACCTTTTTTTCTGCCAGTAAATACCTTATACAACCCACTACCTGTTTCTTGTCTGGTCATTAGCCTAGGCTGATGACATCATGCAAGGCTCTCTTTCACTCTTGTGAGAGTTTGCCAGGGGGGGGGGGGGGGGTGAGTCATAAGAGGGCCAATGAGAGCTGCAGAGCTAGAGGTGTGCCTCTGTGTGTCTGTGTAAATCCAGGAAGTGAACAGGCAGTAGCTTCAGCTGCCCACAGTTAAAATGGATGCAGCCAGACTCGGAGGAAGGAGATTTCTGCAGCATATTTGGCAAGTACAGAATCACAGTATATATAAAATAATATGCAAAGTGGTTGGAGGGAAGTTTCAGAATAGCAAAGATATTTTTATTACAAATTATGTGAGCAGACTGCAGTTCCTCTTTAAGCTGGTGTTCATTCTGCCTGAAAGTCTGAGGACATCTATGGCTGAAAAGAAGTACTGCTGGGACAAATTTTAATTAAAAGTGTGTGCTACAGCAAAAGCTCCTTTTTTTTTTTTTTAGCCTTTAATTTGTTATTCTTGAGATAGAGATAGAGATAGAGATAGAGATATATAATTGGCTGGAGAGTTTTGCTTTAAGTCAACCTTCTACAAATTGAGAATAAATAATTTATAAGTGTGAATATGTTTATGCAAAACAAATCTTCAGTAGGTACATCAGGTTATCAAATCATGTTTTTTTCCAGGAAAAGATAAAGTAATTTAATTAAAAATGTAATCTTAAGGTCTCACACATCATCATTTTTGTCAATGCCATTGAGCATTTAGTTGAGGTAGAAACAACATTGCTCGGAATTCAAACAAACTTTTTTTTATATATTTTGTTAAAAATAAATTATACAATCAATTTGCCAAATACATTTTATTAGCCAGCCTAAATATCTACATGGTTATGAACACATTTTTATGCCACACAGGATAACAAAGCACAAATATGTTGTCAATGGAAGGCTAACAAAATATATTTATAGACTTAAAACATGACGACCTTCTTGCCTAAATTTGCAACCTGAAAATAAACAAAAAGAAAAGAAAAAAAAGTCAGAAAATATTTTACAGCCACATGCGATCCATACATTGAATTTGTTTGGTATGCTGTGATATATAAATGATATATAAATGCTTGTTTTTTTTCTGGACTATTCACTCAAGAGCCATGTCAAGGTTGTCAAGGAGCCTAATTAAATGGTGCCAAGTAGACTGGTAAAAGTTTATTTATTTATTTTAGGTACTTATATAGCACTGACAATTTACACAGAGCTTTACATATAAATTGTACATTTTTTGAAATAATCAATTGCTTATTTTTTTTCTTTTTTTTGGGCAAGGGGCAGTGGAGGGTTTGATGGGGCTTGTCAATTCATTCCATATAGAATTTCCAAAGGTCTGTGCTTGACCACTGAAGAAAAGCAACTCTTGATAGGCCCGATAAACAGAATTGCTGCATATACAGCAAATGATGGCGATCCCGAACACCTGCTTAAAGCCCAAGTGTAGTCAAAATAAAAAAAATAAAAAAAATCAGCACAAGGGATATGACTCACTATTGCTGTGCTGTTTCTCCTGTGCTGCTGTATCATGGTTCCCTTTAATTCCTCCTCCATCAATGTCCCCCCACCCCAATGCAGTAATGTGGCATAAATACACACATACAACCCACACTCACGTTGAACTTGATGGACTGGTGTCTTTATTCAACCTTACCAACTATACAACTATGTCATCTTCTGGTGTGACGGGGGGTAAATAGAACTAAGGGCACTTATCAGGGGTGCCTGACTATGCCCGCTTTTTCTGCCCAGCTCTTCCATTCATAGAAGCCATACTACAGCTTCTATGAATGAAACACAATTTATGAAAAGAAAAGGCATGGATGATTGAAAGGTCTGCCCCCTCCATTCATTGATTGTGTTTTGTTCATAGAAACTGTAGTGAAGCAACTAAGGAAAGGGAGGGGGCATGGTTGGGCACCCTTGCTGAGTGCAAATGATAGCTTCCTCAGTTCTTTTAACCCCCACTGCACTGGAAGATTAAAGTGGCTGGGGTGGGGGCATCGATGGAGAAGCGTTTCAAGGAAACCAGGAGCCAGCACCACCAGGGATACAGTGCGTTTAATAGTAAGTTATGTCCCTTCTGCTGATTTTTGTCATTTTGATTACACTTAGCATTTAATCCGTTGAAAAAGAACTGTGTGCAATCACTTCTTGACTAATTGTGATAAGTGACGGCTAAAGTACATTGCAATTCCCTCCTCAGCAACAAAGATAGTCGAATGTGTGACTGTAACAAGCAGCCGGTCAGGGAGTCCAAAGACTGTCAGAATGTATGTGACAACCTTAAGGCTCCCCGATTGGCTGGATGAAATGGTTGCCGAGAGAAACTGTTTCAATTAACCAAATTTTTAAAAATCTATATGGGCAATTTTGAACAAAGTACATTGTTTGCAAGATTCTTGTCTGGCAATAACTGTTGCAAAGCAGATTCAGGGCTCTTAAAAGGAAACCTGGGGCACATGTTCTGCATGACAAAGTCTATAAACACCCCTGTGTTAAAAAGAAGTAACTTATGTATGATTTGCATGGTGTGGTGTGAGTGGAGCCAGATGAATAATGGAGTGTACTTTGTGTTTTTAGGGCACATGGTGGAGTGTGCTCATTGTAATGTGTTGTAATAAATGTATAAGTGACACTGGCAGGGAAGAGGTTAACACCAGGGGTGATCAAAGGGTTAAGTGTGTCCTAGGGAGGTGCTTTCTAAAGCCCCATACACACGGTCGGACAATCCGCGGACCAGGTCGGTCGGATCCTGTCCGTCATACTTTGTCTGATGTTGGTTTTGCGTACACACGGTCGGACAAAGTTGTCGGAAAATCCGATCATTCTGAACGTGGTGACGTTTGTTGCCTACGACGGGACTACGTAGAGGCTAGTAGCCAATAGCTTTGGTCTTGTAATGTGATGTGAGCATGCGTAGCACTTTGTCCGGTCGGACAACCGTACACACGATCGGATTTGGTGTGATCGGACCGTGTTGTCGGCAAATCTTTCCAGCAGGAGATAAGACTTTGTCCGTCGGACAATCCGACGTACACTGTCCGATGGTGCATACACGCGGTCTGATTTTTCAACAACATTGTCCGATCGGACAGAATCCATGAAAAAGTCCGACCGTGTGTATGGGGCTTAACTGTGGGGGAGTGGACTGACTGGGAGTACACAGAGATCGCTGTTCCTGATCACTAGGTACAGACAATCTCTCTGTACTCCCATGTCAGAACAGGGATCGACCTTGTTTACATAGGCAGATCCCCATTCTGCCTCTCTGCGGAGCGGTGGCTGGCAGACATCGTGGCTAACAGCTCCCGCTCTGTGCCGCGGGCACCTATGCCCACTGTATCTATCACACGAAAACGACGTAATGCAATAGAGCTGGCCTGCTGCAGTATATCTGCGACGGGCAGTCCCTAAGTGGTTAAAATACCCAGTATGCAAGAGGCCTAGGGCATTAAACAGCTTTTCATTTGTTTAAACCTTGAATGAATTTCGCTGATTTAAACAAAAGGGTGAATTGGGCCTGCCTCTATCTTCTTCTCAGGACTACAAATAGCTTTATCAGTACATGAACTATGTTGGTGTAATAGCGTGTGCTCTTTGAGAATACTCCACGATAAGCACACCACTAAGAATGTCGATGATAATCCCAGGGCTCTGACCCTGTCAGGTTGGGCTTAAAATTGTCCCATGAGAATGAAATGACATAGAACAGCAGCATGCTCTGGAAAAGAACATCATCTAACATTAGGCAGAGCTGTAGTGGTCCTCTAAAAACTTTGTGTCTTTTTGATAACACTGAGAACCATTCACTGTTGTTGAAATGTCAGCAAATAATTCTGGTAGGTGGCCACTCATTTTTACAAGGAATCAACATATATATATGTGCACAGGCAGGGAGTGCATTGGCAACTATCATCTTGGATAAAGTATTCATATTGGATTAAGTATTGCACTTCGGCTCAGCACCATCTAACACAACTCTTCTCTACCTCTCCTCAGGTATGCTTATACTGCTGCAACTCCATCTAGAATCGCATTACTGAAAACTGTTTGTCCCTTTTAACACTGGTATGCTTATACTGCTGCAACTCCATCTAGAATTGTTAATTCTGTGTATGTGCTTTTGGTGATCTATGCTGAATTCAAATTCTTTACCTCTGCCCATAGCACTGTGATGTTTGTTTTTACTTTCTTGGTGTCTATACCTAAATTATGAGCTTTTCCTATCTTTATGACTGTGACCTCTCTGCTCTCTTGCTGTGTCTTGTAGTCAGCCAGCCCTTAGTGTGAGAAGTTCATTCTGTTAGCCAAGTGTTTCTCCTATGCAATCCTGTCTAATTAATTGGCAATACCCCCACCCAAACTGAGTATAAATTAAGGCCCTACTTAGGGGAAGCACAGGCAGGGAGTGCATTGGCAACTATCATCTTGGATAAAGTATTCATATTGGATTAAGTATTGCACTTCGGCTCAGCACCATCTAACACAACTCTTCTCTACCTCTCCTCAGGTATGCTTATACTGCTGCAACTCCATCTAGAATCGCATTACTGAAAACTGTTTGTCCCTTTTAACACTGGTATGCTTATACTGCTGCAACTCCATCTAGAATTGTTAATTCTGTGTATGTGCTTTTGGTGATCTATGCTGAATTCAAATTCTTTACCTCTGCCCATAGCACTGTGATGTTTGTTTTTACTTTCTTGGTGTCTATACCTAAATTATGAGCTTTTCCTATCTTTATGACTGTGACCTCTCTGCTCTCTTGCTGTGTCTTGTAGTCAGCCAGCCCTTAGTGTGAGAAGTTCATTCTGTTAGCCAAGTGTTTCTCCTATGCAATCCTGTCTAATTAATTGGCAATACCCCCACCCAAACTGAGTATAAATTAAGGCCCTACTAAGGGGAAGCACAGGCAGGGTTTGCATTGGCAACTATCATCTTGGATAAAGTATTCATCTTGGATTAAGTATTGCACTTCGGCTCAGCACCATCTAACACAACTCTTCTCTACCTCTCCTCAGGTATGCTTATACTGCTGCAACTCCATCTAGAATCGCATTACTGAAAACTGTTTGTCCCTTTTAACACTGGTATGCTTATACTGCTGCAACTCCATCTAGAATTGTTAATTCTGTGTATGTGCTTTTGGTGATCTATGCTGAATTCAAATTCTTTACCTCTGCCCATAGCACTGTGATGTTTGTTTTTACTTTCTTGGTGTCTATACCTAAATTATGAGCTTTTCCTATCTTTATGACTGTGACCTCTCTGCTCTCTTGCTGTGTCTTGTAGTCAGCCAGCCCTTAGTGTGAGAAGTTCATTCTGTTAGCCAAGTGTTTCTCCAATGCAATCCTGTCTAATTAATTGGCAATACCCCCACCCAAACTGAGTATAAATTAAGGCCCTACTTAGGGGAAGCACAGCCAGGGGTGTGCACAGGCAGGGAGTGCATTGGCAACTATCATCTTGGATAAAGTATTCATCTTGGATTAAGTATTGCACTTCGGCTCAGCACCATCTAACACAACTCTTCTCTACCTCTCCTCAGGTATGCTTATACTGCTGCAACTCCATCTAGAATCGCATTACTGAAAACTGTTTGTCCCTTTTAACACTGGTATGCTTATACTGCTGCAACTCCATCTAGAATTGTTAATTCTGTGTATGTGCTTTTGGTGATCTATGCTGAATTCAAATTCTTTACCTCTGCCCATAGCACTGTGATGTTTGTTTTACTTTCTTGGTGTCTATACCTAAATTATGAGCTTTCCCTATCTTTATGACTGTGACCTCTCTGCTCTCTTGCTGTGTCTTGTAGTCAGCCAGCCCTTAGTGTGAGAAGTTCATTCTGTTAGCCAAGTGTTTCTCCAATGCAATCCTGTCTAATTAATTGGCAATACCCCCACCCAAACTGAGTATAAATTAAGGCCCTACTAAGGGGAAGCACAGCCAGGGGTGTGCACAGGCAGGGAGTGCATTGGCAACTATCATCTTGGATAAAGTATTCATCTTGGATTAAGTATTGCACTTCGGCTCAGCACTATCTAACACAACTCTTCTCTACCTCTCCTCAGGTATGCTTATACTGCTGCAACTCCATCTAGAATCGCATTACTGAAAACTGTTTGTCCCTTTTAACACTGGTATGCTTATACTGCTGCAACTCCATCTAGAATTGTTAATTCTGTGTATGTGCTTTTGGTGATCTATGCTGAATTCAAATTCTTTACCTCTGCCCATAGCACTGTGATGTTTTTTTTACTTTCTTGGTGTCTATACCTAAATTATGAGCTTTCCCTATCTTTATGACTGTGACCTCTCTGCTCTCTTGCTGTGTCTTGTAGTCAGCCAGCCCTTAGTGTGAGAAGTTCATTCTGTTAGCCAAGTGTTTCTCCAATGCAATCCTGTCTAATTAATTGGCAATACCCCCACCCAAACTGAGTATAAATTAAGGCCCTACTAAGGGGAAGCACAGCCAGGGGTGTGCACAGGCAGGGAGTGCATTGGCAACTATCATCTTGGATAAAGTATTCATCTTGGATTAAGTATTGCACTTCGGCTCAGCACCATCTAACACAACTCTTCTCTACTTCTCCTCAGGTATGCTTATACTGCTGCAACTCCATCTAGAATCGCATTACTGAAAACTGTTTGTCCCTTTTAACACTGGTATGCTTATACTGCTGCAACTCCATCTAGAATTGTTAATTCTGTGTATGTGCTTTTGGTGATCTATGCTGAATTCAAATTCTTTACCTCTGCCCATAGCACTGTGATGTTTGTTTTTACTTTCTTGGTGTCTATACCTAAATTATGAGCTTTCCCTATCTTTATGACTGTGACCTCTCTGCTCTCTTGCTGTGTCTTGTAGTCAGCCAGCCCTTAGTGTGAGAAGTTCATTCTGTTAGCCAAGTGTTTCTCCAATGCAATCCTGTCTAATTAATTGGCAATACCCCCACCCAAACTGAGTATAAATTAAGGCCCTACTAAGGGGAAGCACAGCCAGGGGTGTGCACAGGCAGGGAGTGCATTGGCAACTATCATCTTGGATAAAGTATTCATCTTGGATTAAGTATTGCACTTCGGCTCAGCACTATCTAACACAACTCTTCTCTACTTCTCCTCAGGTATGCTTATACTGCTGCAACTCCATCTAGAATCGCATTACTGAAAACTGTTTGTCCCTTTTAACACTGGTATGCTTATACTGCTGCAACTCCATCTAGAATTGTTAATTCTGTGTATGTGCTTTTGGTGATCTATGCTGAATTCAAATTCTTTACCTCTGCCCATAGCACTGTGATGTTTGTTTTACTTTCTTGGTGTCTATACCTAAATTATGAGCTTTCCCTATCTTTATGACTGTGACCTCTCTGCTCTCTTGCTGTGTCTTGTAGTCAGCCAGCCCTTAGTGTGAGAAGTTCATTCTGTTAGCCAAGTGTTTCTCCAATGCAATCCTGTCTAATTAATTGGCAATACCCCCACCCAAACTGAGTATAAATTAAGGCCCTACTAAGGGGAAGCACAGCCAGGGGTGTGCACAGGCAGGGAGTGCATTGGCAACTATCATCTTGGATAAAGTATTCATCTTGGATTAAGTATTGCACTTCGGCTCAGCACTATCTAACACAACTCTTCTCTACTTCTCCTCAGGTATGCTTATACTGCTGCAACTCCATCTAGAATCGCATTACTGAAAACTGTTTGTCCCTTTTAACACTGGTATGCTTATACTGCTGCAACTCCATCTAGAATTGTTAATTCTGTGTATGTGCTTTTGGTGATCTATGCTGAATTCAAATTCTTTACCTCTGCCCATAGCACTGTGATGTTTGTTTTACTTTCTTGGTGTCTATACCTAAATTATGAGCTTTCCCTATCTTTATGACTGTGACCTCTCTGCTCTCTTGCTGTGTCTTGTAGTCAGCCAGCCCTTAGTGTGAGAAGTTCATTCTGTTAGCCAAGTGTTTCTCCAATGCAATCCTGTCTAATTAATTGGCAATACCCCCACCCAAACTGAGTATAAATTAAGGCCCTACTAAGGGGAAGCACAGCCAGGGGTGTGCACAGGCAGGGAGTGCATTGGCAACTATCATCTTGGATAAAGTATTCATCTTGGATTAAGTATTGCACTTCGGCTCAGCACTATCTAACACAACTCTTCTCTACTTCTCCTCAGGTATGCTTATACTGCTGCAACTCCATCTAGAATCGCATTACTGAAAACTGTTTGTCCCTTTTAACACTGGTATGCTTATACTGCTGCAACTCCATCTAGAATTGTTAATTCTGTGTATGTGCTTTTGGTGATCTATGCTGAATTCAAATTCTTTACCTCTGCCCATAGCACTGTGATGTTTGTTTTTACTTTCTTGGTGTCTATACCTAAATTATGAGCTTTCCCTATCTTTATGACTGTGACCTCTCTGCTCTCTTGCTGTGTCTTGTAGTCAGCCAGCCCTTAGTGTGAGAAGTTCATTCTGTTAGCCAAGTGTTTCTCCAATGCAATCCTGTCTAATTAATTGGCAATACCCCCACCCAAACTGAGTATAAATTAAGGCCCTACTAAGGGGAAGCACAGCCAGGGGTGTGCACAGGCAGGGAGTGCATTGGCAACTATCATCTTGGATAAAGTATTCATCTTGGATTAAGTATTGCACTTCGGCTCAGCACTATCTAACACAACTCTTCTCTACTTCTCCTCAGGTATGCTTATACTGCTGCAACTCCATCTAGAATCGCATTACTGAAAACTGTTTGTCCCTTTTAACACTGGTATGCTTATACTGCTGCAACTCCATCTAGAATTGTTAATTCTGTGTATGTGCTTTTGGTGATCTATGCTGAATTCAAATTCTTTACCTCTGCCCATAGCACTGTGATGTTTGTTTTTACTTTCTTGGTGTCTATACCTAAATTATGAGCTTTCCCTATCTTTATGACTGTGACCTCTCTGCTCTCTTGCTGTGTCTTGTAGTCAGCCAGCCCTTAGTGTGAGAAGTTCATTCTGTTAGCCAAGTGTTTCTCCAATGCAATCCTGTCTAATTAATTGGCAATACCCCCACCCAAACTGAGTATAAATTAAGGCCCTACTAAGGGGAAGCACAGCCAGGGGTGTGCACAGGCAGGGAGTGCATTGGCAACTATCATCTTGGATAAAGTATTCATCTTGGATTAAGTATTGCACTTCGGCTCAGCACTATCTAACACAACTCTTCTCTACTTCTCCTCAGGTATGCTTATACTGCTGCAACTCCATCTAGAATCGCATTACTGAAAACTGTTTGTCCCTTTTAACACTGGTATGCTTATACTGCTGCAACTCCATCTAGAATTGTTAATTCTGTGTATGTGCTTTTGGTGATCTATGCTGAATTCAAATTCTTTACCTCTGCCCATAGCACTGTGATGTTTGTTTTTACTTTCTTGGTGTCTATACCTAAATTATGAGCTTTTCCTATCTTTATGACTGTGACCTCTCTGCTCTCTTGCTGTGTCTTGTAGTCAGCCAGCCCTTAGTGTGAGAAGTTCATTCTGTTAGCCAAGTGTTTCTCCAATGCAATCCTGTCTAATTAATTGGCAATACCCCCACCCAAACTGAGTATAAATTAAGGCCCTACTAAGGGGAAGCACAGCCAGGGGTGTGCACAGGCAGGGAGTGCATTGGCAACTATCATCTTGGATAAAGTATTCATCTTGGATTAAGTATTGCACTTCGGCTCAGCACTATCTAACACAACTCTTCTCTACTTCTCCTCAGGTATGCTTATACTGCTGCAACTCCATCTAGAATCGCATTACTGAAAACTGTTTGTCCCTTTTAACACTGGTATGCTTATACTGCTGCAACTCCATCTAGAATTGTTAATTCTGTGTATGTGCTTTTGGTGATCTATGCTGAATTCAAATTCTTTACCTCTGCCCATAGCACTGTGATGTTTGTTTTACTTTCTTGGTGTCTATACCTAAATTATGAGCTTTCCCTATCTTTATGACTGTGACCTCTCTGCTCTCTTGCTGTGTCTTGTAGTCAGCCAGCCCTTAGTGTGAGAAGTTCATTCTGTTAGCCAAGTGTTTCTCCAATGCAATCCTGTCTAATTAATTGGCAATACCCCCACCCAAACTGAGTATAAATTAAGGCCCTACTAAGGGGAAGCACAGCCAGGGGTGTGCACAGGCAGGGAGTGCATTGGCAACTATCATCTTGGATAAAGTATTCATCTTGGATTAAGTATTGCACTTCGGCTCAGCACTATCTAACACAACTCTTCTCTACTTCTCCTCAGGTATGCTTATACTGCTGCAACTCCATCTAGAATCGCATTACTGAAAACTGTTTGTCCCTTTTAACACTGGTATGCTTATACTGCTGCAACTCCATCTAGAATTGTTAATTCTGTGTATGTGCTTTTGGTGATCTATGCTGAATTCAAATTCTTTACCTCTGCCCATAGCACTGTGATGTTTGTTTTTACTTTCTTGGTGTCTATACCTAAATTATGAGCTTTCCCTATCTTTATGACTGTGACCTCTCTGCTCTCTTGCTGTGTCTTGTAGTCAGCCAGCCCTTAGTGTGAGAAGTTCATTCTGTTAGCCAAGTGTTTCTCCAATGCAATCCTGTCTAATTAATTGGCAATACCCCCACCCAAACTGAGTATAAATTAAGGCCCTACTAAGGGGAAGCACAGCCAGGGGTGTGCACAGGCAGGGAGTGCATTGGCAACTATCATCTTGGATAAAGTATTCATCTTGGATTAAGTATTGCACTTCGGCTCAGCACTATCTAACACAACTCTTCTCTACTTCTCCTCAGGTATGCTTATACTGCTGCAACTCCATCTAGAATCGCATTACTGAAAACTGTTTGTCCCTTTTAACACTGGTATGCTTATACTGCTGCAACTCCATCTAGAATTGTTAATTCTGTGTATGTGCTTTTGGTGATCTATGCTGAATTCAAATTCTTTACCTCTGCCCATAGCACTGTGATGTTTGTTTTACTTTCTTGGTGTCTATACCTAAATTATGAGCTTTTCCTATCTTTATGACTGTGACCTCTCTGCTCTCTTGCTGTGTCTTGTAGTCAGCCAGCCCTTAGTGTGAGAAGTTCATTCTGTTAGCCAAGTGTTTCTCCAATGCAATCCTGTCTAATTAATTGGCAATACCCCCACCCAAACTGAGTATAAATTAAGGCCCTACTAAGGGGAAGCACAGCCAGGGGTGTGCACAGGCAGGGAGTGCATTGGCAACTATCATCTTGGATAAAGTATTCATCTTGGATTAAGTATTGCACTTCGGCTCAGCACTATCTAACACAACTCTTCTCTACTTCTCCTCAGGTATGCTTATACTGCTGCAACTCCATCTAGAATCGCATTACTGAAAACTGTTTGTCCCTTTTAACACTGGTATGCTTATACTGCTGCAACTCCATCTAGAATTGTTAATTCTGTGTATGTGCTTTTGGTGATCTATGCTGAATTCAAATTCTTTACCTCTGCCCATAGCACTGTGATGTTTGTTTTACTTTCTTGGTGTCTATACCTAAATTATGAGCTTTTCCTATCTTTATGACTGTGACCTCTCTGCTCTCTTGCTGTGTCTTGTAGTCAGCCAGCCCTTAGTGTGAGAAGTTCATTCTGTTAGCCAAGTGTTTCTCCAATGCAATCCTGTCTAATTAATTGGCAATACCCCCACCCAAACTGAGTATAAATTAAGGCCCTACTAAGGGGAAGCACAGCCAGGGGTGTGCACAGGCAGGGAGTGCATTGGCAACTATCATCTTGGATAAAGTATTCATCTTGGATTAAGTATTGCACTTCGGCTCAGCACTATCTAACACAACTCTTCTCTACTTCTCCTCAGGTATGCTTATACTGCTGCAACTCCATCTAGAATCGCATTACTGAAAACTGTTTGTCCCTTTTAACACTGGTATGCTTATACTGCTGCAACTCCATCTAGAATTGTTAATTCTGTGTATGTGCTTTTGGTGATCTATGCTGAATTCAAATTCTTTACCTCTGCCCATAGCACTGTGATGTTTGTTTTACTTTCTTGGTGTCTATACCTAAATTATGAGCTTTCCCTATCTTTATGACTGTGACCTCTCTGCTCTCTTGCTGTGTCTTGTAGTCAGCCAGCCCTTAGTGTGAGAAGTTCATTCTGTTAGCCAAGTGTTTCTCCAATGCAATCCTGTCTAATTAATTGGCAATACCCCCACCCAAACTGAGTATAAATTAAGGCCCTACTTAGGGGAAGCACAGCCAGGGGTGTGCACAGGCAGGGAGTGCATTGGCAACTATCATCTTGGATAAAGTATTCATCTTGGATTAAGTATTGCACTTCGGCTCAGCACTATCTAACACAACTCTTCTCTACTTCTCCTCAGGTATGCTTATACTGCTGCAACTCCATCTAGAATCGCATTACTGAAAACTGTTTGTCCCTTTTAACACTGGTATGCTTATACTGCTGCAACTCCATCTAGAATCGCATTACTGAAAACTGTTTGTCCCTTTTAACACTGGTATGCTTATACTGCTGCAACTCCATCTAGAATCGCATTACTGAAAACTGTTTGTCCCTTTTAACACTGGTATGCTTATACTGCTGCAACTCCATCTAGAATTGTTAATTCTGTGTATGTGCTTTTGGTGATCTATGCTGAATTCAAATTCTTTACCTCTGCCCATAGCACTGTGATGTTTGTTTTTACTTTCTTGGTGTCTATACCTAAATTATGAGCTTTCCCTATCTTTATGACTGTGACCTCTCTGCTCTCTTGCTGTGTCTTGTAGTCAGCCAGCCCTTAGTGTGAGAAGTTCATTCTGTTAGCCAAGTGTTTCTCCAATGCAATCCTGTCTAATTAATTGGCAATACCCCCACCCAAACTGAGTATAAATTAAGGCCCTACTAAGGGGAAGCACAGCCAGGGGTGTGCACAGGCAGGGAGTGCATTGGCAACTATCATCTTGGATAAAGTATTCATC
The DNA here is from genome assembly GCA_028564925.1 of Lithobates sylvaticus. Classification (NCBI taxonomy): domain Eukaryota; kingdom Metazoa; phylum Chordata; class Amphibia; order Anura; family Ranidae; genus Lithobates; species Lithobates sylvaticus. The sequence goes on along the minus strand of CM053027.1, from coordinate 178,770,439 downwards.
TTGGATTAAGTATTGCACTTCGGCTCAGCACTATCTAACACAACTCTTCTCTACTTCTCCTCAGGTATGCTTATACTGCTGCAACTCCATCTAGAATCGCATTACTGAAAACTGTTTGTCCCTTTTAACACTGGTATGCTTATACTGCTGCAACTCCATCTAGAATCGTTAATTCTGTGTATGTGCTTTTGGTGATCTATGCTGAATTCAAATTCTTTACCTCTGCCCATAGCACTGTGATGTTTGTTTTACTTTCTTGGTGTCTATACCTAAATTATGAGCTTTCCCTATCTTTATGACTGTGACCTCTCTGCTCTCTTGCTGTGTCTTGTAGTCAGCCAGCCCTTAGTGTGAGAAGTTCATTCTGTTAGCCAAGTGTTTCTCCAATGCAATCCTGTCTAATTAATTGGCAATACCCCCACCCAAACTGAGTATAAATTAAGGCCCTACTAAGGGGAAGCACAGCCAGGGGTGTGCACAGGCAGGGAGTGCATTGGCAACTATCATCTTGGATAAAGTATTCATCTTGGATTAAGTATTGCACTTCGGCTCAGCACTATCTAACACAACTCTTCTCTACTTCTCCTCAGGTATGCTTATACTGCTGCAACTCCATCTAGAATCGCATTACTGAAAACTGTTTGTCCCTTTTAACACTGGTATGCTTATACTGCTGCAACTCCATCTAGAATTGTTAATTCTGTGTATGTGCTTTTGGTGATCTATGCTGAATTCAAATTCTTTACCTCTGCCCATAGCACTGTGATGTTTGTTTTTACTTTCTTGGTGTCTATACCTAAATTATGAGCTTTCCCTATCTTTATGACTGTGACCTCTCTGCTCTCTTGCTGTGTCTTGTAGTCAGCCAGCCCTTAGTGTGAGAAGTTCATTCTGTTAGCCAAGTGTTTCTCCAATGCAATCCTGTCTAATTAATTGGCAATACCCCCACCCAAACTGAGTATAAATTAAGGCCCTACTAAGGGGAAGCACAGCCAGGGGTGTGCACAGGCAGGGAGTGCATTGGCAACTATCATCTTGGATAAAGTATTCATCTTGGATTAAGTATTGCACTTCGGCTCAGCACTATCTAACACAACTCTTCTCTACTTCTCCTCAGGTATGCTTATACTGCTGCAACTCCATCTAGAATCGCATTACTGAAAACTGTTTGTCCCTTTTAACACTGGTATGCTTATACTGCTGCAACTCCATCTAGAATTGTTAATTCTGTGTATGTGCTTTTGGTGATCTATGCTGAATTCAAATTCTTTACCTCTGCCCATAGCACTGTGATGTTTGTTTTTACTTTCTTGGTGTCTATACCTAAATTATGAGCTTTCCCTATCTTTATGACTGTGACCTCTCTGCTCTCTTGCTGTGTCTTGTAGTCAGCCAGCCCTTAGTGTGAGAAGTTCATTCTGTTAGCCAAGTGTTTCTCCAATGCAATCCTGTCTAATTAATTGGCAATACCCCCACCCAAACTGAGTATAAATTAAGGCCCTACTAAGGGGAAGCACAGCCAGGGGTGTGCACAGGCAGGGAGTGCATTGGCAACTATCATCTTGGATAAAGTATTCATCTTGGATTAAGTATTGCACTTCGGCTCAGCACTATCTAACACAACTCTTCTCTACTTCTCCTCAGGTATGCTTATACTGCTGCAACTCCATCTAGAATCGCATTACTGAAAACTGTTTGTCCCTTTTAACACTGGTATGCTTATACTGCTGCAACTCCATCTAGAATTGTTAATTCTGTGTGTGCTTTTGGTGATCTATGCTGAATTCAAATTCTTTACCTCTGCCCATTCTGTGTATGTGCTTTTGGTGATCTATGCTGCATTCAAATTCTTTACCTCTGCCCATAGCACTGTGATGTTTGTTTTACTTTCTTGGTGTCTATACCTAAATTATGAGCTTTCCCTATCTTTATGACTGTGACCTCTCTGCTCTCTTGCTGTGTCTTGTAGTCAGCCAGCCCTTAGTGTGAGAAGTTCATTCTGTTAGCCAAGTGTTTCTCCAATGCAATCCTGTCTAATTAATTGGCAATACCCCCACCCAAACTGAGTATAAATTAAGGCCCTACTAAGGGGAAGCACAGCCAGGGGTGTGCACAGGCAGGGAGTGCATTGGCAACTATCATCTTGGATAAAGTATTCATCTTGGATTAAGTATTGCACTTCGGCTCAGCACCATCTAACACAACTCTTCTCTACCTCTCCTCAGGTATGCTTATACTGCTGCAACTCCATCTAGAATCGCATTACTGAAAACTGTTTGTCCCTTTTAACACTGGTATGCTTATACTGCTGCAACTCCATCTAGAATTGTTAATTCTGTGTATGTGCTTTTGGTGATCTATGCTGAATTCAAATTCTTTACCTCTGCCCATAGCACTGTGATGTTTGTTTTTACTTTCTTGGTGTCTATACCTAAATTATGAGCTTTCCCTATCTTTATGACTGTGACCTCTCTGCTCTCTTGCTGTGTCTTGTAGTCAGCCAGCCCTTAGTGTGAGAAGTTCATTCTGTTAGCCAAGTGTTTCTCCAATGCAATCCTGTCTAATTAATTGGCAATACCCCCACCCAAACTGAGTATAAATTAAGGCCCTACTAAGGGGAAGCACAGCCAGGGGTGTGCACAGGCAGGGAGTGCATTGGCAACTATCATCTTGGATAAAGTATTCATCTTGGATTAAGTATTGCACTTCGGCTCAGCACTATCTAACACAACTCTTCTCTACTTCTCCTCAGGTATGCTTATACTGCTGCAACTCCATCTAGAATCGCATTACTGAAAACTGTTTGTCCCTTTTAACACTGGTATGCTTATACTGCTGCAACTCCATCTAGAATTGTTAATTCTGTGTATGTGCTTTTGGTGATCTATGCTGAATTCAAATTCTTTACCTCTGCCCATAGCACTGTGATGTTTGTTTTACTTTCTTGGTGTCTATACCTAAATTATGAGCTTTTCCTATCTTTATGACTGTGACCTCTCTGCTCTCTTGCTGTGTCTTGTAGTCAGCCAGCCCTTAGTGTGAGAAGTTCATTCTGTTAGCCAAGTGTTTCTCCAATGCAATCCTGTCTAATTAATTGGCAATACCCCCACCCAAACTGAGTATAAATTAAGGCCCTACTAAGGGGAAGCACAGCCAGGGGTGTGCACAGGCAGGGAGTGCATTGGCAACTATCATCTTGGATAAAGTATTCATCTTGGATTAAGTATTGCACTTCGGCTCAGCACTATCTAACACAACTCTTCTCTACTTCTCCTCAGGTATGCTTATACTGCTGCAACTCCATCTAGAATCGCATTACTGAAAACTGTTTGTCCCTTTTAACACTGGTATGCTTATACTGCTGCAACTCCATCTAGAATCGCATTACTGAACACTGGCAGGGTTTGCATTGGCAACTATCATCTTTGTCCCTTTTAACACTGGTATGCTTATACTGCTGCAACTCCATCTAGAATCGCATTACTGAAAACTGTTTGTCCCTTTTAACACTGGTATGCTTATACTGCTGCAACTCCATCTAGAATTGTTAATTCTGTGTATGTGCTTTTGGTGATCTATGCTGCATTCAAATTCTTTACCTCTGCCCATAGCACTGTGATGTTTGTTTTACTTTCTTGGTGTCTATACCTAAATTATGAGCTTTTCCTATCTTTATGACTGTGACCTCTCTGCTCTCTTGCTGTGTCTTGTAGTCAGCCAGCCCTTAGTGTGAGAAGTTCATTCTGTTAGCCAAGTGTTTCTCCAATGCAATCCTGTCTAATTAATTGGCAATACCCCCACCCAAACTGAGTATAAATTAAGGCCCTACTTAGGGGAAGCACAGCCAGGGGTGTGCACAGGCAGGGAGTGCATTGGCAACTATCATCTTGGATAAAGTATTCATATTGGATTAAGTATTGCACTTCGGCTCAGCACTTCAGCGAATGCACAAAGCGAAAAAGCAGACCAGACTTCAGCAGAACATTACACAGACTACAGGTGACCTGATTCCTCATCAAACTAGCTCATCTCCCATCCAGGCTTCATCTCAAATCTTTCCACTCTGTCATGCACTTCCTACTTTTCCTTCTCACAGTTGCATCCTCTCTCCTTAAATTCTCTCTCCTTCACCCATCTTCTCCACCCCACAGCTTATATATATCACCCTCACTCCTGTCATCACCTTATTACTGCACATATCAGCTCCTGCTAACTCTGAACCCAAATGCCAATAAAACCTGCAGGACACTGGGACGTGTCCCACTACACAAGTCGCAATCCCATATCATCTCTCTCACCCTAATGCTTCTCCTGATTTCTGGAGATATTTCCCCAAATCCTGGACCGCCATCCTTTACCTTCAGCCAACATACTCGGCAACCCTCATCCTCTCATTCCAGTCACAATCATCTCATTTCCATTCCTCTTCTGCCTAGAACCAGCCTCCCCTTCTCTTGTGCCCTTTGGAATGCCCGCTCTGTTTGTAACAAACTCACCACTGTCCATGACCTATTTATCACAAACTCCCTGAACCTACTTGCAATTACTGAGACCTGGATTCAAGAATCTGACCTTCCTTCTCCTGCTGCTCTCTCCTACGGTGGCCTTCTGTGGACTCACTCCCCCAGGCCTAGTGGACGGAAAGGAGGTGGTGTTGGAATCCTCCTATCCCCTCAAAGCACTTTTCAGGTTCTTCATCCACCGCCCTCTCTGTCCCTCTCCTCATTTGAAGCTCACTGTATTCGTCAATTTTCTCCAGTTTCACTGAGAATTGCTGTGATCTATCGGCCCCCTGGACCCGTATCAAACTTCCTTGACGACTTCTCTGCCTGGCTACCCTACTTTCTCTCTTCTGAAATTCCAACAATCATTCTTGGTGACTTCAACATCCCTGTTAATCTTAACACTCCCGCTACTTCTAAGCTGCTGAGCCTAACCTCCTCTTTTGACCTAAAACAATGGACGAGCGCTTCTACTCACTCTGTTGGCAACTGCCTTGATCTCATATTCTCCTACCTGTGCACTCCGCACAACCTCTCCAATATTCCTTTTCCTCTCTCTGATCACCACCTTATTAGTTTCACTCTCTCCTTGTCTGCCTCCTCCTTGCCTTCCAACTACCAAACTATTACCCGTAGAAACCTTCGCCATCTTAACCCTTCTCTTCTTTTTTCTGCTACAGATTGTCTCTACGACAAAATCTCATCCTTGTCCTGCCCCAACTTGGCCACTTCCATATACAACAGTTCATTGTCATCCACCCTGGATACCTTGGCCCCCCTCACTACACACAGAATCAGGCCCCGGCCGCTACAACCCTGGCAGACAGACAACACCAGAAGCCTCAAAAAGCAGAGCCGTGCTCTTGAGCGTCTGTGGCGTAAGACTAAGTCACAGCAAGATTTCAGCCAATATAAATCTGCCCTCCAAAAATACCATTCCTGCCTGCGCACTGCCAAACAGACCTACTTTACCACTCTCATTAACACCCTCTCACGCAGTCCCCGTCAACTCTTTTCTACATTTACTTCTCTACTTCGTCCTCCATTACCTCCACCCACTAACTTACTCACTGCCCAGGAGATTGCTAATCACTTCAAAAACAAGATTGAGACAATTCGTCTTGAGTTCTCTACTCTACACATATCTCCCTCACTTTACACTCCTTGTCCTCCTGCACAATCAATACTTTCCTCTTTTAATCCAGCTACTATAGAGGAAGTCACTAAAATTTTTTCTAATGCCCACCTAACCTCCTGCCCCCTGGACCCTGTTCCTTCTCAAATACTACGGTCACCATCTGACTCTATCCTACAGTCTTTAACTCATATCTTCAACCTCTCCCTCTCTACTGGCATCTTCCCCAACCCTCTAAAACATGCACTAGTCACTCCCATACCAAAAAAGGCCTCACTAGACCCAACCAATCTTAACAATCTAAGACCCATCTCTCTACTCCCTTTTGCCTCCAAACTCCTTGAACGTTTAGTCTACAGCCGACTGAGCGACCACCTCATTGAGAATAACCTTCTGGATCCCCTTCAGTCTGGATTTCGCCCACAGCACTCCACAGAAACTGCCCTCCTAAAACTCACAAATGACTTACTAACAGCCAAAACCAATGGTCATTATTCCGTACTCTTACTCTTAGACCTTTCTGCTGCCTTTGATACAGTTGACCACCCCCTCCTCCTCAAAAAACTAAATTTGCTTGGTCTCCATGGCTGTGCTCTCCGTTGGTTCGAATCTTACCTATCTCATCGCACCTTCAGTGTCACTTACAACTCCACTTCCTCCTCTCCAACTCCTCTTACTGTTGGGGTCCCCCAAGGTTCTGTCCTTGGACCTCTACTATTCTCAATCTACACATCCTCCCTGGGTCAGGTGATAGCCTCACATGGCTTCCACTACCATTTATATGCTGATGACACCCAGATCTATCTCTCTGCCCCTCAACTCAACCCATCAATCTCCTCACGCATCACTGATTTACTAGCAGACATATCAGTCTGGATGTCAAACCACTTTCTCAAACTTAATCTGTCTAAAACTGAGCTCTTAATATTTCCTCCCCCACGTGCCCCTTCCCCTGACTTCTCAGTCAAGATCAATGGCACATCTATCAGTCCGTCCCCACATGCCAGGGTGCTAGGGGTAATCCTAGACTCTGAACTGTCCTTTCGGACCCACATACAATCCCTGTCCAAATCATGCCGCCTTAGCCTCCGCAACATTTCCAGAATACGCCCCTTTTTAACGAATGACACCACCAAGCTTCTAACTCACTCCCTGGTTATCTCTCGCCTCGACTACTGCAACTCCCTCCTCATTGGATTACCTTTACATAGACTATCCCCCCTTCAGTCCATAATGAATGCTGCTGCAAGACTTATCCACCTTACCAACCATTCAGCGTCCTCCACCCCTCTCTGCCAATCCCTCCACTGGCTTCCACTCACCCAACGAATAAAATTCAAAGTACTAACAATAGTTTACAAAGCCATCCATAACTCTGCCCCCAGCTACATCACTAACCTAGTACCAAAATACCAACCAAGCCGCTCTCTTCGGTCCTCCCAAGACCTCCTGCTCTCTAGCTCCCTTGTCACCTCCTCCCATGCTCGCCTCCAGGATTTCTCCAGAGTTTCTCCCATCCTTTGGAACTCTCTACCCCAATCTGTCCGACTGTCCCCTAATCTATCCATCTTTAGACGATCCCTGAAAACCTTTCTCTTTAAAGAAGCCTATCCTGCTTCTAACTAACACTGTTTTACTTTTTCCATCAACTCATCCCCCACAGCTATTACCTCTTGTATCAATTGACCCTTTCTTTTTAGATTGTAAGCTCTAGCGAGCAGGGCCCTCTGATTCCTCTTGGACCAAATTGTTATGTAATTGTAATGTCTGCCTTTATTTTGTTAAGCGCTGCGCAAACTGTTGGCGCTATATCTAAATCCTGTATATTTATTTGAATAGATTAAAGAAGTAACTCTTAAAATAATCTGTACTGTTATAATTGCTAGCGCTCCTAAAACTGTGTGTTTTTTAATACTTACATTATTCTCGCATGTCATCTTTTATTGTGGAACTGCAAAAAAACATAAACGACATATGTTAGATCATAATCCACGCATGCACAGCTCTGTCTTCACAATACAACAAGTGGGTGTCTGTAAATCAGTGTTAAATTGGACCTCCATCCCCAATGGGAGTTGTGGGGTATTTCAGTAAAAAGTACATTTCATAGTTTTCTAATCTAATCACAATGCCGAGTCAGTAGCAGAGAAAATAATAGGAATACACAAAAGAAATGTCATTCATTTGCAAAAAAAAGACTAGCAATATAGTACTGTAACCAGTAAAAGTTTTACTGTTAATTTAGTAAGCTGAAAACTGATAGTTGGTGATACACAAAAACAAATATGCTTTATTTGAAAGCAAACTTGTAATATATTACTAGAGCCCAACTTGCTTCCTAAAGGTAGGACATTTTATTACATATGTCGTCCAGATTGAAACAGTGTGCCCTTATTATATGTTACAATAGGCTAAAGTGTTTACATTTAGCTTCTGTAGTGCTGCCCAATACTGATAGATTAATGGGGACAACAAAAAAAAGTCTTATATGACCTTTTATTTTCTACTGCCAACATCAATTGGCCTACTTGTCATCAAAGAACAACATTCTCTACCTGGAATTATCATTCTATCAACCTGTACATTTCTTCAACATTCCTTTGATTAACACTTTAAAAAAAATAATTCATATTAGTTTTTAGCATGGTTGACCTAGGTCTTAAGCCTTGTACACAGGGTCGGACATTCCGACCACAAACTCCGTCGTATTTTTTCTGATGGATTTTGGCTGAAACTTGTCTTGCATACACACGGTCGCATAAAGTTGTCGGAAAATCCGATCGTTCCGAACAAGGTGACGTACTACACGTAAGATGGGACTATGTAGAGGCCAGTAGCCAATAGCTTTCGTCTCCAAATTTCTTCTGAGCATGCGTAGCACTTTGTGCGTCGGAATTCTCTACACACGAGCGGAAGAAGTCGGATTTTGTTGTCGGAAAATTTTAGATCCTGCTCTCAAATTTTTTCCGTTGGAAATTCCGATGGAAAAAGTCTGCTAGAGCCCACACACGATCAAATTTTCCGACAACATAATCCGATCAGACTTTTTCCATCGGAATATCCGATGTGTGTACGGGGCATAAGCCCTTTGTCTACATTATGCGGGAAAGAGCTACACTGGTGACGACATCACAATTTCAAAGTCTACATCTTCTGCTTACCTTTAACATTAAGTCTGCAGTCCACAGTTGCTTCTCCCTGAGAGTTAACAGCTTTGCAAGTATACACGCCACCATCAAATGGGCTGGGTCTGCGGATTTCAAGGGAGCAAACACCTTGGTTGACAAGAGACCTGAATTTGGGATCTTCACGAATTTCCATTTGATTTTTCATCCAGACAACTTTAGGCTTAAAAGTAAATATCGTATATATTTTATTATATTATTATATTATGTCATAATATTTCATTTAGATAGAGAAAAAGAATAAAGCATTATATACACTATATTACCAAAAGTATTGGGACGTCTGCCTTTACACACACATGAACTTTAATGGCATCCTAGTCTTAGTCTGTAGGGTTCAATAATGAGTTGGCCCTCCCTTTGCAGCTATAACAGCTTCAACTCTTCTGGTAAGGCTGTCCACAAGGTTTAGGAATGTGTCTATGGTAATGTTTGACCATTCTTCCAGAAGCACATTTGTGAGGTCATTCACTGATGTGGACGAGAAGGCCTGGCTCACAGTCGCCACTAAAATTCATCCCAAAGGTGTTCTGTTGGGTTGAGGTCAAGACTCCACCCCAAACTCGCTCATCCATGTCTTTATGGATCCTGCTTTGTGCACTGGTGTGCAGTCATGTTGGAATAAGGAGTCATCCCCTAACTGTTCCCACAAAGTTGGGAGCATGAAACCTTCCCCAGAAGACAACGCGAGGAGAAGGAGACTGAAGATCACAGCAGTGTAGGAAGTGGCAGATTAGGACAATCTGCCTAGCAACAGGCATTTTTCAGGTAAGTGAAAAAAATTGTAATTTAAGTAATTTTTCTCCTTCACCGATGTGCACTGATGAGGTGACACTGATGGGCACTGATATGCTGAACTGGTGGGCATTGATGAGGTGGCCCTTATGGGCACTGATTAGGTGGCACTGATGAGGAGGCCCTAATATGTCGCACTTATGGGCCTTAATAGGTGGCACTGATGAGCACTGATAGGCAGCACTGATGGGCACTACTAGGTGGCAATGGTGGGCACTGATAGGCGGCACGGATAGGTAGTACTGATGGGCACTGATGGGTGGCACTGATGGGCATTGATGGACAGCAGTAATGGGCATTGATGGGCAGCACTGATAGGCTGGACTGATAGCTAGCACTGAATGGCATCACTAATGGGCACTGATTGGTGGCACTTGTGGGCAGTGGTGGGCACTGATTGCTGGCACTGGCGGGCAATGATGGGCACTGATTGGTGAGACTTTTGGCACTATAATGTAATCAGGGCACCATTAGTGATGCCATCAGTGCTGCCTTTCAGTGCCTGCTCATCAGTGCTGCCCATCATTGCCCACCTATCAGTGCCACGTATCAGTGCCCATCAGTGTGGCATATTTGTGCCTCCTCATCAGTGCCGCCTCATCAGCGCACATCAGTGAAGGAGAAAAATTACTTATTTACAAAATATTGACAGAAACTAAGAAAAACATATTTTTTTCAAAATTTTCGGTCTTTTTCTTATTAAAAAAAAAAAAAAACCAGCAGTGATTACATACCACCAAAAGAAAGATCTACTTGTGTGAAAAAAAAATGATAAAAATGTAATTTGGGTACAGTGTTTTATAACCGCGCAATAGTCTTTCGAAGTGAGAGAGCGCTGAAAGCTAAAAATTTACCTGGGCAGGAAGGGGGTGAAAGTCCTTAGTAGGCAAGTGGTTAAAGATAGAAGAAGACTAAGGAGTTAATTAGGATGGATTTTAATGAATTTAAGATTAATATGGGGTTAAACAGAGCAACAGGTTGCTGTAACTGACATCATTTTCACTTAGATCAGTTCATCCCTTTAATCTGCAGATGAATGAACAGAATTATACAAAAGTAACAATATGTTACTTTGTATAATTGTGTCTGGAGCAGTATTGTTTATAAATACTGATTCAGACTGCTTTTTTGACAGCAAACCTGGTCACACCTTCTCTGAGTACACAGTAATGCTGGCTTTGATTTACCAAAATCGACAATTACTGTATACTGGGGAGGGGGTCCAGAAGCAGAGCAGATAGACTGGGTGTGCTACACACGTCCTATGTACAGTGATGAAGTCCAAGCCCAAAGTCTGCCACTAGTTAGATAATTGACACTGTAATAATACTACAGATATGTCTAATACCTGCAGTGCCGATCCTGACCTCCCTGGGGCCCTAAACAAAATTCTGCTAAGGGGCCCTCTACTTGACCCGTGATGCCGTGAGCTATGTAAACTATTTTCCATTGCCACACAGTCACACCTGACACTTCAGTGCTCCCAAAACAATCCTCCCTCCTTTAAACAAAACAGTCAAAGAATAAGTACAACAATATAGAACAGAATGAGGTCCCCAGAGAGCCCCCCTTACATCAGGGTTCTCAGAGAGCCCCTCCTTACACCAAGGTCCCCAGAGAGCCCCCTTACACAAGGGTCCCCAGAAAGCCCCCCTTAAATCAGTGTCCTCAGATAGTCTCCCCCTACATCAGGGTCCCCAGACAGCCTCCCCCTACATTAGGGTCCCCAGAGATCCCCCCCTTACATCAGGGTCCCCAGAGAGCCTCCCCCTACATTAGGGTCCCCAGAGAGCCCCCCTTACATCAGGGTCCCTAGAGAGCCTCCCCCTACATCAGGGTCCCCAGAGAGCCTCCCTTTACATCAGGGTCCCCAGAGACCCTTACATCAGGGTCCCCAGAGAGCCCCCCTACATCAGGGTCCCCAGAGAGCCTCCCCCTACATTAGGGTCCCCAGAGAGCCCCCCGTTACATCAGGGTCCCCAGAGAGCCTCCCCCTACATTAGGTTTCCCAGAGAGCCTCCCCTTACATAAGTGTCCCCAGAGAGCCTCCCCTTACATCAGGGTCCCCAGAAAGCCCCTCCTTACATCAGGGTCCCCAGAGCCCCCCCCCCCAGAGAGCCCCCCTTACATCAGTGTCCTCAGAGAGCCCCTCCTTACATCAGGGTCCCCAGTGAGCCTCCCTACTTACATCAGGGTCCCCAGAGGGTATCCCCCTACATCAGGGTCCCCAGAGAGCCTCCCCTTACATCAGGTTCCTCAGAGAGCCTCCACTTACACCAGGGTCCCCAGAGAGCCTCCCCTTACACCAGGGTCCCCAGAGAGCCCCTCCTTACATCAGGGTCCTCAGAGAGCCCCTTCTTACATCAGGGTCCCCAGAGAGCCCCCCTTACATCAGGGTCCCCAGAGAGCCCCCCTTACACCAGGGTCCCCAGAGAGCCCCCCCCCCTTACACCAGGGTCCCAAGAGAGCCCCCCCTTACATTAGTGTCCCAAGAGAGCCTTACCTCTTAAATTAGTGTCCCCAGAGAGCCCCTCCTTACACAGGGTCCCCAGAGAGCCCCTCCTTACACAGGGTCCCCAGAGAACCCCTCCTCTGACATTAGTGTCCCCAGGGGCCCCCTCTTACATCAGTGTCCCCAGAGGGCCCCGTCTTTACATCATGTCCCCAGAGGGCCCCGTCCTTACATCAGTGTCCCCAGAGGGCCCCGTCCTTACATCAGTGTCCCCAGAGGGCCCCGTCCTTACATCAGTGTCCCCAGAGGGCCCGTCCTTACATCAGTGTCCCCAGAGGGCCCCGTCCTTACATCAGTGTCCCCAGAGGGCCAGTCCTTACATTAGTGTCCCCAGAGAGCCCCCCTCTTACATTAGTGTCCCCAGAGAGCCCCCCCCCTTCTTACATTAGTGTCCCCAGAGGCCCCCTTCCTTACATTAGTGTCCCCAGAAAGCCCCCCCTCTTAAATTTGGGCCCCAAACAGCTGACCCCCCCCCTGCAGAGGTTCCCCTGTACCTGGCTGGTGGAGGTGGGAGGCGGCGATCGGCAGCTATATGGTGTCCACAGGCAGGGGGATCTCCCTGTGGACAGTAGTTCTATCTCTGAATGTATACAGCGGAGCGGGGAGGGGCCTCTGACCCGGGCATCAGCAACAGTGTTCAAGCAGAGTGAAAGTGAAACTGATACCTGCCTGGGTCCGAGGCCCCTCCCTTCTCCTCTCCACTGTATACACTGAGAGTACTACAAACCCCAGGGAGATCCCGCCGCCCACTCAGGCACCATAGAGCTGCCGATCGCCGCCTTCCACCTCCTCCCACCTCTCCTCACTGCACTCTAAACGGCCAGCCAGAGGTGCAGGGGGGGATGCTGGGTCTTGGGGGCCCCCCTACAGCGGCGGGGCCCTAAGCAGCTTGCATAGTGTGCCTATAGGGCCGATCGGCTCTGAATACCTGTATATAGTTATATACTGTATATTTATATGTTTATTTAAATGTCTTACCTTGGGGGTGCCACGAACACTGCACACTAGTTTAGTACTATATCCATGTGTTGTTGTTCGGTCATTAGGAGGCTGAGTGAACTTTGGTGCTTCTAACAAAGCAGACTCGTTATACTGAGGGGGCTTGTATGTATTTTCTATAGATACAAAATAGGAAAATAAAAGTAAATATAATGTTTCAAGACCGACTTTCATCTGTGTTTTTAAATACAAGCATAGAATAGAGAGACAGACAGAAGGACCAAAAAGACATTTCATTTAATGGTTATGCATTGGTCTCTGTTATCTACCATTTGGGCTAAAGGTGGCTGGCACTGCATTCAGATGTTAGAAGCAGAATATATTCAGTTTCACCTATCAGTAGTGAGTCACTGAATCAGGACAAAGCCTGTACTGATATCTAGACACCTCATATGCATATACCTGTTCCAGTAAAGTGACTGAACCCCCAAGCAGTAAAGCAAGACTAAGGATGACAATCCTGAAATATACACCTTCAAAATCAAAATATAAATCTTAGGACTTTATGGACAATACAAATCTTCTGGCAGGTAAAACAGCTCCCTTATATACTATATATTTCATCTTTATGTTCAGATGTTTGCCTGGAGTTTAGTATTAAGTGTTAAAGATAAAGATAAGTTAAAGATAAACTCTGTTTTTTTAAGCACTGTAAGAAGCTGATTTATTAGCTTAAAGAATTTGCAGTGTTTTTATCCTTGCCTGTATTCGAATTTAAAGTGGTATTAAAGGTTCCGCTTTAAAAAACAAACAAACAGAGCAGCCCCAATCCACTTCTTCTCGGGTCCCCTGCCAGCGCTCCTGGCTCTTCCCCCTTGACCAGTGCCCCCAATAACTAGCCGCTTGCTGTGGGTGCACTGGCGCATGCTCGCTTTTGAGCCCTGCTCTATGCGTCCATAAGCCCTCCACTTTCTCCTCATTGGCTCACTGGCTGTGATTGACAGCAGTGAGAGTCAATGGCTCAACTGCTGTCTCAGCCAATGAGGAGAGGGAGATCCAGGGACAGCTGAGGCTCTCCAGCATATAGCTGGATCGGGAGGGTGCTAAGGTGAGTATTAGGGAGCTGTGAGGGGAGCAGCACACAGGTTTTTTTCCTTCATGCATAGAATGCTTGAAGATAAAAAAACTTTAGCCTTTACAACCACTTTAAGCTTGAGCCTTGGTCACTAACTCTGGTTTCCTGTTTCAGGGTGGCGCCTTTCTCCTGTAGGGTTCTATGGAGTCATCCTTGTATGGTGGGACTAGAACTATGAAACACACAGCCCTGTAACTTAGGATGACAAGGCACTCCCCTACTCCTTCCTACTCCTCCTTCTTCCATACTCACAAACTATCTCAGGACTGCACTGTTCATTGGTAACTCTTTCCTGAAGACCAGGAGTTTAAAGTGATACTAAAGTCTCCTTTTTGTCTTAGTTAAAAATAACAAACGTCATACTTACCTGTTCTTTGCAGTGGTTTTGCACAGAGCAGCCCCAATCCTCCTCTTCTCAGGTCCCTCTTTGGAGGTCCTGGCCCCTCCCTCCTGTTGAGTGCCCCCACAGCAAACAGCTTGCTATGTGTGCATCCGAGCCACAGCTCCCTTTGTCCATTCAGACACGGAGCCGTGGCCCGGCCCTGCCTCCTTTCTCTGCTCATTGGCTGGCTGACTGACTTTGACAGCAGCGGGAGCCATTGACGCCACGCTGCTGTCTCAGCCAATGAGGTGGGAGATAGTTCCGGGTACATCGCTGGATCGAGATGGACCTTAGATAAGTATTAGAGGGGCTGAGGTGGGCTGCTGCACACAGAAGGCTCTTTATCTTAAAGGCCAAGTTCACCGTTTTTTTCTAAATTTCAGCTCCTCTATGTACTAATATAGCATTAATGTACTTCTTTTGCAAAAAAAAAAAACAGCTTTCCATTTATTATACTTACGCTTACCTCACTCTTTTCATGGATGTTTAAAAACCCTGCTCCATTACTTCTGCCATACTTCCTGGTCAGACTTTAGGTCATGACACAGGAAGGCGTTGACCAGCTGAGGGTAGATGATGCAGGGTGTGTGTTGCTGAGATCAGCTGGTCAACTCCTTCCTGTGTCATGACCTAGTCTCAGAAAGAAAGGCAGAAGTAATGGAACAGTGTTTTTAAACATCCATGAAGAGACTGAGGTAAGTGTGGGTAGAATAAATGGTAAGCTGTTTTATTTTTGCAAAAGAAGTACATTAATGCTATATTGGTACATAGGGGAGCTGGAATTTAGAACAACAAAAAAAAGGTGAACTTAGCTTTTTACAGTATGGAATGCATTAGGATAAAAAAAAATCTTGTGCCTTTACATCCACTTTACATCTTTAAAGCGGAGCTCCTCCCTAAAGTGAAACTTCCACTCATCAGATCCTCCCCCCTTCCGGTGTCACAATTGGCACCTTTCGGGGGGGAGGGGGGACAGGATACCTGTCTTTGACAGGTATCCTTTCCCACTTCCGAAAGTCCGGTCGCAGCCGCGATGCGGTTGTGACGTCACCGCGGGGGTTCCCTCCTCCTCCTCCCTCGGCCGCCGGACTAATAGGAGAGAGGAGCGGGGCCTCGCGCATGCGCAGTAGGGTTCCCATCGTGAAGCCGAAAGGCTACACTGCCGGGTTACCTTACCCACAATGGCGGCGGCAGCACCCGACAGCTGATGGAGACATTAGCTGCGGTGCCGACATCGAGGGACTGCATTACAGGTAAGTGTCTATTTATTAAAAGCCAGCAGCTGCAGTATGTGTAGCTGCCGGCCTTTAATTATTTTTTTCCCCGGAACACCCCTTTAAGGAAGCAGCACTGAGGATGCAGCAGCCAGAAGAATTAAAAGTTGTAAACCACAAAAGCTAAGGTAAGAATTTTCATAAATAGTTTACTGGAGAATGTTGTTATTTTGTTGTGTCCAATGTGTTGAAAGTTGCAATAATTGCAATAGTTGCACTACTACTGCAATAATCAGGAAAAAGCTGATATTTACTTTTTTTTGTGCCCAGAGCCACAAACAATCAGCACCAACAAATGCACTTTCATTTACCTGGTTTCTTTATTACAGCGGGATTATTAGTTGTGGCAGCAGTCTCACTACGTCCACACAAGTTCTCAGAGTATACCCTGAAGAAATAGGCATTGCCGATGATCAAGTCAGAAATAGTGCAGTTAGTTTGGCGATAATTCTCATGGACTGTAAACCATTCCTGAAAGATATTATTTGCCCATTAGAAAATATGCATTGTAAGAAAATAAATCAAAAATTTGCAACAAACATTGAAACATTTACCATAATATCAAAAAAAAAAAATTAATGCTGTAACATACATACTTTTTTTTGGAAAGGCCCACTTCTCCATTTTAGGGCCTACTTTTTTTTGAGTGCAGTGGAATATCATGATAACAAGAATTCTACTCATATTACATTTTATTAAAATAGCTGCAAAGTTAACATCTTACCCCAGTTTTCTTATCTGATTTCTGCACAGTATAACCTGTAATTTCTGCGTTTCCATTGTCTTGTGGTGGGAGCCATTCAAGAGCTGCATTGAAGCCCCATACATCCGCAAGCTTAATACCCTTGGGTGGACCGGGTCGTTCTTAAAAGAAGGAAACACAACACATTTGAGGCTACAAACATTTTTATCTTGCACAGTTTCACAGTTTCACCCCTTCACAAGGGTTGCTAAAATCACCATACCACACTATCCATAGAAAATTAGAGACAGTCTTTGATGAAAAATCATATATTAGCAGAGGCCGTCACAGACTGCTACTGTAAAATGACATAAGGGTGATAATGCTAATAGTAGTGATATGCTCAAAGCAATGTTGTATGAGTTGCTTATGATTCATGCTTTTAATACAGAAACAGAATTTCTCTTTCAGACATCCTAAAGCCCCATACACACGGTCAGATTTTCCGATGGATTCTGTCCTATCAGACAATGTTGTCGGAAATTCCGACCGTGTGTAGGCACCATCGGACAGTTTCCATCGGGTTGTCTGACGGACAAAGTCCTATCTCCTGCTGGATAGATTTTTTGACAACAAAGTCCGATCACACCAAATCCGATCGCGTGTAGCGAATTCCGACGGACAAAGTGCTACGCATGCTCAGATCACATTACAAGACCAAAGCTATTGGCTACTAGCCTCTACGTAGTCCCGTCGTAGGCAACAAACGTCACCACGTTCAGAATGATCGGATTTTCCGACAACTTTGTCCGACCGTGTGTACGCAAAACCAACATCGGACAAAGTACGACGGACATGATCCGACGGACCTGGTCCTCGGATAATCCGCGCGTGTGTATGGGGCTTAAGGAGTAGATAAGATAAAAGAAATGCATTACACTGAACAAATTGGACATCACAAAAAGGAAAATAGGATCGCTATGGCTGCCTCAAACTAATAAAGATTCATCAAATATAGACAGATTGCTGGATCTGAATTTATGTTGTAAGATCTTGTAATTGAGGATCCCTGAATTAAGGGGGAGATAAAAATGTTTGCAGTGCTTTTAAAGACTATAGACTAGAATGTAAATGCTATGTGATGTCAATGTAATAAATTTGCTACACTTTTGCATTACATGAAAGTGTACCAATTTGCCTAAAAACAGCCCCCTGTGCCTGTTTAAGAAGAGATCCACATCACTTTTTGAACAGATTAGCATCCTAATTAGGCTGCAAACTAGTTTAATGTACTTTAACTTTTCAAAAGCAGGCCTACATTCACCAATTCACCCAAAAAATGTATAAACAAATTGAATAAAAATGAAAAAGAAAGCAGGCCTACATTCACCAATTCACCCAAAAAAATTATAAACAAATTGAATGAAAATGAAAAAAAAAAGCAGGCCTACATTCACCCCAAAAAATAATAAACCAATTGAATGAAAATGGAAAAAAGCAGGCCTACATTCACCAATTAACCCAACAAAATAATAAACAAATTGAATGAAAATGGAAAAAAGCAGGCCTACATTTACCAATTCACCCCAAAAAATAATAAACAAATTGAATGAAAAAAAAAGCAGGTCTACATTCTCCAATTCACCCAAAAAAATAATAAACTAACTGAAGGAAAATTAAAAAAAAGCAGGCCTACATTCACCAATTCACCCAAAAAAATAATAAACAAATTGAAGGAAAATTAAAAAAAAGCAGGCCTACATTCACCAATTCGCCCCCAAAAAAATAAACAAATTGAATGAAATTGAAAAAAATAAAGTTTGAATATTAAATGGTAAAAAAAAAAAAAAATGAATGAATAAAAAGCAACAGAAGAATAACACCTAACAGGAGAAGGGGCAGCGGTAGTTAAGTAGAGCTTATTAGAGTAAACTAAGGTTTGATAAGGGGTTTAAAATGCATCTATTTTTTTTTCAACTAACAAGGTTGCTTTAACCCCTTTGTTTAACAGTGTCTTTACACCTGGAGGGCAGAAAGAACTGGCCAATCTTGTCACCACTGTGATTATCTATTACAATGGTCACATGACCGAGAGCCAGCTAGCTCCTGATCATTAGAAGAGACCAAGAGCTTTCTTTGACAGCTCAATCAATGTGCTGAGAGCACACATTGAGCATAGGATGCTTTGCTGCCCATTGACAGATAAAGTATGTGTGAAATGTGGTCATTAACCACTTCAGCCCCGGAAGGTTTTACCCACTTCCTGACCAGGCCATTGTTTGCGATACGGCACTGCGCCACTTTAACTGACACTTGTGCGTTCGTGCCACTCTGTATCCAAATAAAATGTATGTCCTTTTTTTCACACAAATAGAGCTTTTTTTGGTGGTATTTGATCACCTCTGCAGTTTTTATTTTTTTGTGGTATAAACAAAAAAGACTGACAATTTAGAAAAAAAATGTAAAAAAATGAATTTCTTCATCGATTTAGGCCAATGTGTATTCTGCTACATATTTTTGGTAAAGAGCGTATATTGATTGGTTTGCACAAAAGTTATAGTGCCTACAAAATACGGGATTGATTTAGGTACTTTTAATTTTTTTAAATTGTTTTTACTGGTAATGGCGGCGATCTGCGATCTTTAGCGGGACATTTTGATAGCTGGGATTTTCTGACAGGAGCAGCAGAGAAAGAGCCCTGGTAACAGCTATATGAAAATGCATGTAATTTTTATCTAAAATATCACATTGACTTATATGATGTGAAAAGATTAACAATATTTGTGTATGTACAGTATGTGCAAATCTTGTGCGAAAACATTTATAAATAGTTCCTATAGTGTTCCCTTGACTAATCTAGAAAGCTATACATTAAAGTGTATGTAAACCCTACTAATGAACTTCTCTTATTTAGTCCTTTTTGGTCTGTTAACTATACAGTTACAGGGTAAAACAAATCTAAATGCCTAAGCACAATTTTGCAACTTTGACATGTGTTAGTAAAACCGTAGATATTATCAAAACTACTTAGTGCATCCAGGTGAATTATACCGCTTTCTTTTCAGGACACATTGTGCGTTTATTTGGTGATTAAATGGTAATGGATATCTCCTGATTTTTTTTTTTTTTTTATTATTATCAAAGGAAAACTAAAATAGTAAAAAAAAATATATATATTTTTAAATTTAGCTGTATATTTCTTGCTACTATTATAACCTTCAACCAAAGAACAACCCAAAAAAAATCCTCCTGCTCCTGACGATTGCAGTGATACCACATACGTGTATGTTAGTTTTTGTTTGTACTCGTAGTACAGCCCAAAATCAATAGTGTGCATTTTGCTTCTTTTTTTTTTTATCCTACCTAAAACACACTGGCACTGACACTAACTGATAGTAATTAAAAAAAAATCCTCTCCAAAAAAAGACTGACCCTGACCTTGAACTTAAACTTTGACCCTGACCTTAACCCAAAAACTAACTCTTTTTTTATTTTTTTATACACACACATATTTTTTTTTCTCTGCAAGGAGAGAGAGAGATACGATGTATCCCTCTCCTCCATTCACAGAGAGCGAAAACACAGGGGCAGGCTTCACAGTAGCTGATCACTATGATACCCAATCAGAGGCTATCACAGCGATCAGGTGACCCGGAATCTGGAGTTTCGGGTCCTGATCATTAGGATGGGGCCCGGGGCTCTCAGTAAGACCCTGGTCTCTGTGCTGGGAGAGCGCGGTGAGGTGTGCTCCCAGCACAAAGGGAGATACGCAAATATGCGGCCCCACGCAGAAGAGCCCAGTCCAGTGGGTCCGCATATTTGAGTATGCTTGGCGTGAAGGGGTTAAAAGCATTTTGTTATATCTTTTTGATAAGTTCAAAAATATATATTGAGTGTTGAGCTGATATTTTCCTTTACACTCTGCCTGTTCTGACTGTTATCAATAACATTTCTAAGTACAAGTTCAAGATCTGCATGTGACACTCACAGACTTCAGCTGAAGGTGCTTTAAGGACTACTAAAAAGCTGCTTGAGGGCCAGTTCACACCATAGAAACACAATCCGGATGCGTTCCAGATGCTTTTCTGCATGCGTGTTTTTTAGGCGTTAATTTTATGCGTTCCAGTGCATTTTTAATGCATTTTTGATGCAGCCCAGTGGACCCCCCCCTCTTTTAAATAAGGACATGTGTGTTCCAGTGCATTTTTGATGCATTTTACAGCGTTACAGTATAGTCAATTGCAGGAAAAATGCAGCATGTTCTACTGGAACGCACTGGAACTGCAAGCACTGGTGTGAACTATGCCATTGGAAACCATATAACCTACTTTCCATGCATTTGTGTTGCAGAACAAAATGCACTAGACTGCATGTGGTGTGAACTGGCCCTTAATCTTTTTCCTCCTTAGCTTCCAGTTAGCTGCAGATCCCTGAAATTCCCACAGTGCCTTCCAGCTCCCATAAAGCAACCCAACCTCCTATGGTGGCCTGCAGTGCCTCTCAACCCCTCAAAGTGCCCCCAGGTGCCCTAGGAGCCCTCAGTTTCACAGTGTTTGCCAATCTCCCACAGTGCCGCCTTGCTTGCTGCAGATCTTCCAGCCCCATCATAGTGCCCCCAACAGTGCCCCACTGTACCCGCCACCCCAGCAGTGCCCTCTATTCTCCCACATTGGCCCTGAAAACCCCCCAGCCGCCTTAGGAGACCACCATCTCACATCTCACTGGAGACCCTATCGCTCACAGTGACACACAGATCCTCAAGAAACCTCATTTCCAACAGGGCCAGCAAATTGGCTGCAGAGTCCCCTTGCCCCCTCCAGAACTTTACATCCCCCACCCCACAGTGACACCTAGCCCTATCCAAAGTATCCAAAGCCTTCCAGAAATTCAATACATATTTTGTACTCCCATACCATTGAGTGAGTATAAACTTTTTTTTTTTTTTACAGTTGGGGCATGGAAGGTTTTGGAAATTACCATGGCCCTGGTCTTAATAAGGTTCAGTACCACTGGTCTATAATATTATAAAATGTACAAAAATGTACATTATCCAGTGATAACATTTTATGTCAGGGTCATTTGTGGTGCAAACCTTCTTAAATCATTCATCATATTGTCTTTGTAAGCTTGTAACATGTTCAACAAGTCTTACAAATTTTTCTGTAAAAAAGAATGGAAAAGAAGATTGCCATTAAACATTGTAGATTGTAAGGTTGCTGGACTAGGTTTTTTTTTTACAATACACATCAAATATTTTATGAAACTATTTTTATTCATTAGGACAAGATCTGTTTTCAAAAATGTTGATCATGCCCCATTCGCACTTTCACTTGTACTGCAATGCGAGGCACCGCAAGCTACTTGTTATAGTGTGATGCAATGCCATTCATTCTGAAAGGCACACCAACTCACCTTGCATGCATTGCAGGTCTGATTTCAGGTCTGTTCATTTATTTTGAATAGGCTGCCTAAGGCCCCATACATACTATTAGATTTTTTGCATATTTTTGTCTTCAGAATTACCAAAACCATGTAGTGCATGGGCCTGCCTGATTGCATACAAATTGAAACTCTTAAGCCTCGTACACATGATAGGATTGTTGGCCAACAAAACCGTGGAATTTTGTCCGAAGGGCGTTGGCCCAAACTTGTCTTGCATACACACGGCCACACAATTGTTGGCCAACAATTACGAACCTAGTGACGTACTACACGTACTACGTGTTTTTTTCAGCTCTTTTGCGCCACCCTTTGGGCTCCTTCTGCTAATTTCGTGTTAGTAGAAGTTTGGTGAGTGTTGATTCGTGCTTTTCAGTTCATTTCTGAACGGCTGTTGTCAACCAGACATGTTGCGGAATCGGAGGAGATAACATTTTATTTATTATTGGCCTGGGATTTATTGCTTTGACATAATATTTTTGGTTTAATATTGATTTGATTTGGTATATTTTCTATATTTTTGGATGCATAGAATGCACTTTTTGGTTAAGTTCTATTGGCAGATAGCATGTCTAATTTTATTTGTTTTCCTTTTTTTAATGCACAATAAAAAAAAAAAGTGTAGAATAATACTTGGCTATGTGTTTTACTTCAAATGACAGTTTGGGAGTAGGCAGTTACATTTTAAAAAAATACAATGTAAAATTGACAAGGGACACCAACATAGTTGAACTATGGGATAATGGTGCTGTGGTAACTTGCCCAAATAAAAAATAATAATATTATTCTTGATATCACTAGAAAAAAAAGCCTTTGAAAATTCATTTGCAATAACTCCATCAGTATCACCAGCAGTTTCATTATTATCACATTTAAGAAGAAGAGAATTGTGCGCTGCATTTCGAGATTTCATAATTTGTTGCGTCACGAATGTTAATTCTCCATTACAAACGCTAGTTTACAAGACCGACCGCTTCTGGCTCATCCTTGCTTCCAAGCATGCATGTTTGCATTTTGGACTTTTGTCCGATGGACTTGTGTACACACGCTCAGAAAATCCGACAACACACATTTGTCCGCGGAAAATTTGAAAACCTGCTAGCCAACATTTGTCCCAAGTCCGACAACAATTGTCCGATGGAGCATACACGCGGTCGGATTCACCGCCAACAGGCTGTCATCTAACATTTCTCATCGGAAAGTCAGATCGTGTGTACACGGCTTTAGTGTTTGACCTCATATTATCTGGTTTTGGTAAATCTGAAGACAACAATCTGCAGAAAATCTAATAGTGTGTATGGGGCTTAAGTCTAAGGCCTGATTCACACCTATGCAGGTTGCAGTTTGCATATTCCAGGTGCATTTTGCGTTTTCAACACATGCTTTTGATCCATTGAAGTCTATGGAACCAAAAACCAGAAAAAAAGTCTCTGGCCCTTTTCATAAAATGCACAGATGTGAACTACATCCATAGGAAACCATGTTAAATGGACTGTAGTGTGTTTCTGCAAAACTAAAAACACACAAAAAAATGCATAAGTGTGAACCAGGCCTTAAGTGATGAACTTAGTAGTCATTTTCTTGAGAGCTGGAGTTTACATTGATGAAAATAACCCCCCCCCCCCCCCACTACAGTTACACATGATTATCTGGGCTTTGGTTTTCCTTATGTTTTGGTACACAGCACACTTTGGTTATAGCAATAACCATGAACCTGAATTTTTGTTTGCATATACAATCATCCACAAGATAATGTTACATTTTCTCAATATTTACCAGCAATCTGTATTTCAATCTTGGCTTTATCCTCCAGGTCATCAATTTTTACTGAGACCTCATATGATCCAGAGTCTTTTCGGTCAGCCTTACGAATAAAAAGAATAGTATCTTTATCACTATTCCTGACACTGGCTTGTTTTGGGTCCAGGGGCTGTCCGCTCTTAGTCCAGGTAACTTGAGGCTTTGGCTTACCCTTTAAGAATGAAATAGATTGTATTATTAAAATAGCAAATCCAAAATAAAATAACAAGCCAGGCATTTTTTTTTAAGAGTGAGGAAAGTTAAAGCTAGCCAAACACTGTTAGTTTTTTTTTCTATTCAGCCATTGGGATTCCTCCATCCCCACAAACGAGGCTGATGGCGGAATCCCTCCCTGCCAAGACAATTTCCCAATCAGCATACACTGCTGATTGGGAAAAACATTTCCAACAAGTCAATCAGACTGGCGGAATTTTGATCAGTGCATAGCCAGCTTAAAGTGGATGTAAATCCTCACATATACCCAGTGAAGTGAACAGCCTCAGATGATACACAGAGAAGAAACAAATCCTCCTACATAGTAGACTTGTGCAATTTGTTTTGTTCCGAATTAGTTTTTTAACAAATTTCAACAAATTTCCGAATTAACCGGTTTAATGAATTTTTCCAAATATTCGTAAATTTGAATATTCAAAAAAACGTAAATTCGTAAATTTGAATATTCAAAAATTCGGAAATTCGAAAATTCGGAAATTCAAAATCCGAAAATAAGAACGGAAATTCAAAAGAGCGAAAATTGGAAAATTCAAAAACCCGAAAATTTGAAAATTTGAAAAGTACTAACTATATAATTATAGGAACTGGAAATTTCTTTCAAATTTGGCTGTTAGAAAACGTAATGAATACGAATTTTTCCTAGGTTACGAACTATCCGAAATAATGAATGCCGTGTTTAAACAAATGAATGAACGAATAATAATAATAATAATAATAATAAATAATAATAATAAAAACTTTTTATTATTATTATTATTTAATAATTCCGTTCCATTTTTTTAGATGCAGCATTTGTTATTTCAGATAATTCGTAACTTCGGATAAATTCGTCCTTACATTGTAAGAGAGCTGATTGGAGGAAAGGGACACCCCCCCCCCCCCGCAAAGGTATGAAGGAACATGCAGTTCTAAATAGACAAGATCAGTGCTTATCTCCCTCCCCACAAATTTTTAGCTCATGTTATCTCATGTGTCAGAGAACTTGTCGGAAGTAACTCATGCTGATAAAAGAGGAATGAAGCACCAGAGAGAAACAACACTTAGATCTTTGGAGGGAGATAAGTAAACACTACAGATATATATGTTTGTATCAAATTTTATAAATGGGGTTTACATCCACTTCATGGAAATTTACCATTTTATATATTTTTTTTTATACCTGTTGGGGAGATGTTCCCTCAACCCTATCCCGGTGGCATGAAAGAATTAGACAGAATTAGACAGAGAGACAGATAAACTAAAGAAGTTAACACATAATACATTTTCCAATGATGTGTAAGCAAAATAATGTTTACTTGCATGTTTATCATGTTTATTCTGCACAAGATTGAATAATTTAACATTCACACAATATATTCAGTGAAAATTCTCAACTTCTATTAAAAAAAAATCTGCCTCAGTGCCTCGTTGTTTCATTACAACTGTGAGCTTTTGGAATTCCCTTGCACGTTCTGTTGACATTGTAACAGGAAGTAAAAAACTCCTAAATTGGGACACAGACAACAATAAAAATTGAATAAGACTATAACAGTTTTGACAGCTATCCAAAACTAAAAAAAGAAATGATCTGGTCAGAGTTCCAAGGTAAAGAATGGTTTGTCAAATTTGTTGCTTTTTTATTGGCTTACTTTTAGTATAGCATACACATACAGTATACTGTATATATCCATCAATTTTTAACATTGGTTGTTATCTCAGTACTTTGAAACATTGGAATTTTTTTAAGGTTCAACTTGAACTTTGAGTTTAAATAACCTAATATACATTCCAGGAGCATGAAAACAGAAAGTGCATAGAAAATCCTGCCCACCACCTGCAGAAACAGATCATTGCTCTCTGCATGGAAACAGTGGTCCCTTCTTTGGTGATTGAAAAGCTATACGTTCGACCAAGCAGACACTGCACACAGGGAGCAAGAGTGCTTCTCTACAGAATGCCAGCAGAATACAGGCTTTCTATTTGGGCTGTAGCTACTATTTAAAAAAAAATTAACTATAATATTTTGCACAACTTCTTTTTAAATGCATATAGGATGCTATTTAGCCAATTTAAACTCCAAGTTTAGTTAGGCTCTAAAATAAACTTGTCATAAGCATGGGCAATCAAAACTGGGCAGAAATCCAGAGATAAAACAGCTTAAAGTGGTTGTAAACCTCTACGGTTTAGGAGAGTTTGCGGCCCCGGGAGGAAGGGGGGGCGAAGATGGACGCTCCATGCTAGTGGGGACAATGGTGACATTGCGGGCTTCGGTTTCAGGCAAGTGATGCATAGTAGCCCATTATGCTTTACCTTTGCAGGGAAATAAAGAGGAAGTAAAACCCACCACGGTTTACTTCCTCTCTATGTTATGTGCAAATCGAAAGTGTTTTTCTAAAGACATGCACTGTGCAAAATTTAGGCTGGTCCCTGAGGGACCTGTCAAGATTCACTCAGTAGGTACTATAGCCTTGTTCCATTCAGCATAAGTAATTTCTTCGATTAACTTTTGTCAAAGAATCCTGCTTGAAAATGTTTGGCCAAACAGTGGCATCCATTGTATGGCCAGCCTAAAAGGTCAAGCTTGGCTCTGCCACCTTCCACTTCTTAATTCTCTCTACCCATTAGGGAGGTATTGTGTCCATCACAATAAATGCCGGTGGAAGCTGGGCAAGACCAAGTGTGTTTTTTTTTTTTTTTATGGGAAACGTTAAGATTTGCATATTACTTTAGTTTATATCTCTGTATCTTTTGACCATGTTGACATGCAGTTTTTATTACAGACAACCCCTCTGTATGCATTGATTCAGCATATGGTCCGATGAAATTACAATTTGGGATAAGTTTACTTAAAAAAAAAATCGAATTTCCAATGTCTGCATGGTAACATCCTGTGATCTATAAGTGTAGCTCCGCAAACGCTATACTTTCCGGAAGTGACCTCATCTCAGCATTCGTTCCAGTGACAGAAAGTGTCAGCATCAACCGGCGCAGCCTGTTTCCTAGACATCGCAGCCATCCAGCCAACGGATCCCACTCACTTCACAGACATTCGAGATTATATGCCTACATGTCTGTCATGACTGTACCTTTGTGAGTACCGTGTTTACAGTTGATATTAAAAAAAATCATTTGATCTATTGCACTTAGAGTGGCACCTCTGTTTTATCCCCAGCCATAAAAATATTAAAAAGGATTTCCACATCCAATACTGTTTATGCGGCCTGCCTGCATTACAGTAATAAAACCAGACACTTCAATTGGACCTTAACATGTAGCTCCTTGGTGATCTGTACTCTACAGCCTACACACCAACTCTTCCAAATCTTCTCACCCCCTGCACCACACCCCACTGAATGCTCATCCTAATCTCAGTGTTCTACAATGTAAAGCCTATCTTTAAGTTGTTGACACACTCTTCTGTAAATGGAGTTTGAGCAGAGAATGAACTAGGGACCCGGTGCAGGTCTGAGATTATTTTGTAGAGTTTTAGTTTGGCACTGGGCCAAGCAGGCAGCAAATATCCCTGGGGGGCTACTTCAGAAAAATTCTGGTGGGGGGGGGGGGTAAGGGAGAGAGAAGGGAGTTGAGAAAAGGATAAATGCACTAACAATAAAACAACAAACTTATCCCTTAAAGACAATTACAACCGTGTAAAAAGTAAGCTGCATTTCTTGTCATTAGATGTGACTTACATTTTCCATTTTTCCTGCAAAGTTTACATATTTTACCACTCATGATAAAATGACTTACAATTACATTTGACTATTTTTATAGTAATTGCCCTGGATTTACTAAAAAGGAAATGCACAGGAATGGGGTTAAATTGCTATTGATAATAATGGTATGCTTGTGTTGTGGCTTCACATAAGCACAGTGACCATCATGCACCTAATGAATGTGATCCCTTACAGTCAATACATGTTGCAGTATCTTTATGCAGTGTGCTGTGATCAACCAAATAAGGCTGTGTTGTGTCTTATATGCAATTCTGCTGCATTAAAGCAATCCTGTCAGGGGAAGAATAATCCAATTCAAGGTGCAGCTCCCATTCTCCAATGGCCCATGTCTCCTAGCTCTCCCCCATTTCAGTGCTTCAGCCTCCCTCAGTGTCTTCAATGCAGTGGCGTCGCTCGGGGGGTAGGAGGGGGGGTGCAGGCTACACCTGGGTCACACCCGCCAGAGGGGTGACACCCATGGGTAGCGGCACTACTAACACCTCCCTACACTCTCGGGTCTCGCCGGTTATCTCCCTCAGCGGAGGGGACCGAAGCCCCCTCCCCCTCCTCTCTGTTTACATCCAAACATGAGGAAGAAGAGCCCTAGGGACACACACCGCTGTGTACAGCATATCCGTCCGTGCTGTTCTGAGGTCTGGGGGATGTCTATACTGATGGGGGGGGGGTGTTTATACTGATGGGGGGTCTGCACTGCGCAGGGGTGTCTATAGTAATGGGAGGTCTGCACTGAGGGGGG
Organism: Lithobates sylvaticus; assembly: GCA_028564925.1. Classification (NCBI taxonomy): domain Eukaryota; kingdom Metazoa; phylum Chordata; class Amphibia; order Anura; family Ranidae; genus Lithobates; species Lithobates sylvaticus. The sequence goes on along the minus strand of CM053027.1, from coordinate 178,741,973 downwards.
TCTATACTGATAGGGGGGTCTGCACTGAAGGAGGTGTCTATACTGATGGGGGGTTTGCACTGAGGGGGGTCTATACTGATGGGGGTCTGCACTGAGGGGGGTGTCTTTACTGATGGGGGGTTTGCACTGAGGGGGTGTCTATACTCATGGGGGGTCTCTACTGAGGGGGAGTGCCTATACTGATGGGAGGTCTGCACTGAGGGGGTGCCTATACTGATGGGGGGGTTTGCACTGAGGGGGGTGTCTATACTCATGGGGGGTCTCTACTGAGGGGGAGTGCCTATACTGGTGGGGGGGTTCTGCACTGAGGGGGGTGCCTATACTGATGGGGGGTCTACACTAAAGGGGGTGTCTATATTGATGGGGGTCTGCACTGAGGAGGGTGCCTATACTGATGGGGGTATGCACTGAGGGGGGTGTCTATACTGATGGGGTCTACACTGAGGGGGAGTGACGATACTGATGGGGGTCTGCACCAAGGGGGGTGTGTATACTGATGGGGAGTCTACACTGAGGGGGGGTGACTATACTGATGAGGGTCTGCACTGAGGGGGGGTGTCTATACTGTTGGGAGGGTCTGCACTGAGGGGGGTGTCTATACTGAGGGAGGGGTCAGTACTTAGTGGGGGGTCTATACTAAGGAAAGGGGGTCTGAACTTAGTGGGGGGTCTTTACTGAAAAAAGGGGGTCTGTACTTAGTGGGGGGTCTATACTGAGGAAAGGGGGGTCTGTACTTAGTGGAGGGGGTCTATACTGAGGAAAGGGGGTCTGTACTTAGTGGGGGGTCTACACTGAGGAAAGGGGGTCTGTACTTAGTGGGGGGTCTACACTGAGGAAAGGGGGTCTGTACTTAGTGGGAGGTCTATACTGAGGAAAGAGGGCCTGTACTTAGTTAGGGGGGTCTGTACTGAGGGGGGTCTATACTGGCGGAGGGGGAAGTCTATACTGAGGGAGGGGGGTCTGTACTGAGGGGGGTCTGTGGTTAGTGGGGGGTTGATACCAATTTTTTCCACACAGGGTGATACCAACCCTAGTGACACCACTGTTTCCACGTTCAACATTTCCAGGAGTGTCGGATGCCTGCTGCACATTTTTTGTTCCATCTTCCAAGCTTTATGGCACACCACTGATGCATTAAATCACAGCACGTATTGCAGGATAAAAGAAACTGACATTCACTGAAGTGTTGAATTCTGAGGACACTGCTGGAGGCTGCCAGTGTTGGAATGAAGAGGTGACCATAAAAGCTCTTTTCTTACAGGGAACTGTAATTTAGATTATTTTACCCTTAAAGTACCATTTCAAGCTATTGGTATGTCAAGAATCTGCCTAAAAACACAAAAAGCTATAGTATGACAAACACCACAATTGTTCAGTAAAGTTTAAAAGGTGAACATAGTTCACCTTTACACTATACATAGCCTACCCCCATTACCATGCACATGCCATACACTGCCTGCCCTCATCACCGTTCACACGCTATACACAGCCTACCCCCATCACCGTGCACACTCCATACACAGCCTACCCCCATCACCGTGCATACTCCATACACAACCTATCCCCATCACCGTGCACACTCCATACACAACCTATCCCCATCACCGTGCACACTCCATACACAACCTACCCCCATCACCGTGCACACTCCATACACAACCTATCCCCATCACGTGCACATTCCATACACAACCTACCCCCATCACTGTGCACACTCCATACACAGCCTACCCCCATCACTGTGCACACGCCATACACAGCTTACCTCCCCACCCCCTCCCCCCCCCCCCCAAAAAAAAAGAAGGTGAACAAATAAAGTTGCAGCTCCAAAAAGAAAAAAAAAGAAACAACAACAAAACATCAAAACATACATCATAATACTATACATAGCCTACCTCCATTACCATGCACATGCCATACACAGCCTACCCCCATCACTGTGCGCACGCCATACACAGCCTGCCCTCATCACCGTGCACACGCCATACACAGCCTACCCCATCACCATGCACACTCCATAAACAACCTATCCCCATCACTGTGCACACTCCATATACAACCTATCCCCATCACCGTGCACATTCCATAAACAACCTACCCCCATCACTGTGCACACTCCATACACAGCCTACCCCCATCACCGTGCACACGCCATACACAGCTTACCTCCCACCCCCCCCCCAAAAAAAGAAGGTGAACAAATAAAGTTGCAGCTCCAAAAAGAAAAAAAAAAAACAACAACAAAACATCAAAACATACATCATGCTGTCAGTATTAATTAAGAAATGTGAATACAGGTGTTTATCATTACAACTTGCTTTCCCAGGTAGAAGCATATGAATTAGTGTATGAGAATTTGCCATGACCAAACTGTGCATGTATGCACATGAGTACTATGATTCCACCACAAAGCATTCACCATTGCTCCTTTTTCACTTGTTTTGTTTTTATACAATCACCATAGATATCAATGCACACTTGATCCTATTTGATTCTAGGTATGCCACCACTAGGCTTAGCAAACCAGGCTTAGCAAACCACAGTCATTTTGGAATTATGTAGGTTGTTAGAAGTATCAATGCAATTATTAACCCACAGACTTCTTTTTAATAAATCTGGTACATTAACTAATGCACATTAAAAAAAAACTATACCTGGAAAGGAATAACAAGATTCACAGCCTCTCCAACATGTTTCACAAATGTTTGACGCAGGTATCTCGGGAGGCGGATTTTGGGGCGATCTATGAAAAAAAAAAAAATATTAAACATTTTTTGTTATTAATACATTTTAATTTATTCAAGCCAACAATAAAGATGCCACCTCAACACAAATACCATGATCTAATAAATTAAAGCTATGACCAAGAATGAACTACTGGTACAAACAGCATTCTACTTTTTATGTTTCAGAACTTCTACTAACTTTTCAAGGCCTGCTAACACATAAATAAATTGTTTTCCAAGTTTAGAAAAGTTGTTTTAATTTTTTTTATTACAAGTTTTCCTTTATTTTTTTCCCTTTCTCAAATTTTCTGGGTAGGGTAAGTACTCTATCATTGTGGAAAACTAAATATATTTTGTAAGTATAAGTTGATTTATATCCCCCTTAAAATAGCGACGAGCAAGCATGCGAGTCATTTGCAGTTTAAGCAGAACTGCCAACTTATTTCTTTTACAGTGTCAAGGCAAAAATAAATTTAGCAAGGTGTGCAATGTGAGCCCATCACTCAATGATTCACGTTGACAGTGCACAATGACAAAATTAAAGATGTTTAGTTAACTGAAATAAAATTAGCGAAAACATTTATCACATATAAAGTCTTCATTAAAATACTACTCAAAGATAAACACTGCTCATCCAATAAAGCAACATAAAGAGCAGGATCAATACATACTACTGTAGTAACATATAACAAAATCATATCTATGGTTTTGTGATGAAGAACCCCAATAGTGAATGGTAAGGCTGCACAAATCTTTTCTGTCCTTTGGAAACATTTCCAGTAAACACTTGCAACTGACAATGAGTTATACCCTTTTACAACTTGCCTCAGATATGTAGTCATTCCTTTATATACATGTAAATCGTAAGTTGGCAAGTTATACTCAATAGAATGTAGTCTTTGTGAAATTCCTTTCTGCCATAGACACGGGTATTTAACAGCTGTGAGCTTCTCTTTTGTATTTGCCATACATTATACCATATCTACCCTTATGTAATGTCATCAGGTTGTCACATATGTGAATATCTTTTTTCTTATATTATAAGAGATGTGCTTTAATTCTTCTTTCAGTTGGAAGTGAATAACATGTTAAATCATATTGCCCAGTGCACATCTGAATCATGTAAAAAAGCATGTACCAATTTTTGTCCATTTTTTTTTCGTTTCAGATTATTGAAGATTTATTAATCATGAATGAACAATGTCTGACTTAAATAATAGCATTGATACTAGAGAAAATACTTTTTTTTTTTTTTTTTTAATAAACCACATTGTTGTAAAACACCAATGTTGTCAAAAATGCACAACCCAGAAAAAACGGTCCATATGTACCCATGAATTATTCCAGCCAAAAATACTATTAATATGCTAAGCATACCAATAGAAAATTAACGAATGTCCCACTTTGGGAACCTCTGCCACCTGAGAGTATTACCAAAAGACAGTGGTCACCAGCTTCAGACTCTCTTTTATATACTGATTAAAGGGGGTAAAACTGGCTTCTTGGTGACAAACAATGTAGATCTGCACTCTGCAGTTCTAATACAAGAAGATTTCCACTTCTACATAAAGGTAGAACACCAGTTTAACCAGATACGTTCAGAGAGGGTATTCAATACGAACAATATGTTAATGGTATGAACAAGGAAAAAATTATTTAGTAAGTAAAACTTACCCATTTGGTACTGCTGGAGCTCCGTAAGTTGCATAGTTCACTGTGAATATCAGTTATAATTTCTTACATGACATAGAAGCTACACGGTCAACACCTCCCCATCTTATGAAGACTTTAAATGCAACAAACAAGATTGGGTATATGTAATCAATGTTTTATATGGTAGGTAATTCAATTCGCATGGCGAGTCAGTGTTGGCCATTCAAATAAACTATTAGAAACAAGATACTGGCAATACCGTCACTATCTCCATATGGTGTGTCCTGTGTGGGTCTGTCTATTTTCTACACTGCTATACTTGTCAGTAGGTAATTTGGGTCTGAGTACCTAACTGTTGCATGTTAACCAAAGTTCTTTAGTTGTTTTATCCATTACTAATACACAAATATTCTTATGGATCATAAAATAAGTTAAACTTTGAGGTAATGTTATTCTGAAGAACAGGATTAAGAGGAATTATGGCCTGACCATTGAAGTGCACTGCTTTGTAAAATAGTGTCCATTGTGGTGTATTGAAAGCCCATTCACAAACAAAGGTCTACTTTAACAAAACACACATTATCGGGTTACAAAATGCGTATTAATGCATTTTAACGCATCACTTTTAGGAACCAGCTTGCAACGTGTTTGAACGTAAACTTATCCTTTTTTAAAAATTTCCCTTCACTTCGTGTTCCTAGAACATAAAACGTGAGGGGAAGTCTCTACACACTTATGCCCCGTACACACGGTCGGACTTTCCGACGGAAAATGTGCGATCAGAGCTTGTGTATAGGCTCCATCAGACAGTTTCCATCGGAATTTCCTTCGCACAAAATTTAAGATCTGGTTATCAAATTTTCCGACAACAAAATCCGTTCGCGCAAATTTCGATCGTGTGTACACAATTCCGACGCACAAAGTGCCACGCATGCTCGGAATCAAGCAGAAGAGCAGCACTGGCTATTGAACTTCATTTTTCTCGGCTCGTCGTATGAGTTGTACATCACCGCGTTCTGGACGTTCGGAATTTCCGACCAACTTTGTGTGATCGTGTGTATGCAAGACAAGTTTGAGCTAACATCCATCGGAAAAAAAACATGGGACTTTGTTGTCGGAATTTACGATCGTGTGTACAGGGCATTAGGGTAATTCCCCTTTTAGACAGTTGTCACTGAAACAAGTATCTCCATTGTCAGATTTCCCCTCACCTTTTGTTATGGTGACCACTGTAAAACCTTGGATTTCCCTTCACTTTTTGTCTCTGTAATAATGGCAAAGACAACCCAAAACGGTAAATCTACTCAGTGGGGACACAGACAGCAATAACAAATTGACAAGGGTTCTTACCCTTCCCCATTGATCCAAAACGAAAAAAAAAAAAAAACGTTTTGGCTATATATTAACCATTTAACACCATCTCCCAGTGGCCCTTTTAACCACTTCCCGCATTCCATATAGTAAAATGATGGTAGACGGGATGCACTCTCATTCTGGGATGACGTAATATGATCGCATATCAGTGCCACCTATCAGTGCAGCATATTAGTGCCACCTAATCAGTGCCCCAGCTAATCAGTGCCCTTCAGCGCCGCCTCCTCAGTGACCATAAGTGCTGCCTCATCAGTGCAGCCTATCAGTTCCCATCAGTGCTGTCTCATCAGTGAAGGAGAAAAATTACTTATTTACAAAATTTACCAACAGAAACTAACAAAAACTTTTTTTTTATTCAAAATTTTTGGTCTTTTTTAAATTTTTTTGCAAAAAATAAAAAACCCAGGAGTGATTAAATACCACCCCTAAAAAAGCTCTATTTGTGTGAACAAAATGATAAGAATTTAATTTAGGTACAGTGTTGCATGACCACGCAATTGTCATTAAAAAAATTTACAGCTCTGGAAGCTGAAAACTGGCGTGGGCAGGAAGGGGGTGAAAGTGACCAGTAGGCAAGTGGTTAAGCAGACTTTGATACCTGGGAGGCTATGTCACTTTGATTTAATATGACTGCTGTGATTGGCTAACATGGCAGTCTTATGATTGGGGAGGCATCCCACTTGCTGCCTGTCAAAAGTCTTGGTGGAGAGTTGTTGGTAACAGCTTGGTCAGTGTGCTGGGAGTGCACCATTAGTGTGTGCTCTCAGCACACAACTTCATGCTGCAATGGACATATATATGCATTACACAGGCAGCAAGAGGTTAACATACCTAAGGAGGAGGAAAAGCTAATAACCAGTACCTGATAGCCTCATAATTAGCGTTGACCTTGGGTTCAGGTTTACCTATATTCAGCCAAACCTGGGAGAAAGTTTTCAGAGATTGACCAATCCACTGCAGATGGGAGATCCCTGTCCCATAGTTACACGTACACAATGGTGTGGGGATGCTCATGATGTCATTGACCTAATATGGGCAGGTGGTCTTGTGGATCCCTGCCGCTTTGTGTATGTGCAGCTAAGTGGCGAGGAATCTCTCACCCGCAACTGATTAGCCCGGCACTGACAGCTTTTTTCTGGGTTCGAACTGAACTCAAGCTTATCCCTACTCACAATCTTTATATTTGTATCCACAACATTTAAGGAAACCTGTTATTAGAGAGGCTGCTATTGTTGGCTCCTTCTGAGAAGATTAGTTACCGGCTGTCTACCATGCTGAGCCTCCTTCCTCTAGTCATCAAGTTACAGACACAGAACAAGTAAAAAAGAAACAACGTATGTATATACAGTATGTAATCTTGTTCTGGGTAAGTAAAGTACTGAAGACAGAGGGTCAGCCTAACAGCTGAGAAAACCATTATTTTCAGAAGGAGGTCAGCAATGACAGCCCAATAAATATGTCAAGACAGGTTTGGTAAGGGGTAAGAGGAGGTCCACAGGTGCTGGTGGCTAGGAAAAATGATGTGAACCTGAACTAAGTTGAGGCTGTATTATAGTGCAAACAAATCAAGTCAACAAGCTTTTTTTGTGGAGATTATTGGTTCACTTTAAAGTCATATATCACTGATGCTGTCTTCAATAATGTGGACTGACTAGAAATATAATCAGTCTGCAGGAGTATTTCAGCTTTGTTTTGGTTAGTTAGGATGTTGGGGAGCTATTTGCCCACACTGACAGCACCACGTGGGATATTGTTGGAAGTCTGATTATGCAGCATTTTGTAAGGGAATATAAAGTATTTTCAGTCTGTTTAGATATGCAATACATGTAAATATTCTTATACATATGCGTTAATATTTAAAAAAATATTGTAGTTATACATATGGGGCAGCCATATTTACTCATTACATAAATAGGCTCTCTTTGCTTTAAAATATTGTTTTTATAATGTAACGCCCCTTTCACACAGGGCTGTGCGTTTTTAGTACTGAGTACTTAGTACTTTGTAGTGAGTCTACATTTATCTATAGAGTACCTCCATTAAATGTTTCCCCTCAGTTTGAAAAGAATACAAACTTGTCAAAGATCCCATCCCCTTAAAATTTTATGCACGCCTAAAAAAAACGTTTTACATACGCTTTTATACACTAATAAACATATGAAAAAGCATGCTTGTAAAAGTGTTCCGTAAAAATTACTTTAAAGTGAACCTGTTCTTCCCTGGTACTGTCTATCTTCACATTTTCTTCACTTCTCCACTCACTCTGTATTAGAGTCCTGTTACGTTAAGTAACATAGTGCTTAGTACGCTCTCTTCATTCCCAGGTGATAATGCTGAGTGTCCAAGCAGCCAATTCCCAACTGTTATGAGGAATAGGCCACAAAGGATGGTAAGTACAATTATCTGGGAAGGCTGCCATTAAAGTGACCCATGTTGCATTATCCTGCATGGACAAAGCATTAGTTAATTTTAAAAGGTACACCGAAAAGGGCAATGCACTTTTGAAAAAATATATAAAACAGTTGTTGAACCTTTAAAAAGATTTGCATAGCTCCCAACTGTCCCTGATTTCGAGGGACTGTCCCTGATTTGGAGCAATGTCCCTCTGTCCCTCTTTCCTCCTTATTTGTCCATCATTTGGGTCTGATCTATATAGATGTATATAAAATGCACTTTTTATCTATCAAAAAGTGTTTTCCAGTGCTAAACCTTTCATCTGATTTTTTAAATTGCTGCATTTGTAAATTCTAAAAGCCGAAATAAAGGAATAATAGTGGTAAAAAAAAGCACTTGTGGGTTTAACCAATCTTGTTTTTTGTGTACAATTCTAATTTAAGGGGGTGTGGCAAGGGGTGCTGATAGGCATGGGTGTCTGCAGGTAGGGGCAAGGGGGGTCAAGTGCCCCCCCCCTGGAATCAGGGATCGGATCTTAAATTCAGCACAGTTGTGTCTCTATCGAGGTGCCGCACTCGGGTGCCACCCACCAGTGGGGTGACACCATTAAGGTGCTGTCAAGTGTAGTGTGACTTTGGGCTCTTTTCCCTGCTTAGTCCAGCAGAGAACTTGGCGGTGCTGTGACGGAAGAATGGCGAGCTGCGGGCTATCAGAGGTTTACCCCGCTCGCCCCACCCATTCTTCTGTCAGGGAGAAGAGACGGCAGGTCTCACCAGGTTCCCCACCCAGCCTTCTGCCCTGCTCCGTTCCTTCCCTATTGGCCATAACTGAGGGCCAATCAAAGGTGACTAGGAGAGGCAAGCTTCATGGGACAGGTAGTCCCAAAAGATTGGCGGCTCCATTTTCCACAGGGAGGAGGCTACAGCTCGATCAAGAGAGAGATTGAGAGACTGCAGCCTGGAAAGAAGCGGAGGGAGAGAGTGCTACAGGACGAGGAGTGTGCTGGGTGGAAGCCAGAGAGAGAGCCTGCCAGGGCCACAAAAGAGAGTCATGCTGTCCAGCACCACCAGAGAGAGAGCCACACTGGCCAGCACCACCAGAGAGAGAAAGACTGAGCCACTACCAGGGTACAGACATGCTACACTACTGACCAGTGTCGCCCCCGGGGGAGCCAGAGTGAACAATCGTCCAGCCGGAGTGATCCCTGCTGTAGTTTCGCTGGGTCTGGTAAGAGAGCCTGTTGGCCATTACCCATTACTTATCCTAGGGACTGTAATATGTCTGCAGACTCTGACCATAATAATGTGATAATGACATTTTCGAAAAGGGGCGGTGCATGGGTGACCCTAAAATTATGCCCCCCCCCCCAAAAAAAGTTCTGCGGACGCCCATGCTGAAAGGTGCCCCTCATTCCAATCTCAAAAAGTTGGGAGGTATGGATTTGTATTTCTGTTTATCAAGTTCTGATATATATTTTTCCCAAATGCACAGACCTGACCCGAATTGCCTCTTCTGCAATTTAGCAGTACAGATAGGTTATCTTCAAGACTCTAGACAGTGTGAATGGACAGTGAAGGAGCAGCAGCCTAATGATGAGGTCACCCTGCTGTCTATTCAAGCAAGTATGTTCCTTGTCAGCACATGTGCATGCAGCACACCCAATTGACTACTACTGCTGTTCCTTCCCCTGACTAAATGCAGGTGTACAGGGGATAACATTTAGGTAACTGCACTTGATACATTACTTTTTTTTTGTAACGAACTGCATTACTGCACAACTTTTTTTATACATCTGCCGGAAGTCTGGCTTTAAGATGAAAACTGCAGTAATAACACAAATTGAAGGGCGAAAATACAGTGAAGCTTTTTAAGTAAAGCTGTGCCCATGCAGGGCAACTGATGACCCCATCAGCAACCTCTATATACACCTTTTCTTTGGTCTCCCTTGGTGCAGCCAATAGGAGCAAAGAGAGTTAGCTCTTTGTAAGCTTACATAGGGCTAAGGACTCTCTTTACCCCTATCTGACTTTGTTGGGTACCCGAGTGACCAATCATCGGCGCTTTCATGTGGGAGAAAGCAGAGTAAGTAACATACGTTTTCATTCTCAGCAGGCTACCAGAGTGGCAGTGAATTGAATAGAAGGCAAGTGTGGGTTTCTGGTTGGGGGGTGCCATCAAAGTGTACATAGGGCATTAGCAAAGCAACAGGTTCACTTTAAAGCACTAAACCAGTGCAGAGCACAGTATATTTTTTTTAATACACTAAACCAGTGCAGAACACTTCAGAACTTTCTTAATACACTAAACCAGTGCAGAACACTGCAGAACTTTCTTAATACACTAAAACAGTGCAGAACACTGCAGAACTTTCTTAATACACTAAACCAGTGCAGAACACTGCAGAACTTTCTTAATACACCAAACCAATGAAGAACTCAGTAAAACATTCTTTATATACAAAATAAGTGCAGAGCACAGTAGAGCCTTGTAAATATAGAAGCTCTCATTTCCATCACAGATCAAAAAAGAAGTGATTTACACCTCATGCTAATATAGTGGGTGTATACAGTATATATATGTATACCTGTGTATATATATATATATATATATATATATATATATATATATATATATATATATATATATATTATTATTATTATTATTATTATTAAGCCAGTAGGATTTTCATTATTAATATTATTTTTTCAGCATCTTTTACACCACTGTGCATCCAAAAGCTATGACAATGACCTCAAAGCATACACAAATTCATGACATAATTAGAGTCCAGTCCACATCAGTTCATAATACGGATTGGCAGTAAATGTGTTGTAAAGACAATACCAATCAAACGCTTGCAGAACAAAAACATTAACTAGAATAGGGACGTCATTATAAGATATATTATTATATTTTCATTTTATTTTTTTGTGTGAGAGCATAAGTATATAAAAAAATGCACACAGAAAAAAAAATACACATCCTCCTACATACTGTACATACACACACTGCTTTTCACATTAGCTTCACGGTATGACAAGTGTGACTTCTTGTGATGAATGGCAAGTTCTCAAAGGACAAGCTGTAGAAAGGTATCTAATTGGGTGCATCTGTCAGCTTGCTATTAAACTCAAGCTGTCCCCTTGGTATGCCTGTGTCCATCCTGCTGACCATGGGGACTTCTAAAATTAGATGCTTTGGTTTCACACATCTCTCCTTGTAAAGGGAATCCTAAATCTGTGTGTTCGCTAGGATGTATTCTAGTTTAAACTACAGAGGAAATATATAGAATCAAACATAGGTGACATGTATAAAACCTGTGCGCTCTGAAAACAGGTTATTACTAAAAATGTCAATAACACTTTATCTTGCAGAGTTATTAAAAGTTTCCAAAAGTGCTTTATTACTTATGTATTTATTATTAAAACACTCATATCAGACAATTATATAAACTTTGTTGAGTTTCTGGTCTATGTGTGTTTTATATTTTATGGGTTAATGTCGGTTTCATAAAATTCTATGTGTGTCTTAGTTAATCAGTTATTAAATGGAAGGCTAGCAAAGTGTCATCATAATTTGTGATTTGGTTCTACCTGAGTGCATCAGAATGAAAGCTCTTTATCTACACCATACAGGACAGTGAAAAGAGCAAGCAGTATTGCAATGCTATATAATGGCCCATATCTGCGTCCGCTCTGTCCACATAGCAAAACCTCTTTGATATACATCTTCGACCTTGTGGGCTGTCATCAAGAAATCTTTAAAAATTGTGGCCCATGTTCTTAATGACACCCTGTGGGAGGGACGAAACTCGTTGATGTAATTACTGGCTTTGCAACCAAATGCCTCACTTCCACCATCCGTGGAAAGCACACCGAGTCACAGAAGAGCCTCGTTATTGTTCCAATGCCTGTTTAATTCAGAGATTTTCTAAGTGGAATTTTTTTATTTACTGTACTTCACTAGGAGTACCTTTTTCTTTTATTGAGCCTGGTGTATATTGGAGCTGCCCTAAAGAGTAGCATTTTGGAGACCTTAATAAGGACGTCAAAAAGGGACCTGGTATTCCCAACACCGGACACGTGTGTTTGACCCCCAGACTGAAAAGCTGAGGGTCCATTTTCTTTGGTGAGTGTGGCACACTGCATGGCATGTTTACTTGACGCACTTCAGCACTTTGTCTATGGAATTTGGAGCACTTTATATGTGACTTTTTTTGAAAAGACTTTCAAAGAACCATCAAGAATGCAGTGACGTACAACACTACGACAAGACGAGAAAATTAAGTTCAATGCTTCCTAGCATGCGTCGAATTGTTTCCGAGCATTTGTAGGAATTTTGAATGTCGGAATTGGTAGAGACGATAGGAATTTCCCATCGCAACTTTTTCCGATCGAAAAATTGAGAACCTGCTCTCAATCTTTTGCTGGCTGGAATTTCGCCAGCAAAAGTCCGATGGAGCATACATACGGTCGCATTTTTGGACCAAAAGCTCTCATCGGACCCCATGTGTACGGGGCATTAAAGGAAATTTCAAGTGTGGTGGTCGAGGTTGTTTGTATTGCCCATATATCAAAGGAGGTGACACTGTTCTGTCAACATCTACTGGCAAAAGTCATAAATTACATTCCTTCATTAACTGTAATACACAGTATATTGTATATGTTATTATATGTACAATCCAATATGTTGGCAGGACCACACGCAGACTAAGGGACCGACTCTATGATCATCTTTATGATATAGAGAAAGAGCATTCTACCAATGTTGCACGCCATTGGAACGATTTACACCACAAAGATACATCTAGTTTGACCATTCAGGGTATTGACAAAATTGTGAAACCACCAAGAGGTGGTGATAAATTTGGTATTTTATGTAAACAAGAAGTCCGATGGATTTTTATGTTAATTACCAGACGTCCTATTGGCCTCAATTTTTAATGAGATGTATCCCATTTCTACGAATAGTCATAATATTTGTTACTAAGTTTCAACTTTCCCCTTTTTTTTACATAATTTTTCGATACAGGAACTAAGCTCTTTACAGGTTGAGTAAACATGACACTTTATACACCTTTTGTTACATTATCCAGCGTATTGTTACTGTTTTTGATACTTTTTGTGACCATCTCGGTATGCATTTGATGATCGCTTTTTTTGATGGAGATTTTCTTTTTTTCTTCAGTTTATGCTAATTTATATATATGTATACAATTTTTTCAAATTAATGTGACCGGCATACTGAAGTTTGTATTGGCTATTACTGCAACATTGTCTTTTCCCTGTAGTCTTCAGTTTTTTTCGTGAGGTGAAACTATGGTCTCCCGCTGCATGTGTTTTGGAGCATGTGCAGTGGACAGTGTCCTCTCCCTACGCACCGCTTTACAGCCTCTATGGGTGCTGTTTTTGTGTGGCTATTTGGTTTTATTGTCTTCCCTTTACAGCATATGCGATAAAACTGTTTTTTATTGCGCATGGTCTGTAGCATGGGAAGTGAGACTATAATAATCTTCCGTCTAGCATTTCTTCTTCCTCTCTTTTTATGTTTTTATGTTCTATATCCAGCGGGTAGTTTTACATATTTGGCCAAGGTTTTTGCCATCCACACCTGAGTATTGTTATAGCTTTCTATTTTTTTTGGAGTATATATTCAATATACATCTTTGTGAGGTGGTTTTCCTGGCTTCTGTTCATTTGAAATGTATGCATATTTGCACAGTCCCTTTGCACTAGAACAGATAATACGTCAAAGAAATCTGTACCCGTATTATCATGTCCTCATTTCAGGATGTCCCTCACAGTTTCTTAGGCCTTCCTGCTGCTCTTTCCTTTTTGCAGTGGGTAAAGTGAGACTACCATTTCTCTCTATATATCTATGTGGTGTGCTTGATGGGACTACGTTCTCTCGTTACACACCACATTTTTTGGATATCAGTTGCTCTTTTGTGGCCTTTGTGGCTTTTCTGGTTTCATTACATCCCTTGTTGCAGCAAGTGCAGTGAGGCTATGTTTCTCACTGCCCGCAGTCTGCAGCAAGGGAAGTGAGACTAATGCCTTGTACACACGGTTCGAATTTCTGACGGAAAATGTCAGATCGGATTATGTTGTCGGAAAATCCAATCATGTGTGGGCTCCATCAGACTTTTTCCATGGGAATTTCCGACGGAAAAAGTTTGAGAGCTGGATCTAAAATCTTTTTTTTTTTTTTTTTTTTATCAGGTGACATCTCATGTCTATGGGTACCAGTGAACATGAGAAAACATGCCCAATGACCATCCGTGGGTAAAAAAGACAGTCTGTGCTGGTTACCTTAAGTAATGTATTATGTTTTTGTTTAAGATAAGCCAGCACTTAAGATATCTTACCATGCTACCGCTTCTGCCTTCATGGGCATTACTGGAAGAACTGGAAATCTTTGGCTGATGGTACAGTATGATGTCTACATGCCTGACTAATCTCTAATGGCTGTGGCCCAAATAAGTTTGCATGTACTCACTGCTTGATATAGAACAAGTAGATAAAATGAGCAAAACAGATAAACTTTGCCAACCGATGCTGTTAATATTTTCATTAAAATATTAATTGCACACAGTTTATTAACTATGCATGAAAACATAGGAACTGGGGTGCAGCAAAATGGCAGCAGGTGCTGTGGCCTGATGAGTCAAAATTTTAAATATTTGGCTGTAGCAGGAGGGGGCAGTTTGTTTGCTGCTCGCTGGAGAGCGATACAATAATGAGTGTCTGCAGGCAACAGTGGAGCATGGTGGAGGTTCCTTGCAAGTTTAAGGCTGCATTTCTGTAAATGTACTTGGAGATTTTATCAGGATTATTGGTGTCCTCAACAATGAGAAATACAGGCAGATACTTATCCATCATGCCATACTATCATAGAGGCATGTGATTGGTCCCAAATTTATTCTGCAGCAGAATAATTACGCCAAACATACAGCCAATGTCATTAAAAGCTATCTTCAGCGAGAAGAAGAACAAGGAGTCCTGGAAGAGATGGTTTTGCCCCCACAGAGCCCTGATCTCAACATCATCGAGTCTGTCTGGGATTACATGAAGTGACCAAAGGATTTGAGGCAGCCGACATCCACAGAAGATTTGTGGTTAGATCTCTAAGCCGCTTGGAAGAACCGATAAGAATCTAGAAGAATTGATGCTGTTTTGAAGGCAATGGGCGGTCGCACCAAATATTGATTTGAATTTCTCTTCTGTTTATTTACTTTCCATTTCGTTAATTGAGAAAAAAAATATACAACTAATGCCGTGTACAGACGAGCGGAATTTCCAACAGAAAAAGTCAGACGGGAGCTTTTCATCGTATATTCCGATCGTGTGTATGCCCCATCGGACTTTTTACGTTGAAGAATATGACGGACCTAGAAATAGAACATGTTCTAAATTTTTCCGACAGAACCAATTCCTATTGGGAAAACCGCTCGTCTGTATGCTGTTCCGACGTACCAAAAACAACGGATGCTCTGAAGCAAGTACGAGACGGAAGCTATTGGCTACTGGCTTTGCACTTCCTTTTTCTAGTCCCATCATACGTGTTGTACGTCACCGCTTCCAAATGGTCGGACTTTGGTGTGACCGTGTGTAGGCAAGACCGCTTGAGCGGAATTCCGTTGCAATTCCGTCTGAGAAAACTTTAGAGTTTATTCCGACGGCAAAACCGCTTGTGTGTACGCGGCATAACACTTCTATTTCTAAAAGCATTCTTAATTTACAGCATTTTTTTAAGACCTGCCTAAAACTTTTGCACAGTAATATATATATATATATATATATATATATACACACACACACACGCAGTATATTAACTTTAAAGTCCTAGTCATAAAGGGAGAAGAAAAACAAAAAGTTAAATTGTCACAGAGATAAAAATTTAAATGAAGGCAAAAACATTTTTGTATAGATATTAAAAAAACATTATAGATACCCTTTCCCCCTTTTTTTAAATAAGTGATCACATTCCCTCTGTTCTCAGCTGCATAAGCTGGGGGGAGGAGAAGCAGCAGTACACTGAGCTTCCCAGTGAATAGCTGTGCAGCGGGTGCGTGCCAGGACAAGTCTGATCATTTGGAGGAGAGTACACTGAGTTCCCAGCATAACTAGAGAACTGACCATGACGTGCTCTCCTTTTTAGTGTGGTCAGTTTTTAATAGGAAAGCAAGGAGACTGGCAGGGACATCAGGGATTTCACATAAAGGAACTAATACAAAGAAAAAAGGATACTTTCTCATACAAGTACATGGTACAGCAGGCACTTATTAGGTATATGAAGTGTTGGGGTAACAACCGATTTAACACTATTAGGTTAACCCCTTCTTTCCCGCCCCAGTGCCTCTGTAGTTTTGAATGCCTGGGGTCTGGAAGGATCTGCAATCATGTATGTGATCACCGTGAGAGTACAACCTTTACAATATGTAAGCCAATTGGATTCAGGGTACCTCACCCCAAGCCTAAGGAAGCATGCAGAATGGATTGTGCAAACAAACTCGTCCCGATGAGCTTTGTCTGTTGTACGTTGTGTAAGTAGATACATGTTTTCCTTTTTATCAACAAATGGTCTTGAGGTAATGCCCTCTCTTGTTTGTGTAATTTGCAGCATAGTAATACCCATATGCAACTAGAGTACTAACATCCTTATATGAAACAGTGTTCAGAATAGTGAAGCCCAGAGCAGCCAGTCAAGACTAAAGTGTATCTATGGTCACAATGTAAAATCACTTATTCATTTCCATATTGTATTTCAATTATGCTTAGCCTACTCCTATTAAATCTGAACAATGTTAAAGTTTGTAAACCTTGTGAAGATCCCCACACATTTACTTGCCTGAATTCTGTGACACATATTTACTATGTCCTGTAAGTAGGCACTGCTGTCACACATTTCACAGAGCCTGCCTTCTGATCTACAGAGGTGCTGAGAGGAGGAGTTTCAGGAGGCGGAGTCAGTACAGAAATCCCTGCTTGCAGGCAGCAAGGTACCATGGGATATGTAGTCCTTGGAAATGGAAAGTAAACAGCAGAGGAAAAGCTGCAAAGCATGCAGGGAATCCAGGAAGTTGTGGAAGGAGATGACCAGCAGACAGGCAGAACTCAAAACATTAACCACTTGCCTACCAGGCACGAACACCCCCTTCCTGACCAAGCCATTTTTCAGCTTTCAGTGCTGTCGCATTTTGAATGACAATTGCGCGGTCATGCAACGATGTACCCAATAACATTTTTATCATTTTTTTCCCCACAGATAGAGCTTTCTTTTGGTGGTATTTGATCACCTCTGTGGTTTTTATTTCTTGAACTATAAACAAAAGAATAGGGACAAGTTTGAAAAAACGCAATATTTTTTGCTATAATAAATATCCAATTTTGTTTTTTTTAAAACAAATTTTTCCCTCAGTTTAGCCCGATACGTATTCTTCTACATATTTTTGATAAAAAAAAAAAAAATTGCAATAAGCGTATATTGATGGGTTTGCGCAAAAGTTACAGCGTCTACAAAATAGGGGATAGATTTATAGCATTTTTATTATTTTTACTAGTACTGGCAGTGATTTTTATCGTGACTGCGATATTGCGGCGGACATATCGGACACTTTTGACAAATTTTTGGGACCATTCACATTTATACAGGGATCCGTGCTATAAAAATGCATTGATTACTGTATAAATGTGACTGGCAGGGAAGGGGTTAACACTAGGGGGTGATCAAGGGGTTAATATGTTCCCTATGGGAGTGATTCTAACTGTGGGGGGGAGGGGACTGACTGGGGGAGGTGACCGATCGGTGTCCCTATGTACAAGGGACACACCATCGGTCTCCTCTTCTCTGACAGCACGTGGATCTGTGTGTTTACACACACAGATCCACGTCCTGCTCAGTTACTGGGCAATCGTGGGTGCCCGGCGGACATCGCGGCCGCCGGGCACGTGCATCGGGTCCCCAGCGCGCGCCCCCTAGTATTGGAGTGTCAAATATAACTACTGTCATACCTCCCAACATTTTGAGATGGGAATGAGGGACACCTATTAGCAAACGTATGTAGGCATAGGACACGCCCCCTGCCACACCCGCTTAACCACATGCCGACCGGGCTATAGCCGAAAGATGGCTACAGCGCAGTCGGCTTATTCTGGGTGGACGTCCGTAGGACGTCCTCCCAGAACCTTGCTCCTGTGAACATCCGTGACCCGGGAACATCCGTGACCCGTGCACTCGGGAACATCCGTGACCCGTGACGCTGATAGCGGCCGTTTACCACGTGATCGCTCCGTCAAATGACGGAGCGATCACATGTAGACAAACCGTCGTCACGTCATGACACCGGTTCCTCCCTCCCCTCTCTGTACCGATCAGTACAGTCAGAGGGGAGAAGCGGAGAGGGGGAGGGATGGGACCAGCGTTGTGGGCTGAATGTGTAGTGCCCACAGCGCTGCTCAATGACAGTACTCTGCCAGCACTGTGCAATACACTGCCTCCACTGTGTAATACTCTGCCACCACTGTGCAATACTCTGCCACCACTGTGCAATACTCTGCCACCACTGTGCAATACTCTGCCACCACTGTGCAATACTCTGCCAACACTGTGCAATACTCTGCCACCACTGTGCAATACTCTACCAACACTGTGCCAATACTCTGCCAATACTGTGCAACACTGCAATACTCTGCCAATACTCGCCAATACTCTGCCAATACTCGCCAATACTCGCCAATACTCTGCAATAAATTTTTATAGAAACATAGAATATTTTTTTTTTTTTTTTTACCCGAATTTTCAGTATTTTTTGATTTATAGCGCAAAAAATAAAAAAAACAGCAGTGATTAAATACCACCAAAAGAAAGCTCTATTTGTGTGGAAAAAAAGAACAAAAAATTAATTTGGGTACAGTGTTGCATGACTGAGTAATTGTCATTCAAAGTGTGAGAGCACCGAAAGCTAAAAAATTGGTCTGGTTAGGAAGGGGGTTTAAGTGCCCAGTGGGTAAGTGGTTAAGGAAGAATTAACCAAAAAAAAAGGTTAATTAAATCCAAAAGGGCTTTTTTTTTACCACTACTATTCCTTTATATTGGCTTTTAAAATTTACAAATGCAGCAATTTAGAATTTGGATTTGGTTTAGCGCTGGAAAACACTAGATAAAAAGTACATTTTATATACAACTATATAGATCAGACCAAAATGAGGGACAAATGAGAGGGAAAGAGGGACAGAGGGACATTGCTCCAAAGGGAGGGACAGTTGGGAGCTATGCTACTGTTTGTATTGGTATTACCATGCTGATGTTGACCATAGATCTCCTTTAAGGCGGACCAGTGAAGTGATGATTCTGGTTCGTAACGATTTTTTTCTGTGCAGCAAATATTCATTGATTTTATAAGTGTTTTATTAAAAAGCCAAGCCAGAAGGTAACCACAACTATCATACTTTGCAGCAATTGGGCTCTTAGTTCTATTTGTGTTGAATATCCTTTATTTCAGTTCAGTGGCGGACACGTGAAGCTCAGGCTAGATTTCACGTTGGTCTCTGTTGAAGTTATGTATGGCATCCCCACAATGCGCTGGTGCACATTACAAATGCTTCCTACAGGATTAGCAGCAACCAGCTGGAATCCCTTTAAAAAAGTGTAGTATGCGCAGGATGTAATATTTTTTTACTCTTCCCTGTTAACACATTTCTCTGAACTTGCTGTGAAAAATAGCTAACTATAATATTACCAAAAATCAGCTCATCTCTTAACATCTCAATATACTGTACATGTTACGATAGAAGCCAAGATCAACAACACAGGGACATGACTTCAAACTAGCAGGAGGAAAGTTCAAAACGAATCTTCGAAAGTATTATTTTACCAAAAGAGTAGTTAATTCTCAGAATAGACTTCCAGCAGAGGGAGTGAGTCAGTCAAAAGTAAGTGGATTCAAACATGCAGGGGACAAACATAGATCTATGCTCAGAGAAAAAAAAGTTACCAAAAAAGAAAAAAACAAACAAAAAAAACAAAACCTGTATAAATAAAATAGCAAAATGCGGCAAACACTATGGACCACTTGGTATTTTTTTTGCCATCACTTTTCTATGTTTAAAATAATTTTTTACTATGTGCTTGGGTTCAGAGAATGCTAGTTACCTGACATTCATGCTGCTTCTCTGTCTTTAATACTTTCTAAATCATTTACCAGGAACAAGCATTACAATTAGGAGTTCGGGCTTTACTTGCTTCATGCTTGTTTTCTTTCACTGACCCAAAATACTTAAACCTAAACTCCGGAAGCTCAACCTCTTTGTAAAATCTGCTGGATTACTATGGGTTAAAGTGGTTGTAAACCCCTACAACACACTTTTTGCTAAGGGTAAGCCTATAATAAGTCTTACCTGTAGCTACCCTCGATATCTCCTAAACCTGAACGGGGGCGGACTGACAACTCATGGGGCCCCCGGGCAATAGGAGATTATGGGGCCCCCAGGCAATCAGAGATTATGGGGTCACACAGTATGCACAAACACACACAGTGTATACGATCACACAGTATACAATCACACAGTATACACATACATGTACACACAGTATACACAGACATGTTTCTATTGGCTGAGAAGGTACTGGAGAGGTGGGGCAGCTATAATCTCTGGATTTTTAGACCAAAAGGATGTCGGTAAGGGACATTTCAGAGACAGATGTAAAAAAAACACAAATTTTAAAATACTGTCCCTGGTTTTACTGAGGCTGGCAACCCTGATGGGGCCCCCTAGTGGCCCGGGGCCCTCATGCAGTGCCCGAATGGCCAAATGGTCAGTCCGCCCCTGCCCCTGTATTTGCATGTGCCGACGTCATTGGCGTATGTGCCATTGCTTCAGTTAGATTGTGCCGTTACCGGCGTCTCCCGTGCGCAGGTAACTCTGGGAGCGATGTCACCGGCTGGAGCAGTGAACGAGGACCGCTGCTGGGGCTTCGATCTAAGGTGAGTATATCGTAATGAGCTAGTATGCTATGCATACTAGCTCATTATGCCTTTGTCTTGCAGGTTTTTTTTTTCTTGGGTTTACAACCACTTTAAGTCCAATAAGGTGCATGCCACCTCGTGGACTTATCTCTTTAAAGGAAAAAGTAGTGCAGATTGTTTTTCACTCCTGTGACCAGCTGTAGCCCACTGTCGGTTGAAGTCATAGAGCCGGTCCAGGCTTGGGAAAGATTGCGTCCCTATGGTGGGGATCCACCCACATGACTGGACTGGCACCCAGCTCAGTCTCTCAGCAAGCCGCTGAGAGTCTGAACCAGCTCCTGCCGACCCCTCCACAGCCCAGCGCTCCAGTGAGTGCGGGGTGGGGGGGGCAGAGCAGAGAGCCAGTGACTGACGGTCACCAGCTCTCTGCTCAGGGAGCCCCTGAGAACCGAGCGACCAGTGGTGTTTGATCGCTCAGTTCTCAGCTTTAGAGCTGGCAGGGGTCAACCTACGTAGTTAACTATGGTTCAAATTTACAGTTTATATTTTTGCTGAGAGCTGGGAGTATAACTATAGCAATACTTCCGGCACTCTGATGCTTGACCTTCTGGTCTCAGCTCCAGCAGCTCTAGAATAGTATACAATTTTAGGTCATTGGAATATTTTCAAGTAGATATTGAGACCCAAGTTTATAGTCCCTTAAACAAGCATTGTTAAGCCTCACGAGTTGTAATTTATACCATATAGTATTTTAACGAAAGCTTGCCATACATCTATAGGTTTGAAGAAAAGAAACCTAACATATTCTTTTATCCACACTAAACTATAGATGGTTGAATCTCTCACCGTGAGAGATGTAGAGCAGTGTCTACATTTGATTTTTTTAATGACAGGACGTTGGGAGGAGTGGTGCTGATAGGGACATCCATTGATTGACGTTTAGAAGGAACTAACTGAAAATGAACTCAGTGTATCGCCAGCTTTACTCCTTTTCTCCTTACAAGTGTTTTTTGTTTTTCAGCTGGAGAAGGGCACCCTTACTAATTAAGAGACCTTACACAGCTTTGAAATATGATATAATGGTGGTCAAAGGACCTGGAGTGAGAGTGAGTTAGCTAAGAGCCTTCTTCAAGTGTATTAATTAGCAAATGTTGTACAGTTTATTCCTCTAGGGGCTTCTTGTTTTACATCACAGAGGACATAGACATTTCCTAATGGCCATATGACAAGACTGTGTTCCATTTCAAAGATTTCTGCAAGTTTCCACTGACGGAGGCCTGGATCTAGGGTGGTGCTGGTGTGGGCTGTACTCCCCCCCCCCTCCATATTTTAATCTCGCCCACCTCCCCCCTCAGGTCTCTGAGACCCAGTTCCCAGAGCAGTCCCCTCCCCCTTCCCTTGCAGTAGTTGGTTGCTAGGACCACCAGCATCCTAACAACCAATGATGTCACATGCGCAGTGGAAATTCCTCCATCTGTCCTGTGCTGAAAGGCACTCTGACGGGGAGAGTTCATGTAAGGGGGGCACTTTGATAGGGATAGTTGATGTAAGGGGGCGCTCCTATAGGGACAATTAATATTTGGGAGCATTCTCATGGGGACATTTGATGTACTAGGGCAGTGTGATGGGGACAACTGATGTAAGGGGGCTCTCTGATGGAGGCAGTTGATGTACGAGGTAAAGGAGGGACTCTGATTTGGACAACTGAGGCAAGGGGGCACTCTGATGGGGCAGTTTATGTAAGGGAGCACTCTGATGGTGACAATTAAGGTAAAGTGGCACTCTGATGCATGAATGAATGAATGAATGAATGACTTGTATAGCGCTACCTATGCAAACTGAATCGCCTCAGGGCGCTTTGCCACTGGTGTCCATCTGTGGTATAGTGTGGTCCTTGCCCTGTGGGGTCCCGACATGCTTACAAACACATACACATATTTGGCCAATTTTTATCACAGGATCTAATTAACCTACCAGCATGTCTTTGGAGTGATGCAGATAGTAAGGGGGCACTCTGATGAGTTCAATTGAAGAGTGCACACAGAAACAGAAGACCTGTACAGCTTCAACTTCATGCATACTACAAGCATGCAAACAACATACAATCATAAAGCAAAACACATGCAAGCCAAAAGCAAACACGTTTTTTTTTTTTTTAAAGCAGCAATAAAAAGAAGCACATTCCTTGAGTCTCTTTACTTTAAGTTCTTCGGCCACTCCTTTTTTCTGTCAGTAGCTTCCTTCCTTTTACAGCTTCTTCAGCTGTTACTCTCCCCTCCTTGGAGGCTGCTTACAAGATCCTCTTTCACAGCATGTTGTTGCCTGTCAACCTGCTGCCCTCTGAAGTCCAAATGCCCATGAGCCAATTGTACAGCTGCTTGTGCTGCTGCTTCTTTCCCCGTCTGGTTATCATTTACCATGGATAGCTGTGCGTTAGAGTTGCCACCAGTTCGGGATTAACCCGGACAGTCTGGGTTTAGAATCGTGTGTCCGGGTTTCAGTCCCCCTGAAACCCGGACACATTATTCAGACATGAATGAAGCTTGGAAAAGAGCCTGACAGGCGGGTGAGGGGGCACTATGTGCGCTGTTTTACTATTCTCTTTGGAGTACCCAAAGGTGTCCCAGGTCTGTTATCCTAAAGTGTAAACTAAACAAAAAAATGATTTTCTGTGTGCCGCTAAAGTATTCGGGTTTGGCTTGAAGAAAAAGTGGCAACATTACCAGTGTGCGTCTCCATGATACATATATCAATGTGTGCTCTCCAGCCAGCCTGTCTCAAACAGAACTCATGCCAGCCACAGAATAGTGGCAGCTTTTTTGTAAACAAAAAGAACAGTGGCAGCTTTTTTGTAAACAAAAAGAATAGTGGCAGCTTAGAAATGAAAGCAGTATTAAACCCAAAACCAAAAATGTACTATATTGCAGCTTGCTAATTCTTAGATGTGGTGGCTGCATTTGTTTTTTTTTTTTTTGTTTTTTTACTAAGAAAGCCTAAATAAGAAAACAAATATAGCCATCACATCTAAGAATTGGTAAGCTGAATTATAATAAATGTTTGCTTTTGGGTTTAATACTGCCTAAAGCAAAGACATTTAACAGTGGGGGAATCATATAAAGGTTGTAACTTTTTGTACACGCAGGGTCTAGAATTTTACTGTGTATTAGCTTTCACTTACAACTCTGGTTAAGACACACATAATGCACTGACATGCTTCCTATCTTTGGAAATTTACACACAAATACATTTTACTACTGTTAATAAGGTCTGCGGGATTAACTCTTCTTACAAGAGGCTACTTTATATGGCATGACTTAAAAGCAAAGTACGGTGTATTTATAGTACATCCATATTTTGAGTAATTATTGCAGTGTTTAAAGTACTTTTTTGGTGTGTGCCATTTTTCATGTTTCTTGCTTTTTTTTTATATTGCTTTAAATATGAAGGCAGAAGGCACTGAAGGCAGTGTAGATCACATACTACATACATACATACACACTACATACCTACTCATACAGAAAAATATGTATTATATGGTAGTGCAAAACATTAAAGTGTCACCAGATTTTTTGCATATTTTTTTTTTTCACAAAAGAGTACCCTAAAATTAAAGAAGACAAATGCCTTCAACCTTGCCTCTGTGAAAGAGCCGCAGCCTCTAAAGCTGGCTACACACTACAGTATACAATTGTTACACAATTTTCTTGTACAACTTTTTTTTTGATTTACCAAAACCATATAATATGAGATCAAACCTAAACACTTTCAATGTGTATGCAATCAGGCAGGCCCTTGCACTACATAGATGAAGGTAAATCTAAAGGAAATTGAACAACAAAATTTGTGTATCCAGCTTTAATAAACTTCTGCATATTATACTTCAGAATGTGTTGGCTGGCCTGGAGCTACCTACAGGCAAGGTAGGCACCAGCCTAAAGCGCACATCAGTCAGGGGGTGCACTCTGTGGTTCCTTCTGTTGGCCCCTACATCACCACAAGACACAATAATGACCTAGAGTTGGTGGATCAAACCACTGCACTTAGATGGGGGCCAGGCATGCAATACATCGAAAATGTGTGGGATGCAAAAGATTCCACAGCAGCTGTAACTCTCTAAGGTGTGAGGAATGAGTAGGTGAGGGGTGGGTATCAGTTTTTATTGCAGGTTGCTTTTTAAAAACATATGACTGCCCCCTGTATATATTGCATTACCAGTACTCTAAATAAATGATTTAAAAGAGGAACAGACAGTGGTATTTACATCAAACTGATCACTTTTGTGGGTCTATAAAAGGAAAATTGAAGACTATATATATCCTTTAAGCAGGAATTTTTAAACATGATTATATGCAACTAATAAAGTAAATTAAACCTCACACACTGAATATTTAATGGACTTGCAATCAAGGTCATACTATTGTAAAGTGTAAGAGTTCTTCACTTACATTGACCTATTTAACACCCTCTAGTGTGCTAGAATAGGTTGTACATAGGTTTTTAGTAGAGTAGGTAAATTGTCAGACTTGGCTGGCAGCCAAGCCTGTATTGAATCAGGGTCAGGGTGAGTGATCCAGGGAGGCTGGATGACTCATCAGGCAGCACCTTTGGTACCTCCCCCAACTTGTCGGATCCTTGGAGTAGTTTCCAGATGAATAGGAAGGATATTAGGAGGAACTGCATTGAGTATTGAGGAGGGCCTCTGCCAATCCCCAGCAAATGGGCTGGCAGGGAGTAGGCCCCTCTTCAATACTCAGAGTCAGGCCAGCAGGGGCAGTGTGGAGTTCAGGTGGAAGATGGAGATGGAGTGTTGAGGAGGCTGTCGGAGGCCATTGAGGGTAGCCCCCTAGTCTGGGAGGAGTGACCTCGGGCCTGGGGCTCAGGTGCTAGAGGGATCTTCTCAAGACACATAGAGGGGCCCTGTCCAGAGGCACGGGGGAGAGAGTGAGGACAGCAGGAGCCAGCAAGCACATCCGGGAGATCTCCAGGGAGAAGACAGCCAGGTGGCTGGTGAGTGTGGCAGTCTGGGACGATTGTGGGAAGTAGCCAGGAGGGCTGCAGAAAGGGGCAGCTTCAGCCATGTGGGGTGGCAGTGCCTGAAGAGGTGGTACTAGGATCGGTAGCCACAGGAATGAAGCTGAACACTGGACCTTTTCTACACAACCCAAAAAGTCCACGGCCCCTGCCTGTAAAGGGCTTTTGCTTAATCTGGCTGCGTGCCTTGCCAGATTCAC
Source organism: Lithobates sylvaticus (assembly GCA_028564925.1). Taxonomy (NCBI): domain Eukaryota; kingdom Metazoa; phylum Chordata; class Amphibia; order Anura; family Ranidae; genus Lithobates; species Lithobates sylvaticus. Next base: position 178,715,628 of record CM053027.1, on the reverse strand, counting down.
AATCTGGGTCTGTGTTGTTCTACAAGCAAGTGATATGCAGGACAAAGAGAAGTGTATAGAGAGAATGTATATAGTTAAAGTGTCCCTGAAGAGACTTTGTTCCACTCAAGTGGGCATCCCATAATACCCT